>CM036537.1:28629939-28939939 GCA_020745685.1 Tautogolabrus adspersus | reverse complement strand
ATGTTAATCAGAAGTGAGCATTTTCCAGGGGTAGAAGTTTTTTTATGTAATAACTGCACCTGGTTGCTGCAAGGACATGGAAACAACTGCAGTAGATTTCAGTGACTAATATCTTTTACAGCGTCCCCAAGGACATCTACTGTATACTACCCCGTCACTTTAGTTTCAGTGAGCAGCTTTCAGTAGCATCAAATATGATGCATCTGATACTTTTAGATATACTGTATCTGACACGTCTTTTAGAGAAATGTAAGAGACATAGTAACTAGGGCTGGGAATCTTTTGGTGTCTCACGATTCGATTCGATTTCGATTCTTGAGGTCACGATTCGATTCAGAATCAGAATCTATTTTCGATTCAAAACGGTTCTGGATTCATGGATCCATGGATTCAAAGTCTATTTTTGAAATCGTACGTACTTCAGGATCTACTCCAGTCATCTGCGAGACTGGCTGAATTTCTTGCTGCTCCATTTGGTGTTCTACTGAGTTAAAGAGCTAGCCTTAGCACTTAGCAGGGAGTGACTGATTAGTCCAAAAAATTTTGGAAGTTATGAATCGATTTAAAATCTCAGAAGATAAGAATCTCAATTTTTACATAAAAAAATCTTTTTCTCCCACCTCTAATGGTAACGTAGGTAGCATCACCCATGATGATAATGTAAAAAATGAGAGCAGCTGTTGAAGTCAAGGGCAAAACAGGCCAGGTAAGATACTGCAGAGCTCTGTAAATAGAGCAGATACACAGAGGTGGACATGCACAGCACTGAGACAGACACACAAGTGCACGCACACGCACACGCACGCACACGGTAAACCTGTCCTCTCTTGTTGGCCTATTTAACACACTCCTTTAAGCACAAGATCCCTGGGAATTACAATCTATATTGGACAATTCTGCATCTTATGATCAACATCCAAATAAATATCGTGCCCTGTATCTAAGGATGAAAAGTTGTTTGGCATGTGATGTGTCCAACTTGCATCTAAAGATAATCTTCTGCCACAGACCAGTACCTCACACTTGAATCTGTGTGATTCATTAACTTAATCTTGCACAGACGTCTATGTGTGTTAACCTAACCTAAAAGGTTCTGTAACCTATATTTCTATATCAAAACAGGATCACAAGCCTGCTTGTAGAGTTTATAAAAGGGTATTGAAGCCACAATTTAGTGTTTTTGATAAGTGTTGAAACATCTTTGAGCCTGCTTGGTTCACTTTCACAACACTCGTCAGGATCAGGATCTGTTTAATCTTTAGTGTAAAGAGTAAACTACAACTGGTTGTACCAAGCCAATGTCGACAGGCAGACAGATAAAGTAGCTGGGGAATGCTATGTGTGTAAAATCAAATTGTTCTCATTGCCAAGACTTAGTCACGGTCTCTGTTTAGTAACTGTAAAATAAACCCACCTCGGCTGTATCAGACGCTCAGAGAAACCGGTCTTAATGACTCGGCTGAAGGATTGTAAATGTCCACAAAAGGTGGCGGTCGAGGGCGGTGGATGGTTCAAACAACACAAGATGTTGTTCACATGGAGGAGAGCAGCAGGGCCGATCTTGTGTGAAACCAAAGAAGAAGAAAAACAAATTCTTCCATGTGCTTTTGAATAACACACACTACCAGGCTTTTTCTGTCTGTTTAAGATGGTAAAGCAGTGTGGCAAAGCGACTGCATATCCTCAGATGAGAACAGATGTTGGAAAAATAGGCATCGATTAACAAGTTCGACCATATCAAAGTATTTGTGATTACATATCAGCGCTGTGTCACTTTATCACTTGTTTCTATTTCTCCCCAAATAATATTTCTCTTACCCTAACCATGAGCATTCATATGTAGTTTCTATTATGACCTTTTTTCTTTAAATTAACTATAAAATAATTTCATGTGTATGTATTTTAATGGTGAAGACTTCAGAAATGATTGCCACTAAAGGTAAGAAACATTGTCACTGAATGCAGTCTAGCATCCGGCATTGATGTTCTGGAGAGTTTGTGGATTCGTATCTAACTACCTCTTACATGTTAGTACACATGAAGTATTCTCACACTCACTTCTATGGCCCTAGGGTGGCTGCGTGGTTACACAAAGTGCTGTTCAGCTGGTTCAACCCAAGCTGTTTGTCTGCAAACATCTGTACTGTTAATGGCTTTCATACACAATATGCTCACAATATGATGCTGAAAAACACATACAACCTCACACTGGAAATAAACCTCACAATAGCAATCACAGGTGTTGTTTCCCCCTTTTTTAAGTGTGTACTATGCACACAAACACAAATGGTGCTTTTGTACAGTGTGCTACACAAGCAGATACAAGCACACATACCTGCAAACAAAGGAGAAGGTGCTGGTATGTATGAACTAAAAGCACGTGCACATTGTATTGTTGAGGAAAGGTTTGCTTACAAAAACCTCCTACCCACAAAGACACACACACACACACATACATACACACATACACACACACATACACACAACAGACAGAGGGACAATTCTGCCATATTGTAAAGGGAGAGTTGTGTGATACATGAGCCTGTGTGCTCCCACTATCTGGCTCCTCATGTGAGGATTCACTCCTGTCTTGGGGAATCAGAAGTAGGCCGAGTCAGAGGATGTCATGATTTGGTCTTTGTTTAGTTGCAATTTGTATCTGGAGTTTAGATTTCTTGTTTTATTTCTCTTTTTCCCCTAGTGTTGCTCGTTTCCCTGTGTGTTTGTTTCCTAGTGTTGATTGTTTAGTCTTTAGCGTTTTCTGTTTTATTTTGTATATTCTTGTTTCTCTGTGTTCTGTGTCTTAAGTGGTTCTTGATTTACTTTGTAGTTTGTCCTCAGTGTTTCTTGTGCTAATTCCTGTCTGTGTTTCCCCTGTGCTGATTTGCCCTGATTGTCCTCACCTGTGCCTTGTTAGTTTCACCTGTGTCTTTTGTCTCACCTGTGTTTGATTACCCTGTCTATTTAGTCTCTGTGTTTCTTCCCCTCTGTGTCCGTTCATTGTTTTGTCAAGCTTCGGTGTTGGATGTCTGTCGTGTTTCCTTGTGGCTACCTGTTTTTGGATTTTGTAAGTTTTGCCTTTTGCTTTTAGTTTAAATAAATCTTTTTGAGTAATCTGCAATTGGGTCCTCCTCCTCCTCATTCCAACCCGTGACAGAATGAACGGACCAGACATGGACCCAGCAGAAAGTTTGGATACTATGGACGCTTTTTCAAAGATACAGTATTTTCAAAATATTTTTCGTTTGGCCAGGAGCACTGCTATATTAGAGCGGTCTCCTTGGACTGGCACTCGATTGGCCATTTTTTCTGGTAGCCGAGGAGGCCAAAAGAAAAGAAGTGGCCACCATGGCTCCCGTCTCCATGTTCTGCCTTCGCTGTCTTCACAGCCCCAGCAGTCGGTGTACCAGCCCAGGCCTCAGCCCAAGCCTCCACTCAAGCCTCAGTCCGGGCCTGAACACAGGCCCCAGCCTAGGCCTCAACACAAGCTTCAGCCCAGGCCTCAACCCAAGCCTCAGCTCAAGCCTCAGCTCAAGCCTCAGCTCCAGCCTCAGCTCCAGCCTCAGCTCCAGCCTCAGCTCCAGCCTCAGCTCCAGCCTCAGCTCCAGCCTCAGCTCCAGCCTCAGCTCAAGCCTCAGCTCAAGCCTCAACCTCAGCAGCCTGTCTACCAGCCCAAGCAACAGCCTCAGTCCAGGCCTCAGCCCAGGCCTCAACCGAAGCCTCAGCAAGAGCCTCAACTCAGGCCTCAGCCCATGTTGCTGCCCAGCGCACCCAAGCCTACGCTGCCCAGCTCACCCGAGTCTTCACTGCCCAGAGCTCCAGTGACTTTGCCCCTGTGCTCCCCAGTGACTTTGCCCCTCTGCGCCCCAGGGCCTCAGCCTCACTGCGTCCCTGCAGAGCGCCCTCTGCTGCCTGTGACTGCTGAGCTCCGTAGTCCCCCTGTTGAAGAGAGGGGGATTCCTGCGGATTCCCTGTCGGCGGTCCGGCCGACTCCTGACGTCGCCTCGGCGGTCCGGCCGACTCCTGACGTCACCTCGGCGGTCTGGCCGACTCCTGACGTCGCCTCGGCGGTCCGGCCGACTCCTGACGTCACCTCGGCGGTCCGGCCGATTCCTGACGTCACCCCTGACGTCACCTCGGCGGTACGGCCGATTCCTGACGTACCCTCGGCGGTCCGGCCGATTCCTGACGTCACCCCTGATGTACCCTCGGCGGTCCGGCCGATTCCTGACGTCACCCCTGACGTCCCCTCGGCGGTCCGGCCGACTCCTGACGTCCCCTCGGCGGTCCGGCCGACTCCTGACGTCCCTCCTGACGTCCCCTCGGCGGTCCGGCCGACTCCTGACGTCCCCTCGGCGGTCCGGCCGACTCCTGACGTCCCCTCGGCGGTCCGGCCGACTCCTGACGCCCCCTCGGCGGTCCGGCCGACTCCTGACGCCCCCTCGGCGGTCCGGCCGACTCCTGACGTACCCTCGTCGGTCCGGCCGACTCCTGACGTACCCTCGTCGGTCCGGCCGACTCCTGACGTACACTCGGCGGTCCGGCGGACTCCTGACGTACACTCGGCGGTCCGGCCGACTTCTGTGTCTCTGTGGGAGGCCCTGCCAACACCTGATTCCAAGTTGGAGGTCCTGCCCACTCCTGTTTCTCGGTGGGAGGTTCTGCCCACTCCTGTTTCTCCGTTGGAGGATCTGCCCACTCCTATGTCTCGGTGGGAGGCCCTGCCAACACCTGATTCCAAGTTGGAGGTCCTGCCCACTCCTGTTTCTCCGTTGGAGGATCTGCCCACTCCTATGTCTCGGTGGGAGGCCCTGCCAACACCCGTTTCCAAGTTGGAGGTTGTGCCCGCTCCTGTTTCTCCGTTGGAGGATCTGCCCACTCCTATGTCTCTGTGGGAGGTCCTGCCAACACCTGTTTCCAAGTTGGCGGATCTGCCCACTCCTATGTCTCTGTGCGAGGCCCTGCCAACACCCGTTTCCAAGTTGGAGGATCTGCCCACTCTTGTGTCTCCGTCAGAGGTCCTGCCGACTCCGCAGCTTCCTGAGCACTCGTCTGGGGTCCTGCAGACTCCTGCGCCATCGTCAGAAGGCCTTCGGACTCCCCCTGAGCTGGTCTCTGTGTTTGGTCGGCCTCCTGGCCGCCCACCTGAACTGTTTGGTCGGCTTCCTGGCCGCCCACCTGACCAGCTCACTGTGTTTGGTTGGCCTCCTGGCCGCCCCCCTGAACTGTTCCCCGTGTTTGATCGGCCTCCCGGCCGCCCCCCTGAACTGTGCACCATGTCTGGTCTGCCTTCGGGCCGTCCACCTGAACTGTTCTCCTTGTTGGGCCGGCCTCCTGGCCGCCCTCCCGAACTGTCCGGGCTATGTGCCCTGCCTCCAGGCCGTCCGCCTGAGAGTCCGGAGTCCCTCCTCCGGACCCCCTCCACCCACCCTGTTTTGGTTTATTGACGTTTTGGAACGTCTGGGATCCGTCCCTTGAGGGGGGGGTTATGTCATGATTTGGTCTTTGTTTAGTTGCAATTTGTATCTGGAGTTTAGATTTCTTGTTTTATTTCTCTTTTTCCCCTAGTGTTGCTCGTTTCCCTGTGTGTTTGTTTCCTAGTGTTGATTGTTTAGTCTTTAGCGTTTTCTGTTTTATTTTGTATATTCTTGTTTCTCTGTGTTCTGTGTCTTAAGTGGTTCTTGATTTACTTTGTAGTTTGTCCTCAGTGTTTCTTGTGCTAATTCCTGTCTGTGTTTCCCCTGTGCTGATTTGCCCTGATTGTCCTCACCTGTGCCTTGTTAGTTTCACCTGTGTCTTTTGTCTCACCTGTGTTTGATTACCCTGTCTATTTAGTCTCTGTGTTTCTTCCCCTCTGTGTCCGTTCATTGTTTTGTCAAGCTTCGGTGTTGGATGTCTGTCGTGTTTCCTTGTGGCTACCTGTTTTTGGATTTTGTAAGTTTTGCCTTTTGCTTTTAGTTTAAATAAATCTTTTTGAGTAATCTGCAATTGGGTCCTCCTCCTCCTCATTCCAACCCGTGACAGAGGATGTGCTCGTTTCATACACCATCGCTGTGGATAACAGCCAAGGACATTCTTGCTTTAAATTGACGTGCTGGGGAATTTCAGTAATAAAGAATTCATCAGATTTTAAGCAAAATAGGATTATAAAGAAGATACAGTACGGGTCAGCTAAACTGTAATTTATATGGCTAAAATACGGACCATCACTAAAGACGTTGTTAACACCCGTACTTCAGAGGTTCTTATGCCAGATTTTGGGACATTAAAAAGGCAATTAATCAGGAGAAAATGAGCCTGAAGTACATTGTGGTATTAATGAAATATGAGTAAGCTATTATGAAATATACATAAAAATAGCTTGGCCTAGTTTCATCTTATGGAGCTACAGTAAATGATAGTTACATGGTGTCTTTGGTCCGTCCTTGCTGTCACTTGTGAACAAAACCTTTTAGTCTTCCCAGTCCCAGTGCATCATAAGACCTACATGGGGGGATCCTGAACAACATGAAGGCAGCTCTCGACCAGGTTACACATGCATATACAACACCAACAGATTACTTTAATTAAGTATTGCAAATGCTATGTTACACTTTGATTAAGGTTGGGTGATATAGTATTTTCTGTATTGATCTATAACAATCTGTATCATCATTTATAATATGGTGATAGATTAGAAAGCATGTTCTGTAGGTACCTGTTTTGACGTAATGTTGATAAAGTGATGGGATTTACGAGTGCGAGTCATGATGTTTTGTTTTATTTTGAAATTGACCAGATGCTCTGTGCGTTCTCGTGTCTGATTGTCTTTAACAATCTGCTCATGCTCAGGTTGAAGGGTGATTGCAGCGGGCTCAGTCAAGACTTTTGGATCTACTGTATCCATAATGAGAGAAAAGGTCTGCACGTTGGCAACATTATCACAGTTTAATTATTTATGATCCGGTATCAAGATTATTTTATCCCCCAGTCCTATCTTGAATCCAGATTAGATGAATTGAGGTTTAAAATGTGCATGTAGTAAACTTCCCAGAGAATATGCCATTGCCAACATACATGGGACTAAACTCACATTTGGAACTGAAATCCTGCATCCAAGCACATACAGAGGAATTTGTTGTGTGATGTTTTTAAGTTCACCTGACCTTTAAATCAAAGGACTCTTACCTTCAGAATATGACACACATCGAACCAGTGAGGGGGTAGCACTGAAAAGTTTGGAGCTTATACTCACACAGCCGCTATCTTGGATTTATAATGGATTCCCACCATGACCCTGTATCACAGAACGGGAAAGGCATCAAAAAACATCCATAGAAGCATTTCACAGCATACCTGCAGCATTAGCCACGACTTGTCATCTGCCAGTTTCAAATTAGGAGACAAAAGTCTTCATCAAAATGTGCCAAAACAGGGCAAAGACAGCTGATTTGACTAGTAGTGAATGTAAACAGATGTAATATTTCCAAAGCTGTTAAATTTCATTATAAAGAGAAACTATTAGTAGCCTAACTAATATTCTCTTTTCATTTATACGCTGTTATCTTACAGTGTTATATCCCTAGTAGGTGTTTTCATTCATTTGAAGGCTCAGATCAGTTACACTCCTACCACAGACAAAAAAAAATGAGCAGCTGTAACTATTACCCAAAAAGGACCGCAAAATTAGAAATGAAAGCCAGTCATTTAACACCAATATTCCCTTTCATGTGAAAAGTCAGGGCAGGAAGTTGAATCTATAATTTGAGCTGAAAGGGATTTTACAGTTCTGAGGCGCTCTTTCATTCATAGAAACGTTTCATATTACATGTCAGAGTTTTGCCCATTGCTGGTGTAGGATTTTTATTCATGAGATATAGGCTAATGCAGTAGTTTCTTTGAAAAATGACCTTTTTGCACAGCTGCCTCACTTCTTTAAAATAACATCTAGCATGACTTGGAGCAGCTACAGCAGACAACATGGTGAGACTTGATGTTTAGTTTCCTGCAAACATGCACTGAATAAGATAGCTAAGAATGAAAATAATGAATGGTGAAATAATATGTGCAAATGTACCTACATAAGCCTTGTTTTAGGCCTTGATAAGATAAGTGCTTGATAAGCCACATAGAAAAGTACATTTTGCATTAAGCTAACTTTTAGGTTCCTCACTGACAACATTGGCTTTAGTTTAAAAATACGTTGAGTAGGATAAAACAAAACTTAAAAAGATTACTTTTGATACTGAAAGGGCATTTGCAAAGAATTTACAGAGCAAGCATTGCCAATAGCTAGCTTGTTTTAAGCTAAATAAGGTCTTCATTCAGTAAATGCATGTATTTGCTGTTATATGAACGCAGAAAGCATATAAACCTTTTATGTTCGAGGAAAGCTGTCTGGAGGCTATATGCTCTGCAGGGTTTCAGAGCGACAACAACAGGAAACATGAGGCTGCTGCTGTGCTGCTGTCTGTCTGGAGGGCTGGCCTCACCGTAATGACTGGAGTCAGGTAACCAGCGGACACACACCGACTCTTTCCCCCTCACAGACGGGCTCAGACACGAAGGGAGGCGGTGTGAGGCACTTTTCGCGAAGGTTTCACGCTGGGTTTTTTTGTACCCATGTACCGACTTTGCTTCTGAAACACAGTAAAGAGAGCTGCAAAAGTTTGATAAACTCATCAACGTGTCGTTCACGGTGCGTTCAGGGGCTCAGCGACGGAGGCTACTCAGGTGTTCATCTGCGCGAGGAACTTTTCGTCGCGAGCTACTCTGTTTTTTGCGACATCATTTATTAATCTGAAAGGAGGACTAAGCTGTTTTTGGTCGTGTTTCGCTTTCCACACTTTTCTTCTGGGTTTCTCTCTCCGTTTTCGGTCCATTGGACGTAAAACCATCAAGTGGACGCGTTTTAACAGGTATGTGTATTTGACATTTTGAATGCTGTCTGTCATCAAGAATGTGAAGTTACTTGTAATTTGTGGTCGGTTGACAACTTTTGAAACTGAGCCAAGTTGTGGAAGTGAGTTCAGCCATAGTGAGACCAGGCAGCTGTTGACTTTTCTGACCCCTGTTAAGCATTAGCCTACTAACCAAAGAGTCAAACAATGACTAAAAACCTCTTTGAAAGTTAACTTGGCTGTTCATTTGTTACTTGCTAAAGTCCATTGTTTTCTAACACCCTTTGGCATTCGTAAATAGCCTACTCATCCTTACTTGGTTGAAAATATAGATTGCACTTCGGTACAGACTGTTTTGTGCAGGGTTGTGACTTCAGTCCATTTCTTATCATAACCTAATATACCGTAAAAGATATGCAATGAGGTTTCTTCTGTGTTTTACTTCTTTTTTCAACTTAAAGACTGGCTTTAGCTTTTTTTTTATTGCACCTTCTTTCTCACTAAAGTTTTATGAGTATTTAAGTCCCAGAGCCACGAGCCTGCAGGGCATTTACAACAGTTTATGTTGCAGTGGTTAAGATAGCAGTGCTATCTATTGACACTTTGCTTGCTGCAGTTGCAGTTGCATCTACATAACTAAATACCTAAATACCAGACACACACACACAAACACACACACACACACACACAGACATACCACACACACAGACATACCACACACACACACACACACACACACACACACACACACACACACACCACACACCACACATACATATACCACACCACTCACATACAAAACACAGTTCAGATCTGAAGTTCTGAACATCAGATTAACCACACATTTCCTCTTCTACCTCTCATAAGAATGACTTGGCTACATTAACACTTAGCTGTCTCATCACTTTCTAAAACACTTAGGCTAGATACAAGTTTAAGCTTCATTAAAACAAGCCCATTTCTGCTTAAGGAGCCATCAAACAAATCCTGCTTAGCATGCAGCGAGGCATACTGATTTACAAGCAGAAATCCCTGCAGGAGCTCCTGACGTTGCTCTTCTTCTGTCAGGCTAAAGAACTAAGGGCCTTGAGGCCATCTGAGGGAGTGTTACCCCCCTCTGTCTTAATTTGACTCACAGGAAAGAATAACTTTCTTGAGGGTTTGTTAACAAGCATACTTATGGACAAAGTTTCAAAGAGAAGCTCCAGATGCAAGATCAGTGAACAGGATGTGAGGAAATATAAATGTCACAGCAGCCAAAGAAGAAAGCTGATTACAGATCAGCGCTGCTGCTGACATTGCAAATATGACAATCCATGTCTTAGATGCTGTGATAATGTTACTTTGTTACTGTTTTAGTCATTTTAAACGGGGTTCTGATACATCATTTTGTTGTCCATATGTCACCATGGTCACTCTATTGTTCTTCTGTCATATTCTCAGCTGCGTGACTACACAAGTGTAGTGTTGATTTAGCCTGTCTTGAATACTGGGCCACTTTTTGGTCTTAGTAAGTCATGAAGCTCATCGCTGTCTTCTGTGATGAGTCATAGAGTAGATCTGTCTCCTTCAATCATACATCTTTAAACTGACACTATGAAACATGTATGACATTTATTTATAAGTTCACACTCAGGGATAGACGCTAATACTTTTAAGCAATGCACCCCCCCCCCCCCCCCCACACACACACACACACACACACACACACACACACACACACACACACACACACACACACACACACACACACACACACACACACACACACACAAACTGGCCTCCAAGTAGAGACGTTCCCATACCTATTTTTCCTTGTTGATACATTGACTTAAGTACTGGCTGATTCAGATGACCTGACTGATCTGGTGGAAACACACTGATTTCAGCCATTTTGTCAGCTCTGACACCCTCAGCTTGCACGGCACAGTTGTACTTTTTGACCATGAGATGCTAATCTTACTAAAATCAGTAAATTTTGGGGGCAAATTAAGTATGGCATCAATCAGTAAAGTATCCTGTATAACACATTGTGGAAGTTCCTGTAACTACATGGAATACAAAGTTATTGAGTTCTTATATCTGTTCTTCAACACTAAAGTTCATAAATTGTCTTTGTGTAACTCTAAACATCTGTTGCATTTAGCATGGATATAGTTTCAGTAATTTCTAGCTGTGTTATGATTGCAATTCAGCTGAGTAGGTTTTTTTTCTTTGCAAACAAAATAAAGCATAGAGGGCTGACGTGGTCGATGTGTTAATCACTTTCAGAGCAGGCTGCAGGTTTGATATGAATCAGTAATCAATTGCATGAAGGAGAGGGACAGAGTGAGCAAGTTAGCCGTTAAATACAGATAAAAGGGAAACCGTGTGGTCGTCAGCACCACCAATCAGCAGGAGTCTTATCTTTACAAATCTTGTTGCAGAAGAGTCAGACTCTGACAACAGTGCAGAAGGAGATTAAAAACTGAAAGATAGAGGGGTGGGGACAAAGGAGAGGCGGGGAATGATCAAATCCTCCAATTCTTTGCTTGGAAAACTGGGTGATGGATGAGTTTTCATTCCTCACTGCTATTTTGCCCTGAGCAAAATCTCTGTCTGTCCACCCTCAGTGTAAGTGATACTGAACCCCCCCCCACACACAAACACTTTTTTTCTTCCAACATAGATAAACATCGTCATTAGAAATAATCTCCGCTGTGACTTCTTGTACATTTCCATATTTAACTGAACAACATGGGTTCTAAAGCATATTTTGATGCCTTTTTAAAAATCCTCTCACAGTCTCACAGTAGGTGCCCTCTCTTTATGTCATGTAGCCACTTCTCTGACTGTGTGTTGAGATTGCACAAACATGCTGCAGGCTGTTATTATTATGGCTGTGCAGAGGATTAGACTCAGACGTCACCAGGTGAGCAAAGATGGTTCATCTGGAAACAACAGATCAGTAAAACCCTGACCACACAGGAGGAGATTTTTCCTCCAGCAATGGAGATCTCAAATATTCAACAGAATAACAAAGGCTTTGTTTAGTTTTTCTCAGATAAATATTCCTGTTTTTGTACATACTAAGGTTGTCAACATTTTCATTGATACTTCTTGATACCATGTGTTTTATAACGATAGAATCTCGATAACTTTAATGATTGATAGGATCAAAAAAGTACCTACAGATCTTCAGTCAGACTTCTGATCAAAATACGTTGGCAAGGTTTCAGTACCAAAATGTTGCCGACGTAATTGTGCAATTCATTTATTCATTTTAAATCGCCAACAGGGTACACCGTGCACAGCCTATTCGTTCTCAGGTGTGTACAGTTGCAGGAACATACCATGAAAAATGAATCAATAATCCGTGGCACCCTGAAAAGAACTTCACTATATTTTATTGTGAGCAAACAACGTGGGCGAAAATGAGGAAGCTACAGGCGAGATATGTGTTGATTATTGATTCAGTATGGAGCACGTAAACCTTTGTCACTCACCCCAGCATTCACAGCCTAAGCTAATTTGCATCGCCTGTCTTTAGATTGGTCTTTAAAATACATAATGGCATCATAAAGACACACCCAGGATTATTAACTGAGAACAGTTAAAGGGTCTTTAGAAACACAGAGCTTCTAGACTGACTGTGATGATATCAGGGTTGTCACATAGATATCAATCAAATTTAAATTGACACCGGTTTTCCGTACCATGGCAAAAATAACTTACCGTGGGTTAATTTCTTGTTTTTATTACCAAACTTGCGATCAAACTCCTGCACAATGTCTAAGCATCGAAGCATGGCTAATGTATTTGTGCAATTTAGACACGGCTCTCTCTATTTTGCTTGAGGCAGTTTTTGGTTAAAAATAGGACTGAAGATCTGTATTTTTTTAAGCTTCTTGACTTTTGGATACTACTGTTCATTAAAATTCCTGTGATGGTATCATGTTAAAACACTTGGTATTTGAAGGTATCGAAGTATCAAAACTCTTGACAAACTTAGATGACGTATAGATCTTCATATGTTAAAGTGGTGGAGCAGCCTTTTGAAGAAGGTTAATCTCAGACAATTATCTGTGTTAGTGTAAAATATGACTTCACTGTCAACTGTGAGAATTATTGGAGTTAAGACATCAAAGCTAAATTACTCCCCGGCGACCATATGACCTGCAGCATGTTTCTGCACTATGTCACCCTGTCAGTCCTGACATACCTGAGATACCAGCCACGCCTCCACATTCAAGGGAGAACTCTGATTTCAATGACTTCAGCTTCTGCTTGTCTTCAAATCCATGTGTCTTTGTAGTTCAACAAAAGGTGTTTTCAAACAGGCGTGTTTGAATCGTTCTGTTTGTGTCTGTGTGAGGTATTTCTCTCATTTGCGACAATCCTATGACTGAAGGCCTCAGAGAGGCAGGCAGACAGTGGGGTGAAAGAGGGAGGAGGATAGAAAAACATTTACCATCTTCAGTTTACTTAATGTCTGTACACATGCCCTTCTTTTGACACCAACAACAATGTATTAGTCAAACAGACAAGGATTAGACAGTTAAGTAATGTGCTGTGGTTGTGAAGGTAATGGTGTGTGGTGATGACTACAAAAAAAAAACCTGAGCTGCCCCTGACAAGATAATATTTTAGCTTCTTAACGTCCCAGCATTTAACATCTTTGTCATGTTATTTTTAAAGTCTAGTAAGATGAAAGTAAAATGAAGCAGCTATTCCCTCCCCTTACTTACAAAAACAAACACTCTCTCTAGTTTATGACGTAAACCGAATGAAATCGTATTCAAAGCAGCCCCACAAGAAATCTTACATTCTTAAAGGAATAGTTGAATATGCAGTTGTCTGTTTAGACCACACAAACCACATTCATTAATATAGTTATAATAAGACCAAAATAGTTATGATTTCTGTCACTAAAAGAGTTGTACTGATACAGATACCAGTGTTAGAAATGCCTCCTAAAATGTGATCACCATTTGACAGTCCGTGCACCAATCTGATACAGTAATCTAAGTCAAGAGACCAACAACAGCAATCCTTTCTTCCTTCCAACTCGCTGAAACAATGGATGCTTTATCACCTGCACCCATAACTGTCATTTTAAAGCAATGACGTTCATTTGCAAAAACAGATAAACGGCATTCTGGAAATACGTGCCCTGAGAGTTTTGATTAGCACTTTAAATAGAGCTGTGTTCTGTTTCGAGAAAAAACAACAACACACCCTTATGGGGAACTGGGTCAAAGCCACACTACTTCAGTCTCAGTGATATTTCCTGAAATAAACGAGAATAAAAAAGGTTTTATGAAATGTTTTAAAACTTGGTTATCTGCTTTTGCAAATGAGCTCTTCTGATTTCAGGTACTTAATTAGTAGCTACACTAACGAACTGGCTTTCATGTTAAAGTTCAGCATTTCATTGATCATTTTTGGCGGACTGTGCACATCTCAAGTGGCTGCAAGCCAAGCTGTGAATGATGTTTGTTAATCAGTCACTCCCTGCTCTTTAAATCAGTAGAATGCCAAATAGAGCAACAAGAAATTCAGCCAGTCTCACAGATGACTTGAGTAGATCCTAAAGTATGTACTAAATCAAAAATAGACTTTGAATCCATGGATCCATGAATCCAGAATCGTTTTGAATCGAAAATCGATTCTGAATCGAATCGTTACCCCAAGAATCGAAATTGAATCGAATCGCGAGACACCCAAAGATTCCCAGCCCGAGTAATGTCAGTAATGGTAATAGAAAAAAAGACAATAAGAAACAAGCTAAAGGTAGAAAAGAGTAGGGTGTATAAAAACATGTGTAGATTGCAAAGTCTATTTTAACAATAAAGTAAATAAAATAGAGGCTTGACCACAGAAAACACATCTTAAGACTTTTTCTTATATCAAACTATTGTTGCCTAGTATAAGATAAGTGAACGAGTGATATGATGCAAACACAAACAAGCAACAATTGATTATCAGTCATCCCATTTCAGTCGAGGTAGAGCATCTATGAAGTGGGTCTAGTGGGTCTTTTCTTTATCCTTACATTGAAGAACGATAATGCAAAGCAGTTTGACAACACCACAAACTGCAGCCTCAAAAACGTCCATTCATGCAATTCAGGTTCTCTCCAAAAACCTAAAAATGACATTCCCTGTTCAGTTAGTATTTACCAGACGACACGGTGGCGATGTTTGTTTTAGCAATCCCACCACTGAACAATGCAGGAAACAACCACCTGAGTAATGTTTATGTAAAGTCTATTTGAAATGCTGACGGTGCATGATTGCACATTAGTAATGGGCTCAGCTTTGGGTTACTTAAACCAAATTGCTTAAAGACAAACAAACCTTCAATGAATCGCAGAGCTTGGGCCACATATTTTACACGTGTGTGTATCTCTGTGGTGTGAGAGAGGAAAACATGGAGGTGTTGTCATGATTAAGCGATGCCAGCAGGCTGTTCTTCACAAGCGCTCGATAATGTGTGATAATGTTTTCTAGTCAGTGAATGGTAAGAAACAGTCTCTTCACTGCCAATTTGAAAGAAACTCACCTGTTGAAGAATTTCTCAAAATGTCACGACAGCCCTTCATCCCCCACTAAACTGAACTGATTTCCTGAGCCTGTTTTTGTTGGTGTGTTTCTGCTAGCTGTGGTTTCTTGTTCTGAGCCTTGGCAGAAATTCATATGCAGAATAAACATCCTTTTCATCATCACAGGAGGCTGGGAATGTCTGAACAATTTCTTTTTGCTGCTTACAAGCCTGCTTCTTTTCTGCTGTTCAGTTAAATGAAATCTTCTGATTCTCGTTTCTCTGCTTAACATTGCAGCTTTATTGGCCCAAGTTGTTTTTCTCAAGTCTGACAGGCTAATTACTGAATTTGTCAATCACACTTTAAAGGCAGTATCCTGGGGAGGAGCAGTAGTGCAGATTAAGAAGCCTTGCCACACTAAAAGGAGCCCTTGTCAGACTATTAGGGATCAATATTTTGCAACGGGGGAGAAACATGACTACATCAAACTCCAGTTTGAATAAACTGTCTGCACAACTGACACATGTATACCTTTTGATGAATCATTGTTATATCCCCACAGCAGGAAACTAGCCTCACAGTTAGCCTATTCCTGTATCCATCATTAGTAGAGGTATCTATCTTTTAACTAACAAGGCTTGCAACAAAGTTTGGGTGCGCTTTCCTCAGCTGCTTTGAGTGGATGGGGAGGATGACGGCCCTGCAGCAACAGCCAATAATGTGTCTCCATGATACTCGGAGTTGACTCTTGTTTTTAACCTGAAGATGGTGGAAGGTACTGCATTTTGGTTTAATTGATGCCCAATGCTGATGGGTTTGAGGTTGTGTCCCCCCCTTGTAAGAACTGATAACAATAATTAATCAGAATTACATGTTGATGTATGTTTGTGCACCAGTGATTTGCTTTAAATGACATGGCTCGACTCAAGATATAACCTAAAGTTACAGGACCGAGTTCAATAGCCGCATCAATTACCTAAAATATCTTTCATTTTCAGGTTTTGAAAAACTCTGAACCGGGTCCTTATGGAATTGGTTTAAATCCCCATCCCTAATCCTTGACATTTGTCCTCTGTAACTATGCTCCGGCCAGTGGTGGACAACACATTATTTGCCTGTCTGGGTCAAAGAGAGTGTATCTTTGGTTGACTCAATGTGTTTAAGGCCTCTGGATGTTGACCTAAACCTGAGGAACAAATTGTGTTGCCGTAGTGAGCGGAAGCATTCACCTTTAGCCGCCTTTGACCCTGGTTCAGACATTGTGATGTGTTGACTGAGGTGTTGACCTTTTCCCCTCGTACAAATGGCTTTTGAGCCAGATATTAGCAAAAATAAGTTTTACATTTCAGATTTCAGCTCATGAAAACAACCCCAAACAAACAACCAAAAATATAAGATACCATTATAAGTACTTTATATTTGTTGGTCTTTGGTTCTTTGGCAAACTCTTGAAACTTTTATTCGAAGAAATTCAGATTGAAAAAGTAATTGTTTGCCCATCTGACTGAGAATCTAGTTCCTGTTTGTCTACATGTTCCTTCAGCTCCTTTCAAACATTAAAAAAGCTGAACACATTTTAACGTGGACTTTGTCCATAGTTTGTGAAAGGGTAGCTTCTTTTGCGTGTGGGGGGGGGGGTCAAACTTTCAGTCAGACATTAGTTTGTGAAAGTTTTTAACGACCTGTCTTGGTCATGTAGCCAATGCTGTTTCTTAATGCGGATTTGAAGAACGTACTGTATGTACCGTACACAACAATGGGAACATTTGGCAACTTGAAAGGCTCTTTGAATGATTTGAATTTGAGAAGAAAAGGCTACATTGTTCCATTAAGATCTGAAAACAAAATCTGAAAGATACAGAAAGTGCTGTGACTTAATAACAAGAGGAAGACCATTTAAAAGTGCATCCATTAACTGAGAGTGAAATGAAAGATAGCCAAGAGCAGAAGAAGAGGGCAAACCTGAGAAAAGTTACTGAAGTGTAATTGCCTATCAACTTTCTTCATAAAAACTTGTAAATAGCAACATGAAGAGGTCATAGGGTCAGTTGAGATAGGATGAAATGTTGTTGGAAATTAAGAAGGAGATACCCAATCACAGAGCATCTCCAACAACAGCAGGAAGAGGAGGCAGACGTTATGATTTATTTGAGGCTATCATGGTAACAATAAGGTGGGCTTGTGTTGTGAGGATGAGAAACCTCGACCCTGCTGACATGGTGGACCCTGGTGAAATCAAAGCAGTGCACAGCTGAAATGAGCTCTGATGCTGTTAACATAGCTATACTATGAAAGGGATTTCAACCATTTCTAAGTTAGAGCTGCAGCAAACCTTTTTTACATTTGTGAAATTGATTATTATTTAAATGAATTCTTCAGCACCTTCAGCACTAACATCTCTGAGATGGTGACCAGCTGCTGGCTGAAAGACGAGTGTGTCGGCTCTAATTTCTCTAAGAATGATCTCGTATTCAGTTTGTTGTCTGCAGGGTTTATAAGGAAGGATGAAACTAACGACTTTATGTATTCCCAGTAGACATTGTCAAAGTGTCTGGACACTCTTAGAGCAAATATCTGGTGTAATAGTAATGAATTGATCTGGATTGATGTGGTTTCATTCTGATTTAGGCAGACGTGATGTTATGTTTGTGTTATGTGTAATTGTCACAGAGCTGGAGGCCCCGCAGCACACAGACCTACAGGCTTTTGACTCCATGACAATAGCCAAAATGAACCGAGACCGGATTACACCAGTCCTGCATTCCTCTCCAAACCTGTTTGACACACACACACAAACACACAAACGCACACACACTTTCACACTAATCCTGCACACACAGACAGATAACTCAGGCCTAAACATGTCTTATACACGCTTGCAAAGAGAGAGAGTGAGTTGATGGGAACATGGCTGATCAGAAAAATCATTAAGTGAAAATTTCAAGAAGCCGTTTCATCAAAAGGAGGACAAATTATTGAAAAATATCACAACAAGTCCCTCTGCTTACTGCAATAACAGTATTGTAATGCAAGGCCTTTTTTGTAATTCGATGATCTTCAAACCTTTGTTTGTTGTGATCATTTCCCCTGTGCAAATATGACCAAAACCTTTAAAAAACAGTTAAAACCTCCCCATTATGCACAGTGCGGTGAGTGCACAAACCCACACTGACTGTGCGTGGAGGCAGAGCCACTTCCATTAAAAAAGAAGCTGCATCGCCTGGATTTCAGTGACATTTTGTCGGTGACCTATGCCTCCAGAGTGTTGCTGTTGGATGAAAGAAAGCGCAAGAACCTTAATATTTATTTTGACCAAAAAAAGGGAAGAACTATGTCTCTCCAAATCTTGTCAAAGTCTTCTTTCAGAAAATACCCACAGCGACAAACAATTGATTTCATTATCTTTTACCATCTGGAATACATTTGTGCTTAAATTATGACTTTTGAATGAATTTGAAGCATTTAGACGTAAAAAGAAAAACCCCTCTCACATTTTCGCATTGGTTGTGGCAATGACCTTTACTTGAGTGTTTGGTTGAAAGGTCCCAACCCCAAAGATATAAGTCAGATTCTCTGTGAGAAGGAGTGAATCCCGTCATACATTTTCTTGTCATTGCAAGACCAAAGAAACATCGTAGAACATTAAAAAACCACACCTGTGTTGAGTCCGGGTCTGTAAGCAAAGCAGCACCTCTGGATGTTGTATGCTGCTGCTTTCGGACTTGTTTACATGTAGAATGTTTTTTGATTTATTGTTTTTTATGTATTTATTGATGCTACTGTGGAGGCAGATACATGTGTGCAGCAATTGGAGTCCAAGATAAATGTCCCCAAGGTGACAATAAAGTGCATCGTAACGTATCGTATGTATCCTATCATGTTGTACTTTATTGTGTTGTATGGTAGAGACTAGAGGTTTCAATGATTTTTGATGTATTGCTCGGTTGTGAAAATTTATTTTTCATCATCAGGAAATGGAACTACCCAGTGTACTGTATACAACTGTGTTTAAAGTAACAGTAACACCAGGAGTCTTTGAGGCAGCTGTGCATGTTTCTGCATGTGAGAAACTGAATAAATGGAAACTGTCACATGTCTTAAGGTGTCTCGGTGTGAACATGATGAGCGTCTTTGAGCTGGTTTTTCAGTGCAGATGCAGGCAGAGTGTGTATGTTGTGACACAGCCTGGTGTGTTTTGTCAGGACTTGTCAGAGCAGGTGTCTCAAACTCTGATCCCCCTCTTCACTCGACTTCATGTTCGTTTTCTCGCTTTAACCTGTGCTTCCCCTGAAGGCTTCCCCTTTTATATGATGTCTCCGTCTTTCGATTTTTTCCATTCTCACCTCTCCCTCTTTGTCATTTCTAAAGCTTTCTTCTTGATCTTCATGACTCTTCAGCTGTTAGCAAGGTGAGGTCGTGAGGACTCAGTCTATTGCTGGTGTTTGTTTCAACAGCGACTATAAAAGGAATCTACACTGTTGACCTTTTACTTTCTTCTCTGTTCATCTTTTCCTCTCTTTCCAATTTCATTTGCTGAAATCACACTTACAGACTCCTATTTCAGAGCCCTTTGAGTTTCCCTTTAATTACAGGCACATGCACACTTCCTGAGATGTGTATACAGCGTATGTCAGGCATGACACAGACTCTGTTTACCAAACTAGAAATATAATGTTAAAAGGCTGTAATGATATTCAGTTAGTGGCTCAGCGCCTTCAGTCACATTGTCTCTGTTTCCCATGAAGCTCAGCTAGCCTGTAATCTTCACCTCTCTTCAAAGTCCCCCACACACACACACACACACACACACACACACACACACACACACACACACACACACACACACACACACACAAAGACACAAACACACTGGATTTCACCTCAGCGTTAAAAACCGGTGTTTCCCTTCTTATCACAAATGCTAATACATGCCTCAACTGTCCTGTGCACAATGTTTGAGGAGATAAAGCTGCAGATAGAAGAGTTCCTGAATGCCAAAACACAGGGAGCACAGTGATTAAGTCAGTCTGTCCTGCAGAGTTGATAACACACTGTCTCCGGCTCTGAAGTCCCACAAGGTCAAGACTGAGTGCAGCACTTGTGGAGCTGGCCAGTGAACTAACATTTTACGAATACTATCATGTTGGTATATTCAGCACAAACATTTTTGAATGCACAAACAAGGAAAAGTATCTTTGAATACTATTTAGGAAGTTTTGAATGATATTCCAAACATTGTTTTTTGTTGTCATTACAGTCTGTACAGTTCTATCCAACTTGGATTATATGCACACGTTATGTCAATTTTCTGTGCTAGTGGCATAAACGTGAACCCAGTTGCAATAAAAAATGAATTCAGATATTTCCTTTATACTAACTCTTCAAAACCAATTTATACAGTAGGCCTAAAGCATCTACTGTGTGTAAAACAAATCTTACTCTATTGTTTTTAACATAAGCTTGTAGGTATCTGCATGGATTTCAAAGTTGAGTCCCTTGCCGCTCCCTCGTCATGATGCAACACTCAAAGACTCCAAGCCTTTTGCATGATGAATGGCATTTATACATCCAGTGCAATTATCCATCATTAGCTCATATATACTCGTATATCTATTGCATTTAAACACCATTTAATTGGAGGAAAGGGGCGACTTCATTGATCACATAGCTGTTGTCATTTAACTGATTTTCACCTTTAAAACTAAGTCAGTGTAAGAACTGCACAGTTGGATCCTTGCTACATTGTCACTTCTTCACAGCTGGATTAAACGGGTAATCCTTCTTGTTAATCATACTCGATGAGCCAAGATGACTCAGTCATCATGCTGCATAGCATGTTATTCTTCAGCTTCATTATGCATATGTATGATCGGCCTGAACGTGTTAATCTCTGTAGTCCCTCTGCTGATTTGATGAGTGGATGACAAGGGTTTTACAAAGGCTTCATCATGCTGTCACTTCAGATCTGCTGCACAGCCTTATGGCTGTGGAACTGATTTTTTTCACCCCAAATCCCTCCAGATTTATAATTTTGAATGTGTGCAACAGATGGGGATTTTGTCACGGCTGGTGATCAGAAGCGTGTGCATATAAGCAATAACACTAAACATGTTGCCATATACAATATTAAGCTTTATGTCAACCACCTGTGTGTTTGTGAGATAACACAACGGCTGCACAAACCTTACTTACCAGGCTAATGGTGCGGATCTCGGAGCTGGGAATGACGTCACAGCTGAATGATCTGCTTTCCAGTGGCAAGTTGGCCACAAGTTGGACAAGCAACATGGACGCCTCCAGGAGTACCTTTGTATTGTTGGCTAATACCTGGCGATAGCAACACACTACATGATAGCTTGAAAGTGAAAATAACATGACACTTTGTCCACAGGTAGAACGTGCGTGATACCATCAGTGCGATTGATTAAATTACACAAAAAGATAACTGAGTTAAACAAACGAGTAATACGGCTGTGCACCAATGAGTCTGGCCCTGCAAAAGGTTTCTGCCTGTTGGAAGGAAGTTTTTCCTTCCTACGGTTGCTAGGTGCTTGCTCATTGGTGGATTAATGCTTGTTCTTCTTAATAAAATAACAAAGTATGGTCTAGACAGGCTCTTTATGTGTCACAAGATTACTTTTGTTGTAATTTGGCTCTAAATGGATATAAATAGATCGATTGTTTGCTACTTTAAATGAGAGTGGTAAAGCAAGGAGCAGCAGATTGTGAACACCTCTGCATAAAACATATGTAGAGTAGTGATCCAGCAAGGCGCATAGTGGCAGATGTTGAAGTACACAACCCTGGTACTGGGGATTACTATTTAGCATGGACAGAGCATTTCCACTGTTTACCTATAATAGAGGAGGAGATAAATAATTGCTGCCAGAATAATTTTCAGAGTGTGGTTAACTCCGGTCCGAATATATTAAACTGAAGGCCAATCTTTTTTTAAATTGATTCACTTTCAAACTAGACGTCTTTAAAAATGTAATGTCTCTGTGGTACCCAAAACAACCCTGGAAGGCTGTTTTTCAGTCAAAGTGCAGCGTGACTTGCTGTTAATCATCGATTTATACATGTGGAGCCAAGTATGACTATTTTGTTGGTTAGATAGTGTGAACATTAAATGGACCAGAACTAAACAAGCAACACTGGACAACACTGAAGATGTGACATCAACCTAGTTGCCCCTTAAATCTTGAAAAGTTACACTTTGAAAATCTCCATGTCGTGTAAACTTCTGGATCAGCCTAAATACAGATCAGATGGAAGTGTGGAGGGTGTGAGTTGTGTATGTAAGTGTGAGTTTACTGCACTGGGGTTTGAGGGCAGAGCCAAGTGAGCTAAGACCAGCCTACCTCCTGCTGAACAGAGACTCTATTGTGAGTATGTTAGTGTGTGTACGTGTGTGTGTGTGTGTAGTACTGTACCTGACAGGACACCATTGATAATTATTATGGCCGTATAGTGTTGAGACCAATGTGAGCAAAGTCATTTTCTCCTTTGAGGTGCTATTGTTTCATCATAGTCCCCTCACTCATCATGATTTAGCTGAATTGTCAGCACATTAAACTTGCTTTAGTCTAACCGCTGAACATCCGGACCTGTTGGAAGATTTCTTTTGATTTCCCCTCGCAGCGATGCCTTTGATGCTCTCCAGCTCGTGTGTTCTGTGGTTATGATTTGTGCTAGGTTACTGTATGTATCTGCAAAGTTAATGCTCTGTTAAATATGTGATTAGAAGGTTTTTGACATCTTTGAACCTTTTGAAGTTACATAATGTTATTCTCTGTGTTACTACCGAGGTTCAGCTGCTCTCGGACTGTCGTGAATGCTAAATGCAGCTCTGAAAGACGACTCTGAGTCAATCTGTGATGTAAATAGTTGACTTTGATAATCCCCAACACGCTCCACAGTGTACTACACTGTTAGCTCTGTGACGTAGAAAATACACATCACACACTAAACGTCCACCCTTTACTGATTCAAACACACACACACACACACACACACACACACACACACACACACACACACACACACACACACACACACACACACACACAGAGGAGGAATGCAGTGTTTTCATTTCCCCGACCCGAACTGTCAATCAGAGGAACTTGGCTGTGTGCTGTTGCAGCAGCACCATCCAAGTCACGCAAATTCCATCCATACCCCCCACCCACTCACACACAAATACACACACAGGCACGCACACACACACACACACTCACACTCACACACACACACTCACACACACACACACACTAACAGCCTCCCTCTGTGTGTCGGATTTATTTCTATGTAGGTAAGAAGGATATCCATCTCCGATAATGTAATTTGTGCTGCAGTCTGTAAAGCAGCTGAAAATCAATAGCTGATGAAATAGCACTTTACAACAGATTGTCTCTGTCCATCCCTCAAGCTAGAGAGAGACTGGCTCTTTGATTGCACCCACCCCCCTTGAAGTTTCTATATGGGATTTTTTTACAGTTAGTTGGCTGTAATTCAGGATCTTCCTGAGCATTAGACAGTGACGACAGCTGAGGATGCACAAGTTCAGAGATCACGGTCGTTCAGATTGGATGTTCTGTCTGTAATCGTCTGGAGGACAGTGGTGCTTTTGCTCTTCCTGTTCCCAAAAACACAAGTGGAAAGAGCTCCACTGAAAGCGTCCTTGGTGTACTTTGTCTCTGGGTCACAGGCATGAACATTTAAAGCTGTCCAAATCAGACCTTAAAAAATTCCAATATTTTTGTGCATTTCTGCATTAAAAAAAACTGAAAAAACAAAACACGCTGTTTTTTTTAATTATAGTCAATCTTTATTCACAGATTCTGCAAACAGATCAAACAATTGTTGGGTATCTAAATTGCACTGTTTTCTGTTTGTAGTCCTTGAATAAACTGGTCACTTTCAGAAGGCACATTTCTCGTAATTCTTACCTCGATCCTATCAGCTATTATCTGCTCATATTTAGCTTTCATTTATCTTGTCAAAAATCTGCATGAAAGTTCATCTTACAATCTTCTCTTATCGACGTTCATATGATTCATTCTTGCTTCTCAAGTATCTGGTTGGGCAATAAAAAATAGCAAAGTACAGAAAAGGAAGTATTTTCCAAAAGTCCTTGCTAATCCATGGCTACAACAGAACCCTGAAAAAGCTGGATAGTACTTCTAGAGGTTATTTACCAATCAGCCTTAACAATATGACCAACTGTTTTTTTGTTGTGCTGGCTCTTCCTGTTGTAAACATATTGTTGTGCCCTGACCTGATGAGACATGGACTCCACTAGTCCCATGAAGGTTTGCTGTGGTATCCGGCACCAAGACTCTAGCAGCAGCAGCAGCTTCCTTAAATCCTACACATTGTGAGATGGGGCCTCCGTGGATCAGATTTGTTTTTCCAGCACATCCCACAACTGCTCTATTGGATTGAGATCCTGAGAATTTGGAGTCCTAGTCAAGTTATCGTGTTCCTCCAGGCCACTTTTTTCCTTTGCTCTATGGTCCAGTTCTGACAGTTGAGTGCCCATTGTAGGCTACTTCTTTTGACACCATGGCAGCAACAAAATACAAGTCCTAGGTACCCAATAATGGGTCATTTTTTGTTTTTCATTCCAAAAAAAATGCAAGCAAACTCATGCATATTGTCATTTTCTAAATTGCACAAATATGTTTGCGACGTATCGTACTAAAACGTTTCCAACTCATTTGTGCAATTTACACAGTGATCTCTCTTTTTCTCTCACAGCAGCTTTTGGTTACAAATAAGCCTGAAGATCTGAAGTATATTTTTTAAAGCTTTGGGACTTTTTTATACAGTTGATTATAAAAAATAATTGAGATTGTATTGCTATACACAAAGTATTGGAAAGTATCAAAGATTTTGATAACCCTAACACCCGCTGCTTTCTGTTTCTAACCTGGACTATTTTTCTGATAACAGGCAAAGTCCACAATGGAAACCAGAACACATAAAGAACCATTAACTGTGTCACTGCCTAGATTTGAACAGAATACATTTGTATTGTAGAGTGCCGCATCTGTTAACCTCATTTTTGCCTGAATGACATTACATAGATTTCCATCATTACCCTAACCCTAACCCTATGTATCATAATCCTAATATCCTAATGCTACAATAACATTGCGACTTCATTTGTATTAGTTATTTTTAATAGAGACCACATAGCTGCAGATGGTACATAACATACTGCGCATAGACGCTTTTATCTCATTTAGTTCCACTCATTCTACCAATTCTCTACCATATACACACTTCACTGTAGTGCTGTACTATAACCCTAATGGTTATAGAAGCTTGATAATAGGAGGACATGTAGTCCCAGCATCGTAAATGAGCCTCCAGCAGATGAAGTGCTCTTCAAAGCAACGATTATTCAAGTCTAGCATCACTAATACAGGTATTAGAAATGAATAAAGCCATTAGTGTTGGAACTCAAACGTGCTCACAGTACCACATGTACTGTAGTAGAGGGCACATCATCTGATATTTCTAACCTGTTCTCTCTCTCTTTGTGTTTCAACTATTATCATCCCCCACCTCTATCCCCATGTCTCTCCAAGAAATGGAGCAGAAACTTCAAAGTGCAGAGTAGCAGGGCGGCCAGCCGTCTAACAGTAGTGTAATTGCATCATAACACAAAACGAAATGTCAGTGGGTGGCCTTTTAATGGTTATGTCCCGCCCACTCCCCCTCTCCCCTATAGACCAGGAGCTATTGTAGCAGCTCTGTACGTTGTGTGCTCAGTGGCCAGTATTTACAGAATACTCCCATTCAGAAAACTACATCTCTTTGACCTTTCTACACGTCTCCCTGACTTGAACTAGAGCTTCAATTATCAGCAGATTATTGATTTATCAATGGACACGAAATGATTAAGCAATCATTTTGACATTTAAAATGTTTTATTTTTTCTAAACACGAATCCCAAGTAATTTTTCTTCTTCACATTGATAAGGTGAACAGAAAATCTTGTTTTTGGAATTTTAGTACACCGCCTTCAGCGGAATGAAATAAGAGTAGTCATTTTTTATGATTTTATGGACAAAACTATCAAGGAAATCTGGAAATGATCTGCAAATCACTCGACAATGAAAATGAAGGGCGGCTGTGGCTCAGTTGGTAGAGTCGTCGTCTCTCAAATGGAAGGTCGAGGGTTCGATCCCCAGCTGAGCAACATGTCTGATGTAAGACACTTAACCCCGCTGCTTCGGTGGCGGTGTATGAATGGATTAGTTACTTCTGATGGATGATACTACATAGCAACCAATGCCATCAGTGTGTGAAAGGGTGTGAATGTGTAGGTGTGACATGCGGTGTAAAAGCGCTTTGAGTAGTCAGAAGACTAGAAAAGCGCTATATAAGCTCAAGTCCATTTACCATTTTAGTTAGAGACATAATCTTTTTTTGAGGTCATTTGGGGCTTTGAATATCAGTCATTCTTGAGTGTCTCTACATTGTAGTGACAGAGCTGATTCTCCATCAAAGCAGATTTATAAGGTCTCATTTCTGAGCTCAACGTTGCCCTGTGACATTTGTTAGAGTCTCATGACCGACAGTTCACGTCTTTCATGCTCCGCTGCAGTCCGTGTCCTGTTTGGTCAAAGTCAACAACCCTGTACTCTAACCTTCTGAATAATATGTGCACCAATAATCATGCAACAGTATTCGAAGAAGCTAGTTCCTGAGGAGTGTCAAATGTTGTGAAATATGGCTCTGCATGACTTCATCGGATTCTTCATCGGGTGATGCTCCTGTATGATGTTATATTTTAGATGCCAGTTAATAAAGACTGACAGGAGAGTCTGTTTCCACCCATCAAATACACCATTGTTGAAAACACTGTGTCCTAGTTGCAATAGAACATTTTTCCATTAGTTTATCCATTGTTTTGTGGGGGAAATCCTTCTCATTATACCTCATTAACCTGATGAGACGCAGCCGTGCTTCTACCTTTAAGACCTGATGAGACATCTACGTCAAATGTTTCATTTTTAAGGTCTCTATCTGATACAGAGGCTGAGACTTTAGAAAGATTTGAGTAAACATTGAAATTCTGTGCAGTTTTTCTGAAAACCCTCAGGTTCTGGGAGGTCGATTTCAAAGGTTACTTAGGCTTAAGAAGTGTTTAGGCATCCTTGGGTCTAAATGGGTTAAGGTGCTATCAAATGTATTTGTTTGCATTCAATGACTTTTCCCATACCAGCACTTTGTGCAGGTTGGTATTTTGTCATAGAAAGAGGCAGGAGTATTTTTCAGAGTTTAAAATGTTGTCGTGACAACCCTGCTGATTATACTGATTGCCTCTCTGTGAAGTCTTTTCATGGATCGTCCTTTTAAACCCTCAGCTTCAACTTTAGTGGTATTTTGCTCAGTATATATTTTTCGTGCATGGTGATTTCAACTACACAAGAAGACCTGCTTGTATTTTGGTTTAAAAAAAAAACAATGCTTTGTCAAAGTATTTAATTCGTACTGTTTATGCACTCAGTTGTGCTTTACCTTTGAGAGTGAGCCAGAGAAATCCAAGAGCAGCGAGATGTGATACTAAATGATTCTTATAGTTTTTCATTCCAGACACCCTACTGTTCCTCCATCTGTTCCCACAGAGCTAAAGTCACTACACCAGCATTCAGCATATAGACTTCATGGCACCCCACTAGGTAAATACACATAGTTGTATAAACACACACACATTCACTCAAGGCAAATATACATTCTTTTTGCAGCAGGGCTGCAGGAATGTTTGCAGAGAAACCCTGCTGACAGTTTGCAGTGAAACTGAAGGACTGACAAGCAGCTAGAATCCGTCCTAAACACACACTGTTAAGCTCTCCTAATTTACCACTCGGCTGCAATATATCAATACTGTTCATCCACCTGTTATGTGTTTTACTAACCTAATTAGAGCTGAAATGGTTATTTGATCAACAGACTAGTTAATAAAGCAGAAATGGATTTGTGACTTTTTGATCATTAGTAGTTCTTTCTTATTATTTAATGCAAAAGTTCACAAGTCCCAGCCCCTTAAAGGGAGAGGCCCATCATTTTTCAAATTAGAAAAATGTTAAGCAATCATATAATTGAAAATTAGGTGTTGTATTGTGTTTGTTTGTTGTTTTGCCTGTCTGACATTTTAACTCTTGTTAGACCTCTTGCTCACTCTCTCTCTCACTTCTTGTTTTCTGCAGTTTTTGGTCTCTTTGCCTCTGCCACAATGTCCTTATTGAGAATATTGAGCTAAGTAATAAGGAGAACAGTTTAACATCAGGGCAGTCTACTAGAAAACTGTCTTAACATGTAATATGACGAGAACAAGCGTTAGAGGTGCAGAGTGGGAAAGAAGGAGGCTCCATTTTCTATTTTGGTTATAAGCTCATCAGTTAAAGATAAATAATAATGAAATAATCATCCTGCAACTGTAAAATGCTGAACAAAGGCCCATCACAAATAATCACAATAATGCTTCATTGCAGCGCAGATACACAATGCATTTCTCTCTGGTGCTTCTGCTTTCCTCTTTTGTATTCAGCCGTAGCGCCTTCAGTCCATTGTGTGATCAGGTGTGAGTGTGGTGTGGGGAACGAGAGAAACTGGGAGGGACTGGGTGTGTGGGAGGTCATACCACTGAGGTCAGACAGCCAACAACTGGCTCTGCTGGGGAGTGTTTCTGCATGTAACAAATGATTGCCTTGCAGACCAGAAATCTGTCAGTTTTGATAAAACTGAGGCTCCAGTCTACTCAGCCATCTGGACTGGCATCTAACAGGTATTACAGGTGAACAGGTGCCTGTAATTGAATGCTGTAGCAGCCGAGCTGTGTTCCTGGTTGTCTGCCATATTGTTGTTTTCTTCTTCTGCTGTTTGGTTTGGAGATGGATTGGATATTGTGTCAGCTCCAACAGAGGCAGGGAACACGTGCAGTTTGTGAGTCAATCCCATAGCACAGGTACTGGGTCGCTGTGAGTAGCACAAGAGCATTGTGGGAGTAGTGTGAAATTTCACAGTTAAGGTGCAAAGATTCATGGATGATTTTATTTTATTTTTTTCCATTTTATTATTAAAAATCAGGACATTGCACAGTTATGAACATAAATGTACATAAACATAGATATGCCCAATTATAGCCATTGGCTCATTTCCTTCTGTAGTCCCCCGGCAGGTTGATGGTACACACGTATACAAATGTTCATTGAACCTCACAAAACTAAGGGTAGCACAACAATAAGCAGAAACCAAACTACAACATGAACTGTACATTAGGAGACCAACATAACAATACAGAAGGTGGCTAGATTGCCAGCCTGGTTTTCCACATTGTAATTTAATTTACCAGTCAAACCAAATCAGTTCCAACCCTTACCCCAATCATGAGCTCTCGGTAGCAACTGAAGGAAAGAGATTGTGGTTGTGGCTAAAATGAGTTTCCCCTGAAAGGTGGTCTTAGAGATGTGGGGAGCAGCTGAGACACCTAGAGGGAGCCTGGAATAGAGCAGCTGCTCCTTGCATCGCAAGAAGCCACGTTACAGTAAGGTGGTTCGGGCATCTGGTTAGGATGCCTCCTGGACCCCTCCCTTTGGAAGTCATACAGGCACATCCCACTTGGAGGAGAACGCCTCATAATCCATCTGGAGGAGCTGGAAAATGTTGCTTGGGAGAGGGATGTATTGGTCAACTTGCTTAGCGTGATAACACCGCAGCCCAGTCCTGAATAAGTGGAAGACAATGGATGAATGGAATTATTCCATATTTTCTATAGCTATCTTGGTAACCTTGGAAACCTTTCCATATATGTATCTAAATACGGTAGATCTTTTCTCTGCTGCTTTTCACATCATACATCTGTGGTGGTCCCAAAATTAAGGAAGGGATGATTGAGAAATTAGAAATGAGTGACAGACATTTTTTTTTTAATTCCTTCATAATTTGGGCTTTCATTGATCAAATATTGGCTATGACTCGCCTCTCATCTCTTTCTGTGCTGCTCCTCTCTCAGACCATTTCCACTTTCTGTCTCTTAACTTTTTGACTTTGTCAGCTTCTCTTCTCTACCCTCCTGTATCATGTCTAATTATCGAAGTCAGTGTGCGTCTGCAGGGAGCTCTTCAATACCTCCTCATCAAAGCCTCTGTTTGTGTTTGCTTGTTTATCTCTGGCTGCTATTCTTGGCGCTCTCCTGGATCCCTGATGAGACACAAGCCTCCGATCCCCTGCGGAGGCTTATACTGTAAGCTGTCACTGCACCTTCAGTCATTCAAAATACCTCCAAATGAGCTATGTCTCTTTATACCTTGTCTTGTCAATCTCATTATATATATTCTTATATATCTGTATATATCTTTCTGCCTTTGGCTCATTTTACCTCAGATCTTAAGAGTGTAATGAAAGGCATGCTAGAGGTTGTTTCCCCATCAAAAATCCTTGCCTTTCTCTCTCTTCTCCTTTCACCCTTTGTTTCCCCCTCCATACACACTGCTACACCCACATTTTTGTATTGTTTCATATGGGTGCCTCCCCCTCGAACCCAACACCCTAACACACCTTGAGGGCACTATAGGAATCTTTTAGATATTTGTAAGAAGGAGAAGTTTCTTACTATGTTAACTTACACCCCTCAAGGTCCTTAAAAATCGGTTGGAGGAGCAACAATAGCATCTGATCTACTGGGTTGCCTTCTGGGTAGAAATAAAAGAAACCGCATTTGTAGAACATGGAGAGTTGGATTGGGGTTGAAAATGTTGCAGAGCTCACTTTTTACTTAAATTGCAGGTATTGTAGTTGTATTTTTGAAGAAAAAGCATAATTGAGGATTACTTTTTTTTTGTGTCCTTGGACTTTGAAAGAAATGCTCCAGTACCAATACAGTCTAAAATGTGATATTTGGTATCATGGATATGCCAGTCAATGCACTGATCAAATACCATAACCAAACATCTCTAAAGAATCAACTGGTTTAAGCAACATTATTGTGTGACAATGACCAGTATTAACAATACTGATGCTAGCAGAGATTTTAATGTTACTCAAATTGTCAGCAATCACTGTTTTCCACCAATTTTATTTTTATCAATGTCACTGATATTTGAGGGCTACCTGGTACGGTAGTATGGAAATTAGTATTGGAAACACCAAATGGTATTCGAACATCTCCAGATATAAGCTTGCATACAGTATGAGCTTTTGCAGGATATACATATAGGAAGCATTTTTTGTGTGCGCATTGGTTCAGACATATTTTGCACCTCAAAGCAATGGATGACGATTAACAACAGCCGCGGTGACAGTTTGGCATTTGTTGCAGAAATAGGGCGCCATGTTGTTTAGATCTTCCCTAATTTGAGATCTCAGTTGCTGCAATGGCAAAAGTGTTTTTTTGATGTTGGACAGAAGTGTTTACTCACCACATGGGACAGTGACTGGAAGATTATTGCTGCCATTGCATATAAACCTCCAATTTTCTCTCTTTATTTTCGAAAAAAACACCTAGTGCAGATTTATATGTGGGACTAAAATAAGGGCTGCGTCTCTCCTGGGAAGTTGTTTTTTTCTTCAAATAAAAGAAGGTTTAAAAGCAGAGTTATGGCTTGTGATGGCAGGAGCTTACTAATGACTGAGCTTCTGTGAGCTGGTTGCTATGTATGACTCTAGTCTATGCTCTCTCATGTACCTCAGAGTCTTGGGGAGCTCAGATATTGTCCCATTTATTGTCGGCTGCATGGGAAAACAAATGCTCATTTTCTTCCAGACGCCCAAGGCTGTGTCAAGTTAAACTGAAAGGCCTAAATGGGGCATCTACGGGGAGGGTTTTTTGGGTAAGGGAAGCTAGGGTGTGAAGAATTGTGGGTCATGGTAACTCTGCATGCAAAGGCATATATCAGTAAGACACATGAGAAACGACAAGCTTTCCAAATGGCTAAGGCTGAAGTCAGGCGCCTCTGTGTCCTCAGGAGAAGTACGGCTGGTGGTCGTGGACAAAAGAAGAAAAACTGTCTGATTACTTCTCACCACACGTTCTTTAAACCACAGACATCTGACATGACTTGTCTCATATTTGTTTAACCTTTGACTCCTAACATTTAGCCCTGTCTTGTTTTGTCACAGGAGCCATGATGGATGAGACGGAGAAGTACAAACAGCGGCTGGAGGCAATTGCTGTGAGTCCACACACACACACATACATGCACACACAGATGTTAATGTTGCCCTCTGAAGCAACACTGCCACTGCTATTGCAGACTGGATCTGTACGTATTTACACAGACTGCAAAAAAGATGGTATTAGGGTCATCAGAGTCAGCAGTTCAGATAGATAAAGTTATTCTTCCTTGAATACTAGTCTGAAATAAGACTGCACAATACATTGTTTAAATAAAGGCATCATAATACACTGAAAGCATGCACAATCGTGACAATTCAGGAGCTTCATGCTACAACTTAAACACAATCTTATCACATGCGGATTGTTTGTGGAGCAGATGGGCTATTCTTTTAGTGGCGTCACCTATAAAAAAAAGTATCAGTCATGTCCCAAATCAGGGGCTGCATCTTTCAAAGGGTGCATTGCAAGACCAATTGTGTCACAGCTGTGCTTCAAAGGCTATCCATTGTCGAAGGCTCTATCAGATCTGGCCCAAAAATGGGCCTCCTTCTTTAAGCGGACCACGGAGGATCCATCCGGTGCATCCTTTGTAGTCTGATGAATCCTTAGATTTATTGTGCGCCAATTCCAACAGGATGACGGACTCTCATGCAGCCGAGTGATACACTTGAAAATCTAAGTAAGTGTTGAGCTTGAAGAGCACTTTTCTAGTCTTCTGACTATTCAAAGTGCTTTTACACCGCAGTCACACCTACACATTATAACCCTCATTCACACACTGATGGCAGAGGCTGCTATGTACTGTAAAGTGTCCTTCAGTATTAACTAATCCCATTGATACGCCACCGACGAAGTAGAGGGAGCAACTTGGGGTTAAGTGTTTTTCCCCAAGGACACATCAACATGTGACTGCACTAGCTGGGGAGAGACGGCCCACTCTACCACTGAGCCACAGCCGCCCCACAAGTTATTGGTTTCAACTCAATCAAATAGCAAGCAAAGGTTACCAAAACAAAGTGGGCCTTGAAACCTCAAACTATCTTTAAAATAATAGGTTAAGTTACCTGACATTGATTATGTTAGCTAGTTGGTTGCTAGGCGATGGGAGCAGCGCTTATTAATAAAAAGGTAAGGATGGACAGCTGGTGACTTAAACAGGAAATGCTCTGTAGATCAGACCATCTCATTTCAGTTTGGCCTGAGCGGGCTATGCTAACTATGAAGGCTAAGTCCTTCGAGGGATGCTACCCCTGAATCAGGACACGGCTCTAGAGAGACAGACAAACATGCTGTGGCTCTGTCTGGCTGTGTCCTTTTATTTAAATTGTTTTGTTATTTTGTGACATCTTTCTTTTCATGAAGGCTTACTAATGCTGTTTTTGTTTCTCGGATAATGCATTACTCCTGATATTTTCAATGAAACAACATTTATCCAGCACTCCTGCCAGCGTGACACTTTCATTCTGTGTGTTATTCTAATTTGTAATAAAAAATACTTCTGCGAAGCTGGTTTTGAACAAAAAGCAGTACTGGGTACTGCATTTGTCCAACTTAAATATCAATCAAGTCAAACTCCAGCATTTCCTGCACTGTAATTATGCATGAATGCAACATTTAAGAAAAATCTGAATGTTGTGAAGCTGTTAAAGTCAAATTTGAGCTATTAAAGAAAGTGTTCTGCTAGTGTTGTGGGTTGAATGTCAGCCCAGAGTAGGCAGATCTCTCCGTGTTTAGAAAGTCTTCTGGGTCCTCCTCCATCTAAACTGCACGTTCACTGCCTCTGTCGAGACTTGTGGCTAAGACGTTTTTGTTTTTCGCTTTTTCGATTTGAGTAACTAATCATCTACACCACAAAAATGTTGTCTAGCTTTCTGCTAAATAATCTCCTCTTCGGTTTAAAAAGTCAAAGTTTATAGATTATAACAATTTTTCAACATGGAACCAGGTCCAAAGGATCTGTGTCAAAGGAAGTTTTACAAGCGAGGGTTTGTCGCAGTAAAAGCAGCTCATCTACTTCCTCAGTAATTCCAGATTCGTCTTCACAGAGAAAGAGAGGGTAAAGAGACTAAGCTCTCTAAGCTGTCTGTTGCTTCTAAATAATTTATTGAATATGCAATGTTGTGAGCCGGGTGTCCCTCTGGTCTCAACACTAGGTTGTCAAGGGGATAGCTGCTCTGAGTATTATGGGATATAGAGTTTACCTATTGTGTCTGAGGTGACTGTGTCCTTGTGACAGATGGTTGACCAGGTGTCACAAGGTAACTCTTCTGCAGTGATGTTTTATTCACATCTCTTTTCTGTCTTTGTTTCTGTTGTTAATTCACAAAAGCTTGTATCTGTATCTGACTGTTGATGACAGTTTTCAGAGGATCATTCTCTTTATGTGAACACAATTGCACTCCTCTTACCAGACCATCTTAAGTCTGCACTCACTCCTTGTCTTTGAATTTTCTCACCCTTCCTCCTTCTTTTCCTGTGTCAGGAGAAGCGTCGGTTGCAGGAAGAGGAGGACAAAGCCAGGAGAGAGATGGAGGATGAGAAGCTCAGACTACAGCAGCTCAAGGTCTGACACACTCGAACAGTTTGATCTAAGCTGTTTCATTCAGTCACCCACACACAACGCACAAGTGCATGCATTCTTAATTTCACTGCTAAATTCCTCTGCAGACCCATTGGAGCTTGTTAGCAGGCAGATATCTTTAACATGGATTTCCTTTTTGCACACACACATCCTCTCACACATACAGACAATTGGCGATGGACTGTACAACCTTCCACACTTCCTGGTTTTGGCCCGTTACTCATAAGGTTAAAGGCAAGCCTTCCTTTGCTGAAATCAGTTTTTATGTGAGTGTTTACACACTCTGCAAGTCACAGAGCCGCTCTATTGTTTTCACATCATTTCCACACTGGCGTTCCCACTTCCTACTCCACTGTGTTACGCAGCCCTGGGGCACATTCCTCGAATTGTGTGACATTTTTTGCAGCATGTTTGTGTGCACGCAGGTTTGCATGTGTGTGCCGATGTGGTCTTGCAACAGACTATTTTGCATATTATTCGCCACTTATTTGTGGGTGCATGTGGGTTTCTGCACCATTCGCTGAAAATGAATGGCATCAGTGAGATCAAAATTCAAGTTGCATGAGGCTTCAGAGATTAATTTAAATGATGGTATCAGAACTTTTATTACATTCATTAGCTCTGACATTGAATGTAACCCCAGGGTAGATGTGAGGATTGGATAAAGAGGGAGCAGCAGCTTACTGTACACACACACTGCTCCTGACCTGCAGGAAAGTTTAGAGAGGGCTGTGTCCAGTGAGCCAAAGGCACAGGGAGGGGAACAGAGGAGGGCTTGTTCTCCCCTGCAGGAGAAAATACAGAGATGATTTTGTGACGCTTATAGTTAAGTAGGAAGCTACTGGCTAACAGTTGCCAGATTTTAAAAACATGAAGCCATAGGCTGCAGGGGAGTGTGGGGTTTTCAGATGCATACACGGACACAGCAACATAATAAAACATAACAAATGAAAGTGCAAACAGCAACATAATAATGAAAACAAAAATTACCCTTGGTATTTTTGTCAGATTAGATTTACTCTAAGTTCCCTGCAGACAGACTGTTTATTTCCGCTTGTCAGGGTCAGCTGCAGAACAACGTTCCTCGAGTTGGCAAGAGTTCACTGTCTGGCTCAAGGGCTGCACAGATGCTTACTAAAACAAGCACTTGAACCAAGGTCAGCTCATGGCAACACAGCTCTTACAGTGTATGTACTAAGTCACCCTGCACTTGCTGTAATAAATCCAGACAAAGAGGGAAACACAACTGGTGTATTAAATGGAGTGTTTGTGTTAAAATATTTATTGTTTCTGACAGGTCCCTGCACAACAGATTAAGTTTCTATCAATTCTTGTGTAGTTAATAATAAACTGAAATGTATGTTTGCAGAGAGGATTTTTCACAAAACAGCTATAGAAATACATTTGTAATGTACTGGCATATTTTTGCATTGATTTTCTGGTTTGTTTCGAATTCCAGATCATCTTCATCATCATCATCATCATCAGCCTTTATTGAAGTCTAGAAAATCATTGAGCTTTCCCTAATGTAGAAGTACGTTAAGATAGAAAAATGCACAATTAAAACAAGACAAAAAAGAACAATACTCCGAGGAAACAGTCGCACATTGAGGTGAAATGATTCGAGATAATTCACTCGACCTTTTGAAGAGAAACTAGAGCGTCAATCTAAAGATTACGATGTAAAATACTCTGCATGTCTGTAGCAAAAAAAGCTAAAAAGCTTATTTTCCAAGTCCAGAGTGAACATGCAGGACTTGAAGCATTAGACAGTCAGTAGAGTGAGTTTGGTTGGATCCATTGGTCCAGTTATAGATGCATAGATGTTGGTGAATGAATGTCCAATAAGAGATAGAGAAGCACCGATCCACTTTTTTTCATTTCCTATTCCGATACATAAGCACCAATTATAAATATTTTTTAGTCATAATAAATAGTGTTATTATTGTTGTTGGTATTATGTGTGATGCTACACAAAGCTGTAGTAAACCTGGCTTGCATTTCTTATTGAAAGAACAAAACACAAAAAAAATATATAAAATTAAAATGATTCCAAAGAAATGTATTTGTATTGTGTATTTGAACTTTGTGCTGGCTTCACAATTAACCAAGAAGAAGCAGCACTCATCCCCTTAAATTTAATTATAACAAATGTAAAGTTAATGTTTCCAGCTTTGTTAGTTGAACAGTCACAACAGTATGGCCAGGACTAATTACATCTGTTTCAATTGTTTAAGATTACTTTACACTGTTTTATTACTGAATAACTAAAATGAAATGATTGAAATGGGCTGTTTGGTTCACCATGGAAACTCGTGCAGATTACAACTGTGTGGGATGTGTCACTTACTGTCACATAATCACACATGTGGAGTTTGTGCTAAATGTCCAGTGTGGCTCAGGAAGGAATGATAACGTACCACAAAGCGGAGGACATGTAAAATAAGTTGTGTTTGTGTGTGTCTGGTTCACACTTGTAACAGTGTGTTTTGAAGATGAAGCTGAGAGAGAGTCTAAAACTACTGAGACTTGCACTCTTGTTTTTGTCAAAAACTTGAAAGTACTTGCTTTGATTTTCTGTTAGGAAAAAAAAGCAGGTAGCCTCAGGCAGCTTCGGTTCACTGGGTCAGGACTATTTACTGAAGCTGTGTAGGAAGATGAGAATAAAGAAAGGGCACACACATGCTATAAATTCATGCTAGCCTTCTCTCTGGATAGCTGGGATGAAAACTGATGCCATGGACTCACTGATGTTTCTTACCTTCCACCTCACGCCTTTTTTTCCTCACCTTTGCAACCATCAAACGACAATATTTCACTTACCCTTCCCAATTCTCTCTCTCTCTCTCTCTCTCTCTCTCTCTCTCTCTCTCTCTCTCTCTGGCCATGTCACTGCTCCTTACATCTCATTTCTCCTCTCCTCTCTTCGCTTCTTCTTCTTCTTTTCTGTTTAGCTGGGTCTAAAAACATGTCTTCCATTCTCATTTATATTTACATTATGAGTTACAATGTGTCGTTGGCTTTATAGTACTTAGTATTTTGAAGTTTTCCAACATTTTTGAACATCTTCATTTGTTTTGGGACAGATCAGTGTAGTGACACATGAGTCATGACACCATTTTTTCAGCAATTCATTACATTGTATTTACTGCTGATTAAAATGAGGCCAGGTCCCAATTCAATACTACGTACTACTCAAAATATGTTATAATTAGTTCACTGTACGTGGAGAAGTAATAATAAACATGATCACAATAGGCAGTAAGTGTACATGTACATTAAAAGCATGATTTTCACCTTGATTTAAAGGGATTCTTCAAACAAATGTATCATATTGATGGTATTGAAGTAAAATTTCAAACCATATAAATCATTTCAGCAGTAACTAATATTTAAGGATTCATAGTTAAATATGCCTAAGTAGCCTATTCAACATTTTGACTGTATGTCGCAGTGTCAAAATCAACTTTACCAAACTGCAACTTCAACAGTTCAGCCCTTAAGATTAAAAAACATCTCCTACACTCACTTTTAGAAATTCAGACACTAATTAAAAACCTTACATGTCTCTTTTTCAACTAATGCAAATGTTTAAGAACAGAGTCCCTCCTCACTTTGTATTACAACCTTGCATTTGAATCCCTAAACAAAACAAGACCTTGCAATTTTTTCTCTATTGTCCTTACCCTTGTTTGCTTCACGTCATTAACATGTAAGGTTGTTTGGATATAGGGGCTTGATTTGCCCCCCGGGGATAAATAAAGTTTTTTGAATTGAATTGAATTGATACTTCAGTTCTATCAAGCTGCACCTTTGATAACGATGCCTTTTGAAGAAAATATAGATACTGCAATAAAGTTACTGCAAAACATCTGTGGCTGAATCACTACAAAATGAAAGTGATATACTTGATGCTGTGCCAAAATATCCAGACTTATTCAGCAGCCTATGTCATATGAATGTCAATACCAATGTGATTTCACATACCTCTTACAGAACTGCAGCAAGAAACAAAGCATTGTTTGATACTACAATTCACATAGCACACACTTTTATCTGAAGACACGTAGATCAGACGTCAGACAGATCAGCCACTACTTATCAACCCGCAGATAAAAGTGCAGCAAGGTGCACTACTTGAAACATGGAAGTGCAACATGAAAGCGCTACATCTTAAAACAATGTAGATGCCCATGAGTCTTGAGTCAGACAAGAAACATTGGAGGAGAGTTTTCAAAGAGGTAAAGCACATCCAAGTAGAAGCATAACACCTTACAGTTTTAGTGTGGATCTTGTACATGAAGGCCTTGACTATGACATGGGAACTAATTAACTAACTAACTATACATTGAGTACATTTTGCACAATGTACTTTCTAATAAAATGTTGTTTTCTTGTTAAGTTCTTGTTAAACACAATTCAGCCATATTGATCACACACAGTATAGAGCTCAATAGTGACCACCCACTTTCTCTGTGGCTCTGGTTCCGGAAGTAAATTTTCCCATTCAAATCCTGACTTCACAAAATCCTTATATCAAGAGATTGGCGCCTGGAACCAAGACAGCCCGCTACCCCAGTACTCGTGACTATAGTACATTTATTCGGCACCAAAACGGCATTAAAAAACGGGGAAAAAGGCAAAGGGACAAGACTAACCCCCATAGCGAATGATATCCTTTCTTCTTGAAATTAACTTTTGTGGTTATAGTGTTTATACTGTTAATGCAGGTGTTGTACTATCTTGTAGTGTGTGTTGTGGAAAATATAAACTACATTCACAGCGGCATGACAAGGTACATTTTGTTTTAACTAACTAGCTTGCCTGCATACGTAACTTATCTGTTTGCATACAGCGCTGAAGGGCAGGAAACTTTGCCATGGTAACAGCAAGCTCAACTAATCAGATTCATCGCTGTGACACTCTATGATCGTGGGTAGTGTAGTTCTTTTTCGCGATATCTTGTAAATCTTGTTTTTCTTAAAACGAGGTTGAAATCATACACATTTGTGTCTCCTACAGGAGCATATACCATCGTTCTGCACTCGGGTAGCTCGTGGTCAGTCTACCCGTGATGGATATGACATTATGGCTAATAATCAAATCCGTTATTGAGACAAAGAATGGGATTTTTACATCCGTAACCACACTTTTGAGCCCTATTCCTCACCAGTCAACCACCAGCAGTCGCATTCAGTTGAACATTCTGTTGCTAGTAGCAACAACTGTAGAGTTGGTAGTTAAGGGGATCTGGTTTTCTATATCTGTAGTTCTTTAAACAGGAAAATATTGACAGCAATCTTTTATCTACTCTCAAAAATACACTTGTTGGGCCCTTATCTAAAGGTACTGCTTTTTCTTTGTATTTTATTAGTGTCAGTTTTTCAGGTGAATGTCATTTCAGATACTAATTTACTTCAGCCTTTTGCTAACCAGGCTAGCTAGCCACTGTGCATACTAGCTAACTGCTAATTTCAAAATTCTAGTTACATTTCTGTTGCTGTTAGCTTAATGTTAAGGGTTGATATTCTATGACACTTGTAAAAAGATGAATGTAAAGTTATTTTCCCCAGTATGTTGTATTACAGAGGTGTCTAACTAATCTGAGAGTTAATGCTAATGCCTAGCCAACAGTTGAGTGAATGCAGTTAGTGGCTAGCCTGGTTAAGTCTGTGCTACCAATGTTAAAGCTAACTCTTTGCTTTAGTATCTTCTTTTTTGTTTCTGATTAATAACTAGAGTATGAACTGTGTCTCTACAAGCTTATATGTCAGCCCCCAAGGTAGTGTGAAAATAGCAAATGTACATACAAGAAACATCTACAAGTTACTTTATGGATAAATGTCCTGCTGAGTACGTATCTAGGTCAAAATTCCTCTGTTAACAAATTTTAAGAGTGAGTATCAAGGATGTTCGTTAAATTTTTGCCTTAAAAAACAAACTTTAAACTTTCAAACACGGATATCTGCTTCTAAAATCAACTATGCCATTGAATCTACATGGTTTTTGAATTGTCAGCTACGCTAAGCTGGGGGATTAAGTTCATTTTAATTCATGATAAATCAATTCAATCATTGTTGTGTATGAAATGTCAATTGTATTTTAATTACTTTTATACTAGATAAAATAATCAAACACTCCTCTCTCTCCTCCCCCCTCTTCTTCACCTCCTCTTTGTCACCATAGAGAAAGTCTCTGAGAGACCAGTGGCTGATGGAAGGAGCAGCTTTGTCCCCAACGTCCCCGGACGCCCAGAGCCCTCGCTCCCCTCTGTGGGGCTCCCAGGCTCAGGAGATGGAAAAGCGCATAGACAAGTAAAGCAACAGTGTGTGAGGTTGTGTGTGTTTGAGAGTTGGAACAAGGAGATGAGGAGATTGTTTGTGACTGCCTGAGACAGTAAGAAGAGCTGACAGAGCATGAGAGAGCTGTCACTTTTTTGTTGTTTTTGTATAGTTTGAACTGCTTGTACTGTATAATTGATCGTTGCAGTATTCCCTTTTCTATTTTTGTTTTCTTGTCATTTCAGCTGTTGTCGTATATTATGTATGCTTTGGGAAAGTTGAGTTTATATTCTGCCTGCAGAGAGTCAGAGGGTGTTCCAGCCTGCACTGCTGCCAGACAGGACTGGGCTTTTCATTACTGATATATACAATCTCATCAATTCTCTGAACACTACACCCCATGATCCCAATCTTATTACTGCAACAGTCCCAGCTCTCCCTGACTTTCTACAAAACCCCACACACACTCTGTACATCGTCCTTGTGATGTTTAAACATAAACATTCTTTAGAAAACAAGCAGCACAATCATACGTATAGTACTGTACAAGCATTAACTCTTGACATTTATGAGTATCATAATTTACGAGGAAAGAGTATAGATTTGATGAGTTTGTTTATGTGTATCTATCTCAAGTTTGAATTCAGAGAGTCAGCGGTTGCCAGAGGAGGAGGAGAAGCAGATGGAGGATGGCCAAACTGTGAGAATTACACACACACACGCACGCACACACACACTCCTTCTTACTCTTAGGACACCGGGGGGGTTGTAATATGTGTTGAACAAGCCTGCTTCAATCGTCTTCCATTAAGCTGAACATTTTCCCACAACTTCTGTCTCTGGCTTTTTGCCATGAATAATGTATTTCCCGTCTTAATGTATCTTTGATGTAGCACCTCTTGTTCAAAAGCAGGAACTTTATGAATGTAATCAACTCTGTTACATAAACATTTCAGCACTTGATCCACTCTGGAATTATTGTTTCACTTCAAGCCGAGCACAAGTGTGTTTACCTCACCTCCCTCAAGGTCTACAACAAAAGACGTGTCCCTCCTTTTTCTCCCGTCTGGCTCCAGGATCTTTTTCCTGCGGTTTCTCATAATCATCATATATTCATCTTAACCTTGGCTCTTAACCTTGGCTCTCAGCTCAAACCAACCTGAGACATAAACAGAGGATTACATTTTAAATAGCAGTTACAGCTGATTAGCAATGCTGGCTCGGAAAAAGGAGACTTTGAATGTTTGACCTCATCCTGTGTGCTCAAATATAGTACTTTAAGGAGGCGCTGCCAGCAAAGCTTTGGTTTAGTGGGCATTCTGGGACTGAGTGACAGCTAATATTCTGCAACACAAACAGGCTCAAAAATAATAATTATCACATGTTTTCCTGTTTTTTTTTTTGGAGCCGATATGTTACCTAGCTGAAAGTGGGCTCACAGGGTACATTAAAATACAGTTTTGGAGTGCTGTCCTAATCGCTTTTCTTGTTTAAACATTTTTCGGGATTCATGGTGGGTACGGAACTACTTCCAGCTGGACCGAGGAGACATCTTCTAAGAGACATGGGATGTACCCTTAGTTGTAACAAGCACACTGCTAATTCAAAGGTCAAGTAGGACTTTTCAGCTCAATCACCCCCCCTTGTGACCAGGTGGAGTGTCATGGCCCCATGGCCAACTTCGGCTATCCTCCATTATGGAGACCATGGTGGACAATTGAACTAGTTTAGTACAGGCTGTGCTTCTTTGCTACTCAGAGCACAATATATAAATTAAAAGGCCTGGATTCAAGCCTGTTTACTCAAATCCTTTGTGGTGTTCTTATATTCAAATGTTTTTGTTTTATGTTCTCCTGAAAAGTACCCCTCAGGTTCAGGCATCATAACACAAACAGTTTTACCAGCTAAGTGAAAGTAAATTAAATTCCTCCCCTGTCCCTCTTACCCAACAGGAGGCAGTGGAGGTGACAGAGGCCGGGCCAGGTAAGTGGAACCAGATCAACCACTGTGCACAGAGAAATGTTAAAATGACAGTGGACATTTTAGAAAAGTGCATTTCCATTAGCTTTTTACCGGAGAAAGTGAAGAATTGATGCACGTTTCACACTGACATTGATTGTATATATTAGAGTGTAGGGCACAGAATTTCTTTTTAACACACAGCAACACGCCAAGCTCCGAACATTTCATAATATCAAAACCACATTGAGCAGACACACAGCTTTCTGGCTGCCACCACCTGTTAGCCACAGCGGAGCCTCTTAATGCTCCTCCTTATAATTACACCAGTACATTTGATTGCATTTCAATAGTTTAAAGTTTGGACTTCTTCAAATGTTTTTCTGTTTGCTTACGAAGAAAACCAATTCAGATGTTTCTAAATCGAAGACACCAAATTTACTGTCAGGATTTTGTCTGCTAGTGTTACATTTATGCATCAATATTATGACGAGACAAGTTATTTTAAGATGCAGCTATGTTGACAGCATTGTAGTGCTGTCTGAAGTTCCTTACAAACCCGTCTTATCTTGATGTTTAGAGTCTGAAGGCTCAGTGAACTTGGTGTTGTTTCTGAGAAAATCTGATTTAAAATGTGTACTTGGTGTTGTTTCCTTGGATGTTTTTACAATACCCATTCTATATCTTCCCCAGAAATAATCCAGGATGCTGTTTTGAGGAACGGTGACTACAATGCAATAGGATTGGGTGAGTGTAGAGTTGACTCTTTTATCATAAAACATACACAGACACAAACCACAGTACTGACATAAAGCCTGTGTGCAGAGTGAAACACCTGGATAACCGTATTGATGTCTACATCTGTCTTTTCTTTGCAACTCTTCCTCTTTTTAATTTTTAACGTACCACGATCTAACATCAGCGCCTTAACGACCATGTAACCCCCTATAGAAGAATGTGTATGTATGCATGGTACATACTGATCTAAATGAGTTAGCATCATAAAGGCAGGAGCGGCTACGGTCATACATTTAATTGATATATATTCTGTCATGGAACCTATTCTGCACTTATATTTATGCTAATAGGCAGTCAAGTGCATAACTTGCATTTTTGGCGGCCAGTGAGATGGTGGACGTGTCAGTGGGGATGCAGCTCAAGCTGTGAAGTGGACAAGAGAGTAGTGAAGATTAACTCGAGCCATCCACTTTGAATTTAAATCATCCAGGGTCTATAACTTCAGACAGCTTGATCTAAAACTGCTGAAGCATGCTCTTTTCTGCTTCTAGCTTATATGCCACAGTCACCTCCTTTGCATGATAGCCTAAAGATTATTTACATTTCTGTCCTCAATTATTTTGTGTTGTGTAGCTTTTCTTTTTTGTGATGGTTCATGACATCGGTTATATTTAGCTCTGCTACCAAACAGCTCCACTAATTAGAATACACTTTACAGCTGGAAGCTATAACAGTGCTGTCAGTGTTTATCCGCTTGTCATTTTTTCATTAGTCACAAAGTGACTGTCTTGGGTGTGTGATGCATTAAGATTTAAAGATGGCAGGAGCTTTAGTTAGCAGCATTACAACAGACATTTGTGGAACTGAGGGCTGACATATTGGTGACAAAGCAAGAACTAATTAAACAGTGTTTCTATGTTAACGACAATGAGAAGCTGATGATCAGTGTTAATGGCAGTGTGCCGTATTGATTGCTCATTTACTTAACATCATATAAATACATGAACAATGCTTACTATTTAAATCTGCACAGAAATCTTCCTCAAACCGTGATATAATGTGTTTTTGTTGTGGTTGTTGTTCTTCAGAAACAGCAGAAAAACAAGAAGAAACCGACCAAAGCTCACTACTGGATAAATCTTCAGCTGTCCTCACCAATGGAAGAGGAGATTTGGAAGCAACCGCCAATGACAGCGTTTCAGATGACGGTAATCAGCCCAACACCAACGGACATGTTGGAGACTCCGAGGATGTCACAAACATGAAAACAAACTTCAGCCTGGGTGAGGCTGCGAATGACAACATTAAAGACGAGGAGGAAGAGGAAAGCACTCTGGTGATGAGAGCAGAACGTGTGATCATAACAGATGAAGGGGAAGATGTACCTGAGGATCTTGCACCCCACGAAGATCCGCAGAAGACCGCTGAGTTAGAGGAAACCCCTGTGAAGGTGGAACCAGAAGCAGCTGAGGAGGGAGGAGAAGCTGTAGAAGAGAATGAGGAGGAGGTGATAAGAGCAGTTCAAGAAACTTCAGCGCAACCAGAGCAAACTGAGGCTTCTGCAGAGACGCAACCACACGCTGAAGATGGAGCCGCACAGGAGGATGTGGTTACAAATGATGTAGATTTGAAAGGTGAGGGACAAGACAATCAATCAGAAGATCCAACCTCTGTGCAGCTGCAGTGCCCAGCCGATACCCTAGAGGGCACCACAGTGGCTCCAGTACCAGTCTACTCCGAGGTGCAAGTGTCCGCTCTCCCCCAGCAGCTGGACGCAGAGGGTGAAACTGAAGAGTTAACAGAAGCAGCTGAGGCAGCGCTGCCTGTTCAGGACCCTGCCTCTCTGCATGACCAGTTCCAGGAGGTTCCCCTGGCCGATCCCCAGGAGAGCCAGAGGACAGAGGCAGGGCCGGGGGAGCAGGATCCCCTCCTGTCTCAGTCCAAATCCCCCAACACTCAGGCAGAGATTTCGGCAGCCAACAGCCCGGACAGCTCACACACAAACGTACCGACCAGGGCCGAACAGGGAGAGGACACCCAGTCACCCAAACGCAAAACCTGCGAGTGCTGCTCGGTCATGTAAACACCCTTTCTGTGCCTTCATTCGCTCTCCTCCTCTTCACTGCCTGCATCCTTCAGTCTGTCTCCCTGCTGTTACATTCAGAAAACACTCATCCCCTCTTTTTGTTTTACACCCCCATTTTTTTTAATTCGTATGTCCAAGAGCTACTTTCCTTTCTGTGGTCCTTATCTCGAAACTTCCTTATCCCACTCTTGAGTTTTGATATGCACCGGACTTGTTAAGTGCCTTGAGGATCTCTTTACCAAGGACAACTCTTTTTCCAACAACGAAGACCAAAATAGGAGGTGTTGATTTTAACACTATTTGAGTTAGACTTAGTTTTTCATGCCCATTTTCAGGTTCATATACTGGAAGATAAGCAAAACAACAATATGAGATGTATCATTTTAAACAGTTGTATCTACATGTGTACTTCAGTGGGTTGTTTTTATCTTGAAAGCATATTTAACAGCAAATCCAAAGATCTGGAGAGGTTCAGAGAGGACATTGTTCTTATTTAATGAATTTAAAGCTAGTTATTTGAATGATTTAGGTCTTTTATTAGAGATGTTTTTAATCCAAGTTTAGAGCCTGAACATTTGTATTCACTCTGTAACACAATACACCGACGTTACACAGACTTATTGATCTTTAACAACAGTGTGCACCACGGAATATTCTTAGGATGTTAATTAATAGAGATTATTTTTAAATACCTGAAAGTGTGACATTTGTATTCTTGCGAGATGAGCTCATGTGGAGAGGCTCCAGGGCTGTAGACTTACTGTAGCTCTGTGTATGGATGTATATACTGTATACAGGAAAAAGTGGAATCCAGAGTGTCTGTGATGTCAGCTTTGAAATGATTGATGAATGGTTGAATGATTAAACTGACATTTGTGATACGAGTCTTGATTAGTCTTTCTGTACCTCTAGCACAGGATTCATCCCAGGACATTAGCAATGCTTTGTGAAAAACAAACACACTGGTGTCTAAAGTTTGTTTCAGACAGTTATTTACTTTATATTCCTACGTGAGTGAAAAGTGGTCATAACAAGAAGAGCAAGTATTTCTCTAAACTACACAGAAGGTTGATGCTTGAACATCTGCTCTTGTAGAAAATAGAATAAGTCATTATCACCTGCTGTAACTCTGTTCATTTTAACATGAGAGATGTTACCAGGTGTGTATAAGACTTAAATCATTTTGATACTTTTCAGGTCTCAAACAGTGAAGTAAAAAACATCCGCGTAGCATGATTCAATTTCTAAGAAACTTTTTTATTACACAATGGTAGATTCTTCTCTGGTTTCTTTTATTGTAATGACAGAATTTTAAAGCCTTCTCATTTTAACTCATCAAAAATGAGAGATGACATTTTTAATGTTTTAAAAGTGGTACATTTAACGGGGCACCAGTAGCCTGGTGGTTTGTTCTTGCACCCTATGTATAGAGGCTACAGTCCTCAAGTAATGTGGTTCAAATCCGAACTGTGGCTCCTTCATGTGGCACGTCATTCCCCACTCTGTCCACTTTCTGTCCCTCAAATAAAGGCATAAGCCCCCCCCCTCCCCAAAAGGTACAATTCACATTAAACCCACGTCTCATAAGGGAAAAAAGTTATTCTACAAACATGCTGAGGTTGCATACCTGCCAGAGAGATTAAGAAAATATCTCAATATTAGCCAAATGGATGAATGTGTCTCCTGCCTCTCAGCTTTACATTCTGTGACTTCTGTAGAGGACGGATGGAGCAGAAGTACCTAAAAGATTGATTTGAGTATTTGATTTGGCAGTGTCTGAAAATAAATGTTGATTTAGATCCCACATTCACCGAACTTTCCCGTAAAAATTAAACATTACTGGAAGTTGTTCTTTGATGTTCACATTACAAAAACAATGACAGGAATAAGAGGGGAAGGGGGGGTACCGTCCAGTAAATTAAAAAATGACCATGAAACTTAAAACAACAGTGCATTTCGAGTACAACAATTGTACAAACACCATAGTTGTGCACACAGCTCTTGCATTCAGGCTTTAACACAGTGGAAGAGAGAACTGATGGATTTGAACAGACATGATACAATCTCATTTAACACGTTACTTGTAAACATCCCACATTACAACACATAAGAGAAACCATCAAACATTCAGTGTAAATTATCAGCAGCACACAACGTAACATCTTGCTGAGAGACGATAATGTTTGTTTAATTTCAATAGACAAATGCTGAAGATGAATATTGTTTTAGATCCTAAATTCACTGATCTCTTCCTGTGAAATCTGAAGGTTCCCAGGAATTGTCTTTTGCGTTGTGAAAACAATGTTGGGGGATAAAAATGAAGCTTTTCCGGGGAGCCGAATGGCCTGGAGGTTGTGTTACGTGCCCCATGTATTGAGGCTGTGGTCCTAATCACGGCGGCCAGGAGTTTGAGTGCTGCACGTCATCCCACACTTTCTCCTCCAAACATTTCCTGTCTCTCTTTGGCTGTCCCAACAAATAAAGGCAAAAAAGGCCCAAAAAATATCTTTAAAAAAAAGAAGCCTGTAAAAAAAGATAAGTAAAAACACTGCATTTTTTCTGCACAAGAGTGAGTTTTTTGTGACAAACATAATAGAAACAGAATCTCTAAACTGGAAGGTTGCGGGTTCGATCCCCAGCTCCTTCAGCCACATGTCCGATGTGGCCTTGGGCAAGACATTTAACCCCAAATTGCTTCCTCGGCGGCGTATGAATGTATGAATGGGATTAGGACACTTTACATAGCAGCCTCTGTCATCATTGTGTGACATGCGGTGTAAAAACGCTTTCAGGAGACTAGGAAAGCACTATACAAGCTCAAGTCCATTTAAATAAAACAAATGTTACCTAAACTATTCAGCAGCTGAAATCCTACATCGAGTACGAATGCTAAAATATTCACCCTTCAAACTTACAGAAAGAGTGCTGTTGAAAAAAAGAGGTGATGCAACAGAGCGGTCACCATGACCCTGTCCCAACTTTTATTAAACATGTTGCTGGCATCAATTTCAAAATGGGCATATCATTTTATTACATTCATATACATTGATATTCAACATTGATGTATTTGTTGACTTTGTGATATTTTCAATCAAACATGGCCTTTCAATGTTTCACATATCATCACATTCTTTTTTTTGTGTGTGTTTTTTTGGTGTTGACATTTTGCACATCGTTCCAACTTTTTAGGACATCTTGTTGTAATTGGGTTTCATAACATGTGGACTCTGCTCTCTGCAAACTGCAGCTTTGGTGGGACTTTAAAGCCTGACCAGCCTGTCTCCTTGTACCACTGAAGCAGCTGTGCTTTGTTTCCTACAGTCGTTATGATTTCAACGTACAGAAAGATGTTGGCTGTTTGCAGCCTCGCTCTCCTCTCCTTGGTGTCTGTGAGTCACTCAGCTTCTCTGGATTGTAAAGATGTGCTCCGACCTCCGAAAAGTTTGGATCCCCGTGACTTTGAGGGCAGATGGACTATGGTTGCCGGCAGTCTAAATGTCATCAAATCTGAAAACCCTATTGTGACGAGCAAAAGCTTAGTAATCGACTTCTACAACCTCACTTTCTCTCGGGGAAATCTCTTCGGCTCTAGCTGTCAATATGACTCCCACAACATCACATTGGAAGGCAAAAATTACAAGACTGAAGAGCGGCAGACATTTAATATCAGCGGGAGCATCTTCCAGACATCATGTCCGGACTGCATGGTGCTGAGCTTCAACTTTGAGTCGCCCGATTCCAAATCAGATGAACTGATCCTGTTCAGCAAGAGGAGGGAGGTGGAGCAGAAGGAGCTGCAGGAGTTCATCGCTCAGGTGAAGTGTCTGAACATGCCTGAACCTGATGTGTTGGATCCCAACGAGGAACTTTGTCCACTCTAACGCTGCTAGAAAGAAGCCCTGAGGAGAAAACAGAATCAAAGGCTCAAGAGACTTTGTGCTGTTATTATTTTCACCACCACTTGCTTGTAAAGGTTCATGGGTTGTATGTCAATGAACATAAAACGCATTGTTCATGAAATTAATCGAAAAAAAATTTCTTCATCTTACTTTGACTACAGAGACTGAACTTAAGAAACAGTCTGATACATTTCAAACTATGATTTTTTTTTTATAGGACGTCTATTATAAAAAGTGACATCATGGTATTTGTCATTTGAGCACACCTTGTTGTTGAGTAAGTAAACATGACCATAAACTCTGACTGTGCTGTTATCAATCATTCATGTTATATCCTAAAATGAGCTGCTGATCTTAATGTAGAATTACAAGATGACCTGTTGACCTGAAACACACGTTGATTAGGAAATGACCTGTGAAACATGAATTGTCCCAAAGTGGAAATAAAGAACATTTAAAGTGAAGAAGAAAGGTGATCAGAAAGTGTATATCAGAGTGATACGGATCATCGTGTGACGGGAGATCTGCTGATTGACACGGCTTTGTGACTGTGAATAAAGTCTATCAGATCTACAAGTTCTGCCTGTTCTCCTTATGCTTCTGATTCTTTATAAGGCATTGAAAGCACCACAGTATTTCATCACATTTATCATTCAACGACAGCTTAGTAATTTCACTCACCATTTGGTAAAGAAATACAATCTAAACATATAAATCAAGCAAAGTTCCCACTTCATTAGATCAATAACAGACCATAAACCTCCCAAAGTTGCAACAGATAAGAGGGATCCTGTGGTGGTTCTGAAATGTTTTTTCCCTGTGCTGCTGTTGTGGCTCTCCTCTGTGTTTTCAGAGGCTGGGCACGGCTTCCTCATGCTGGAGCTCCCGGTACACACACATACACACACACACACACACACACACACACACACACACACACACACACACACACACACACACACACACACACACACACACACCTGCATTCCCCCTCATCGCTGGCTTGTTAAAAACCCTGGTCCAACTCTTCCATGCTGCCAGATTCTGCTCTTCATGTGGTATTGTTGGCTCAACTCTTGTGAATTTCTCATTGTGAGATTGTCTTTACAACTCTTTTGTGAATTTTCCTTGGATTCATTTGTTTTGTGTTTTTTCTCCCTTCCACCACTGAGCTCCAGCGCCTCAACCACACCTCCCAGCATCTCTCCACCTGCTTTACCTAACCCGCCCACAGTAAATAAGAGCCTTCAGTGCTTTTTGTCAATATTTTTGTAATAAATCACCTTCTCCCCTTTACTTCTGTCTGCGGGTCTTGCTTTTGGGTCCAGTTTAAGACAACTGATTTTGAAATCGTAACAGATCAAGAGTGAAAAAATCAGAAGCCCCCAGCGTAGCATGACGTCTCATTTCATCATTACAAAACCTGCATCAGACTTTTTTGGAAGTTTGTGCAACATTTGTTCTTGTGGTTGTTGTTGTTGTTGTTGTTGTTGTTGTTGTTGTTGTTGTTGTTGTTGTTGTTGTACTGTCTGTTTGTTTCTATCTCTTTCTCTCTGTATCTCCTGTATACCCATCTCCACACCCAACACAGTCTCAGATGTGTTTTGCTTATGGTAGATAGATGTCTACCATAAGACAGATGTCAAAATTAATATAACAATATAACAGAGTGAGCTGTCTATCTGCTGTTTGTATAATACAGTATCAGGTTTCCATAAAAGAAAAAAAAAACTCCTTCACTCCACCTGAGATAATCAAAAAGTCAAAAGGTTGAGTTGATTTAGTTTTTGTTTCTTGTATATTTTTACATTGTGGAGTGTTAGGAAAAGTGTCTGTTTTTTAACAGTGGTAAGTGTGGGTATGCTTCAAATGTGATGACCATAAGGGAAAGTAATTGTACACATTTTGATTGGACAATAACTTGATAAACACATTGGTTTAAAAATGAAATGTCCACGTTATTTGACGAACACTTTATTTGAAGAACATCATGTGACTTCATCCAGCCAAAGTAAACAATGAGCAGCCCACAATGTTACATCACGTCTCATTTACCAATCACACACTCCAAAGGTCGATATGAGAGTAATACTTTAGAACAGGGCGTTTCCTAACCAACTAAGTGAAGCCTCTAGCACAGGCATTCAGACTCCACAGTGCAGCTGATATTCATCCCGACAACAAGACAACAGACACACACAGGCATGTTTGCTCTATCTGTAACCGCTCTTCTCTGTTTGGTGTCTGTGAACCGGTCAGCTCCTCTGCTCTGCGAGGACCTGCTCCGGCCTCTGGATCAGCTGGATCCTGCACGTTTGGAGGGACGATGGGCTTTAGTTGCTGGCAGTGTGAAGGACCCTATTTTCAAGGAGAGCCTTGAAGCGAAAGACAGTGTGGCTATTGACTTCTACAACTCCTCATACACCGAAGCAAACCCATTTAGAGGCCAGTGTCGGTATGATACTCGAAAACTCTCCATAGACAGGCATCTCCTGAAGTTAAAGCTTGTGGATATTAACCTCACAGTGACCTTCTTCAATACATCGTGTCCAGACTGTGTTCTGCTGACACTGGACGTGGAGTCACCTCACTACAACACAGTGAACTTCTACCTGATGAGCAGGAGGAGGGAGGTGGGGCAGGATGAGATGGAGGAGTTCAGAGCTCAGGTGGAGTGTCTGAAGATGCCTCCACCTCTCGTGATGGATCCCACCAAGGAGCTCTGTCCAGAGCAGACGGCTAGCATACCAGCTGAGGAGAAAAGAGAGGGACCATAGGCTTGAGAGACTGTGTCTGAAATAATAAATGATTTTAGAAAACACAACTTGTTTGTCGTGCTTATTTAACCTGTTTAAACATATCTTAGGTAACAGAGTCCTCACACGCACCAAGCACTGGCAGCACATCACCCCCACTCTCATCCACCTCCACTGGCTCCCGATCAAATACCGCATTCACTACAAACTCCTACTACTCATCTATAAATCTCTCCATGCTCTAGCCCCACCGTACCTCACCGACCTCCTCCATCCCCACACCCCGTTCCGTCAGCTGCGGTCCTAAGCCACAGGCCTGCTATCCCCACACCAATCTGCGATCCTTTGGTGACAGAGCCTTCAGTGCCTCAGCCCCCATTCTCTGGAACTCTCTCCCTGCCGAAATCCGCCCTGCTGCATCTCTGGACATCTTCAAAAATCTCCTCAAACACCACCTGTTCACCAAAGCATTCGTCACAGTTAACACTTCCCCCCAGCACCCACTTCTTTTTCCTTCATTTGTTTGTTTTTTGTTATTTTCTCTTCTTTGTTTGTGTTTTATTTCTCTCTTCTTGTCTTCTATTATGGCCCCCGTTTTGTACTATTGTTAAGCGTCCTGGGGTTTCTTATAAGGCGCTATATAAATCCAAGCTATTATTATTATTATTATTTTTATTATAATTCCTATTGTGTGCCCACGTTATTATCTTGTGCACACAACATAATTATCTTTGATACCTGCTATATTAATGCTTAAAATGACCCAAATGTTACTCAAAGCTGCACCATGAACAACGAACAGTGGACCTAATATGCAGCTGGAATCTGAAAACATCCGTTTTTCAAACTTATATGGTCACACATGAAATAAAAAAGTAAAGGGGAGATTTTTTTCTGCAGAACAAACACTTGAAGGAATAAAGGAGTTGTTACAGAGATCACTTTTACTGACTGTGCTGGTACTTTTTCAGTGAAGGGTTTGATTTCTTCTTTAATCTGTTTACGGTACAGTATGTTGTTTCACAGACACTCTGACAGGCTCATAGTTTGATGTTATTGAGAATAAAGAAAACGTTGAACAAAGGCAGAAAATGTTCACATTTTAATTCTGGCGTGGTTTATTTATTCATCTGTTTATTTGTTGTTGTTTCTTGAATTTCCCTCGGGATCAATAAAGTATCTATCTATCTATCTATCTATCTATCTATCTATCTATCTATCTATCTATCTATCTATCTATCTATCTATCTATCTATCTATCTATCTATCTATCTATCTATCTATCTATCTATCTATCTATCTATCTATCTATCTATCTATCTATCTATCTTTTTGTGTATCAGTTTGCTGTAGGTTATTTTTTCTTCTTTAATCTTGTACAAGCTTGCATAGAATCTTCCAGAACTGATGCACATGTTCAAATCAAGTCTCAAACTCTGTAAATGTTTTTTTAGTATAATTCTGTCGTTTCACAATCCAAGAATCCACAGATGGAGAAAGGACTCTGTCCTCTGGCATGGATGGACAGTGTTGCAAAGTTGGACGTTTCAGATCTAATTAAACATTGACTCGATGTTTGGTCCAACAGAGAGTAAATATTCTGACCACTCACTACTGTCATGCTTTCAAATAAGAGCAGATCAGATCAATTTTGACATAAAAAGTAAATATGAAGCAGTTGAATATCGATTCAAGTAACACAATCTTTCTCAATCCCGACATTAGTTCCAGACTGTGCACAGAATATTGTTTTATTTTCACACTCACAGAATCAGGGGCAGGGTTGATTTAACGTTGGATTTTCAGATTGAATGGAAATACTTCATTTTCACCTAATGCATTCTGTTTTATTTATTTGTGATTTGAATCCTTTAAACTGGCGTACACAACACAAATGAGTAACAAAAAGTCATAAATCTATGGAACGCTTTTCAAAGTGGGGGTCCTGACTCTCTGGGGGTCGCCTGGGAGGCACTTTTTACATTTATTTTTATATTGTCATTGGCATGGCCAGAGGTGTTGCATGTCAACAGGCAAGGCAGGCAACTGCTTGGGGCTCCTCGCCAGCAGGGGCCCCCTGAGGGCTCACAAACTTAAAACAAAGCAGCGGCTCAAAATGTGCAAATTTTGCAATGACAGTAGGAAACCTCCCTTGTGTGGCCCCAGCTGACAGCACTCACTCAGTCACTGAAGAAAAATGATGATGAATTAGCCGTCTATAGGAGAGAAAGAAGAGGAAGTGGAGTAAGCATCGTCTGGCAGACGTAATGGTGATGAACACTGGTTAGAGGACGCCCCAACTGATTTTTGCCTAGGGCCCCAGCCGACTCTGACATTTAATCCGACCCATGGGTGTTGTAGTCAGTAGTTATCACTGTACGATAAGGTTCACTTTACTGTCCCCTTGGGGAAAATTTTCTTGGACTCAAAGTGCTGCCAAACATTCGGCTGCTTCCACTAGAATCAATCAATAAAAAAACATCAGAAAAAAACATCCAGATGTAAACAGAAAGGCACATACCAATACAAGACAACACAACATATACGCACATTACCAATATTGCACAAGATCCGCAAAAACAAATCATGAGAGAGAAGATAAAAAAAGGTAAGAAAATATAAAAACATAGGAACACCATGACGTTTTTGCACACAGCCTGACAAAACATTATTCTGAATTTTGATTGACGTGGAAACAAGACAGTTTTTCTCCATCACCTTCATGGCAGTCTGCATCAGACGAGCAAGCTTAGATTTGAACTGAACAGAAAATGCTAAGCTTGCTCGTCAGGTGCACACTGCCATGGAGGTGATGGGGAGGATGGTGCTTCTTGTTTGTATGCATTGGCCAACATGCCTGTTTGGTTTAATTGGTGACTCTTGCTGCCCGACGGCGTGTTTGTGAGAGTGATTGGTTGTTTGTCTCTATATGTCAGCACTGTGATTGACACATGACTTGTTTAGGGTGTACCGGACCTCTGGCCCAATGACAGCTGGGATCAGCTCCATCCACATGTTGTATTTAAAGTCCTTCATAGGCAGTAGGAGGAGAGTTTTCTTAAGGCATTAGAAAGAATCCCCTTGCTATAAGTAATGCAGCTTATTCTACTGAAAGTTTTCAATCACTGACTAACTTTACACAACATTAGGGAGAAGTAAAGAGAAAAATGCAATGGATTTGATGTTCTCAGTGTGCACACAGTGTTGGCACAGTTCAGAGTGAGCCAAAACAAGTCCCAGAGAACTCAAAATAAAGTAGTCAACTCAAATACTGGGAAAACACAGAGTCAACAGGTGAAGAGAGGACTCTGCTCTCTGTAATTTTCCGAATTGTGAAACCAGAAGTTTCTGTAACAACTTATAAACACAGCCAGAACTCGTCTCTGCCTGCATTCTCTGTTTAACCCAGCAGTGTGACAGACAGACTGATCCCAGCGAGTACCTTCAGAGCATACATCATGTCTTTTGCTGTGTGTGCCATCACTGTCCTCTGCTTGGTGTCTGTGAGCTGTTCAGCTCCTCTGACCTGCGATGACCTGGTCCGGCCACTGGATCATGTGGACCTTCATCATTTGGAGGGCGGGTGGGCTTTGGTTGTAGGCAGTCTGATGGATCCTGCTTATGTTGAGAGGTACAAAACTAGACACAGCGCAATGCTGAAGTTTTCCAATGCAAGCGATACCTCCAGTATTTTGATGGATCGCCTGTTTCGTTTCGATGAGGGATGTAAATATTTTGCCTCCAACTTCACGCTGGAGGGCAGCAGCTACACCTCTAAGCGCTCTAACTTGACCGTCACCTTCATGCAAACGTCCTGTCCGGACTGCATCTTGATGCGCTTCGTCGATTCAGGAAAACTTCGCAACATGTACCTGTTCAGCAGGAGGAGAGAGGTGGGGCAGAAAGAGATGGAGGAGTTCAGGGCTCAGTCAGAGTGTGTGAAAAGTCTTCCACCTGTGATGATGGATCCCACCAAAGAGCTGTGTCCAGACCGGCCCTCCGACCAACTGGCAGCTGAAAGTCAGGCCTAAGGACTGTGGCTAAGGATACATGCTCCCATGAAATTATTATAAAATATCACTGGCTGCCTTGTGAGAATACAACATTGTTAAGGAAAGACTTTAATTATTGAGTTTGGTTCATAACAATCAAGACAAGTTTGGAGTTTAATGGAATGTGTCTTATAAATTTCATTTCATTTGTATTTTTTCCTCACATGTCAAAACACACAATGTTCACAGAAAACGATTCACAATTTGATCCATGTTCGGAAAGGAGCAGAGAGAAGAATAAGTCACTTGAGCTTAGTGCCTGTCTGTTCCAAACCCCACAATAAAACACGCATGAAAAAGAAAGTAAGAATGGGCTTGTGATTTATTTTTTAAAAAGGATAATAAACAAACATTTTATTTGAAACCACAACCTTTGAATGCTGATACTGCAACAAGCATAAGTTTATTAATTTGTTATGGAAGATCTCTTTGAATTGACATGAAATGCTTCCAATGTGCACGTCTGCAATTTGATCATAAATGAATAAATATGAGCGGGATTTGCTAAATGATTTTCAAAAAGGGGCATAAAATGTGTTCCTTTCCTTTTTCCACAGATAGCATCAATACACACACACTTAAAAACCAAACGTGACTCTCTCCGAAAAACCACAGCATTCATTAACAACATTCAGAATGAGATAAGCTTTACTGTGTTACAAAGCAACAGATGATTTCCATGACTGATTTCTGCAGAAATAATCCTGCTTTAGGATTTTAAGTTTCATTGTTTGTTCTTTGTAAATATACAAAAGTTTACTAAAGACACAGATATGACAGTGATCACCTTGCAGATTTTATAAGAACATCTTTATACATTTGTGAATAATCAATATAATAATAATAATAATCTTTATTTGTATAGCGCCAATTCATAACAAGTGTTATCTCAAGACGCTTTACAAAAAGCAGGTAAAAGACCCTACTCATTGCTATATTACAGACCTGGCTTAATCCATCATGAGCACTTTCGCAAAGCAGCAAAAGTTGGTAAGAAAAAACGTCCTTTTAAGAGGCAGAAATCTTCGGCCGGATAAGTGAACAGTATGCTAATCGAGTAACTTGAACATTCAAGTTTATCTCAAAGTAGAACAAAAGATGGGGCGCTGGGGGCGCAGTGGGCGCGCCCTATGTATGGAGGCTGTAGTCCTTCAAGTGGGCGACCTAGGTTCGAATCCCACCTGTGGCTCCTTTCTCGCATGTCATTCCCAACTCTCTCTCTCTCCCTGATTTCCCACTCTCTCCACTGTCCTGTCTCTCCAGTAAAGGCATTAAAAGCCCAAAAATAAAAAAGAAAAGGGTTAGGGTTAGGGTTAGGGTTAGGGTTAAGAAGAAAAGTAAAAAAAAAAAAGAAAAGTAGAACAAAAGACAAATCCTGAAAGTTTGAACGACATGTCCTTTCTTTAACGCTCATCGTCAACTCACTTTCAAATGTAACATATGAAGTAGATCTGCAGTGCAAATGTGTGAGTTAGTGAGTGCTTAAAAACAATGCATCAATGCGCCCTCTTCCCTGCTTTTACACTCTTTCACTTAATTTCATGCTCCAATAATTGAGCTACAATTAAATATACAGATTTCTACACGTCCTGTTAAAAGAAACTACTAAGTGAAACATCTGAGACCGCTCCCACTCATATTAAAAACCATTAAAGACTAAAGATTAAATTAATCAAAGTTGAATTTGCTCAGTTAATTTTTGATTGTCTTTAGTTGGTAAAAGGTGAATAATGTTAATTATAATGTTTCTGTTGTTTTGAATGCACATGGTTTTTTTTACATTATCTTTGTACTTTTACATATTTGTATTTTTTTTTACCCTTTTACAGTTTGCACCGTGTTTCAGAGAGAAAGTATTTTTCTGTATGTCTGGTACGTTTGGCTAAAAACTGACAATAAAGATGACTTTGACTTTTGACTTTATCCAGATTCATTTTGGAATAACACTTTCGAAATCAATTTTTAAAAATCCTCATAAGACCTATGTTTTCTTTAATTATCCTGTAATGAATGGGAAAGTGGGTTCTTAATACAATGGAGAAACTGCAGTATGATATGCGACACTTTGTAGTACATACAGTTAACACCAGTGTTTGTTTTAGGTGACAGGGCTGCAAATTGTAGGAGTCTTTTTTGATGTTTTCTTGTTATATTCACACAAATTAATGATATCCTTTCGTTTATCAGTAACTGTAAATATTAAAGTGTTCTCAACTAGACTTTTCCACACTGGAACAAAAAACTGGACAACTATTGGGAAGTATGGTAACGTAACAGAATCACAAACATGTGATTATTTTTTCAGTCTTTATTAAACCAAATAGAATTTGGTAACCTGTTTTTTGCAGAGTGCTGTCTGTGTATACGTATTGGAAGACAGAAGTTAGGAGATTGTTACGTTCCCCGAGTTGGATGCAGGATGACGGGAGTAACAATAAAAATTGAAAATCGAGAATGAAGAAAAAAGACGGGGGATTTAGAAAAACTAACAAATTATTTATTTAAAACTAAAAGTGGAAGCCCAATTATGGCGCCCCATCAGACTACACCCTTCTTCCACTCCAAGTAAGTTCAGCTCTCGCTTCTACACGATCATTGCATAGTCCACTGGCAACTCTCCTCACCTTTGCTTTGATTGCGACAGCAGTTGGCATCAGGTGAGCTTAATCACCAGCTGCAGTAGGGAGATCACCCACCTGCAGAGCGACAGGAGAGGGAGAGAGAGAACATATCTACATAGCCAATAAATAAAAAACATATTACAGTGACAACATCTCAAATAGGACATAAACAAAGAACACTTCATCAAACTTTCCTTCATTGCACAATCACAGATTCCACTTTCAGATAAGCAGGAATGATCCTGCACTGTGTCGAAAGACTGGACTTTTTTTTTTTTAGAGCAATCCAGACTATAAAACATAGGATGTCTCCAAACACAGATCCACTCTCGAGGAGAAAACATCTCAGAGACTGCAGATTTAAAGGACAGTACTAGATATCAAAACAGAATCAGTACAATTTCAACATGTTTGCTTTGTTCCTCCTCTTTTTGGTATCTGTGAGCCACTCAGCTCCGGTCTGTGAGAAGTTGATGATGCCTTTGGAGCAGCTGGAGCCTGGTCTTTTGGAGGGCAGATGGGCTTTAGTTGCAGGGAGTATCAACCACTCGTCATCCATGGAGGCTCTGAGGCTCAGAGACAGCATCACAATGTACTTCTCCAACTCCAGTGAAACATCGACCGTCTCTTATACCCAAATCAACCGCTTTGGGGATCAATGTAAGTCCCTGCTCTACAACATCTCAGTCGAAGGCAGCACCTTCACCTTCGACGTAGGTAATCGCTTCGACCTCGCCGGGTCTTTCCTCTTTACTTCCTGCCCGGACTGTGTCGTGGTGCGGTGGATTGTGAGGTCAAAGAGAAGGGTATCTGTGGACTTGTATCTGCTGAGTAGGAGGAGGCAGGTGGAGCAGCTGGAGATGGAGGAGTTCAGGGCTCAGGTCAAGTGTTATCAGATGCCTCCACCTGTTGTGATGGATCCTTCCAAGGAGCTTTGTCCAGAAGAGACCGAGAGCAGACCCACTGTACCAGCAGAAACAGCTCAGATGGAGAAGAATATGGAAGAAATGGAGGCATGAAGGACTCTTAGAAAGTTCATCAGTATGGGAAATATAAGAGACTGCTCTTTACATATTTAATATTTTTGCATTCGGTATGTATTCTACTAACAGTCTTGCAAAGAAATGAATACTTTTCAGCATGAAAAATAAAAACTTTGATGCTGCCAATTGCATGATGGGATTTATTTGTTTAAATGTATCTCTCGGGCAAATATGTAAAGTGTGCTTTTTGTCTTTTTACATAAAACTCCTTTAACTTAATTAAACTATTATGAAATCAAAAGATGTATCCATAAATCATGATACAGTCACTGAATTCATTAAGATGTGTGTGATCATTGACATCAGTCATGTCAAGCAGGGGCATATCCAGAGGGTGGTGTGGAGTGACATCATAGACTGTATTAAAGTCTCTGTGACTACACCCTAACTTTCAATCAATCTAGAAACAGGAAAAGAGAAGCCTCCATCCGAAGCTACAAAGCACCCACCTGTAGTCCAGCTCAGCTTCAACCCTGAATATGCGCGTGTGCATTACAATAGCCTTAATGTCATTCAAACAGATGGGACCTATTGGGGATTCAGTGGGTTTTGAAGCCAGCCTCAAGCAGACACTCAAGGAACTGCAAAAAAATGTTCACACTTCTTCATCAGCTCAAAGGCAAGGTTGGTAATTTTCTCCAGATACACTTGATAAGATTTTGGTTGAAATTGTCTTTAGATCCTGACAGACATTAATAACTCATGTGCTCTGAAAAAGAAACGAAGACAATCCATCATCTGTAGCAGTTGTAAGCCTGTAAAAACTTCGACCACTGTCTGCCACGAGGTACCAATCTGATGAACCAATCACGCCTCCCTGTCTCCCTGCTCGTTCTCTACCCCATGCATGCACTAGCCCACACTCAAAGCATGAGCTGAGGTCCACTTCTGGACCAGCGGCGCTCGTGCATGTAAGTGAGGGGCGTGGTTTTTGAGGGAGCACAGAGGGGAGGGGGTGGGTGCAGACGGAGCACTGAAGGAATGCTAATTTCAAAATCATGCTAGTTTTTCGAAAATGAACAACCCTGCCTTTAATTTTTTTCAAAACCAAAAGCAGCTGCTTGGTTGACATGGCAACCCCTGAACTCTGATTGGCCAACCCAGGGGTCCCCTCATGAACTATGATTTATCTACCCATTGAGAGGTTGGGCATTAGTTGCCAACTTCATTGCTGTTTTGCAAAACACTACAAGTAGCTTTTGTGGTGTTTTAATAAGGCACGTTGTTTGAAGTATTTTTTGTGACTTTTTCAGTGTTTAAAAAATTAAGTATGGATGACATATGTTGTCACTCACACATAAAACACATATAGTAATGTAAGAACTGTATCATTGTGTATCATCTCAAGTGGCTATTGGAGGAAGAAATGGTTAATAAGTGTTTGACATGCGTTTGTGTGCAGACTATATGCTACCCCTGCATAGGTCAGTGCCTCTGTTGAGCCATACCAGTCACAGAGGTCTGGACATTCCCCTGATGTAAGGTAAAGCTTGAAGCTTGAAATCTCTAATAAAGTCACACAGTTTTTTTTGTTAGAGATTTAGGTCAAAATAAGAAAGTGCAGTAATATAATCATCCTCTTATCCCTCTGGGACATTCTCCATTTACATGCATGGTGTAATAATTAATGTGTGTTGCTTACTAATTGGATTATCACCATACATTTTCAAATCCAAAACAAAAGGGTAATCCTCCAGGACATGTGTTTGTGCATGCACACATGATCATCCTTGAGAACATGTGCACACATAATTGAAAACATTCAATTAGTGAATGTTTTCTAGAGTGAGCGTGGATTGCAAATGTGGGCGTGCAGAGAGGAGATTTAACCGAGGGTGTTAGTGATCACACGGAGGAAAAACAGGCAGTTTGTTGTGTGCAAAGAGACTGCTTTTGTCACCATTAAGTTAAATCAGAAAACTGTTTTTTTCTCAGCAATGTGAGTCAGACATTTGGAGGGCAACTTCAAAGCATATTTCCACCAGGTATGTACAACTGCGTAGTTTTGTACAGTGTAGTGAACTCTGCTTTTGCTGAACATGTCAAGATATGTCAAACAACAATTACTGTTAAAGAAACGTATTCTGGTTTGTAATCAGAAATTCTTGTACACGTCGATTTTATTCAAAGCAAGTAAACAATAACTATATTAGAAAACAAAAGGACTATAGAAATGCTTCTAAAGAGCCGAGCCTGCAGAGACCAGCTTTCCCTGGTGTAACTTTTTTTCCACAATGACTAAAGCATATCAAAGCAAGTGACTGTAAAATGTGCACAGAACAATGTCAGCAACCATTAGAGAGCAACAGAATTTATCTAATTAAGGATGAGGTTGGCTGAATTTATTTAAATTCATTTGCATTTTTGACAAATGCCCTCAGATCTAAAGGTACCTCAGGACACCGCTGACCTTAAAAAGGGGGGCGCGTTTATTTGTAAGGGCCGACACAAATGTATTTTTAATGATGATCATGATGTTGCTGTTCTTTTGATATAAAGTGAGCCCCTTTGTAGATAATGAGCAAAACATAAGTCTGTTATGTAATGGGGTTTTAATCTGCAATCTCTCGCAACCCTTCTTACTCAATGAGAGAGTTGGAGGAAATGTATGCAAACTTTTTCAAAAAATGAAACAAAACATGTCAAATTAGATATGCGACGCCTTTAGCTGTTGGAAGAGCTTACAGTCAGAGTTCAGAGTACATGAGCACACACGTCACTATGTAAATGAGCAGATTGCGTAACTACTGTAGTGCTGTAGGATCATTGTATTAATGATTTAAGCTTGTTTGTTTTCAGCCAGATTTTCACAAGAACGTGTATAAAAAGAACTGTTTAAGCTGAGATTTTCAAAAGATTTCTTATCAAAGTGTAAACTGTTACACCAGTCCCCTTCTCACTGCGACAAAGACTCGTGTTCATGCTCTATTTCACAATAAAACCTGAAGTTGAGAACTCAACAAATGAGTGACAGATTATGCTACCATTATGAACTGCATGAGGGTGAGGCTGTCGACATGTAATGTATTGTACATGACATGTTGACAGAGCTGTACCAAAGTACTATCTTGATATAAACTACACAGCCTTCTCCTGTTATTCTCTGTGACTGTAAAGGCATAAAGTCAATTAGTGAGCTGAGGTTTGGTCTCATTTTGACTCAGTAATAACTGTGCCAACTATCCCATTCTCCCTCCCACTCATGTCCCATGAGAAATCAGCCAGTCAGACAGGAGCCAGGATACATTTCATAAAGTTAATGGCGGATGCTGAGTCCTCTCTAAAGAGCTGCCACAGAATCGGTTAAACCATATACACAGAGCAGCCATTATATACCTAACATCATGCTCTGGGTCGGAATCTGCAATGGTGGTACAGTATAGTGGCTGTGTCAGAAACCGGCAACCGCATAATTTATTATTATTCATACTAAACGTGATGCCAAATTGAAAATGTGGTACGATCTGAAATCAAAGTATGCCATTTTCTGTATTCGAGAAATGCCCGAATGAATGCTAAAAACAATTTTTATGTATGATACGGGAGAACACATACTAAACCGCCCAATAATACAATGTGGCTCTCAGGCTCTCGTACTGAAATATATTTGTATATGATGTCAAAAAATATTGAAATAACTACTGTATTAGTAATCAATGCATGTATAATGTTAATTTCTATTTTCTAACCGACGGTCGCGCTAGCTTGATGCTAGCTTATCCAACGTAGCTTGACCGGTAGTACGTCACATGACCTGTGGTTTAGTATGTTGCTAACGGCATACTTACGAACAGGTTAGTATGCCATATAAACTGTTTGAGTTTGTAGTAGGCAGTATGTTAGTATGTGGGTTCTCACTGTCGAGGAAATTATCAAGACTTGACTTCACACAATCAGACTCTCATGGACTCAGATGGCTTACGTTGATTAAAGTTTATTCACAAGATGAATAGATCTATTGGATGAGAATGGATCAGCGTCACACTTCAGGTTCAGTGTAATACTCAAACATAACTCCCGAACTCTTCCAAAGGCTTTGCATATATTCAGAAAGATATTATCATTATCAGGGTCGTGTCACATTGACCCAGCTAGACTAATCTGTCACGTCTAGGAACTTGGAGCAAACAACAACAAGTTCTCCCAAACATGCTTGAAGATATCAGAACAACCTGTTGAGACTCTCCAGCTGTCCTTGGTCTCTAGATAAAACTGAACTGTACCAGGTCTGACTGACATTAGGAACAGTGAATTGACATAGCCTAATGATTTTATACACGTTTAATGCAATAATTACAGCAATTCCACGACACTCACAGCTTGTCATACTGCTGTGTTTTCATGTGTAATTTATGCAAATTAAGACAAATTTATCTGACAATGCATATCATCTCAATATTCTTGATTGATAAGCAACTAAAAACACAATTGTATATAAAACAGAGGACAACCACTTACTAGCTTATATCACTGTTAGCAACATCGTGGCTAAAAGCTAATACAACAGTTTGGTCATGTAACACGACACAACAGGAACTTAGCTGACGTGATGTTAGCTAGGAGTTTGATAGTGCTAACCTGTAGCTAACGGGTTAACAAATAGGTTGTTTTTCTTTGAAATGTTGCGTATTCCCTTCAAATATCCACGATTCTCTGTTTTTCAGTACAACTTGCTTGTTAAACAGGAAACAATGAAATTTAAGTGGTTTTTCAGATTTCTTACGTTTATTCTACTGCAAACCTAGAACATGGCAATACCTTTCTTGGTTAGTAATTTTACAGAAAATATAAATTCAAAAATGATTTTATTGATTGAATTCAAATTATTATTATTTGGATCCGACACCATGGCCTCCGCGATGAGGACTACAGCCTCCGTACATAACCGCTAGGCCATGCAGTGCCCTAGCACACAGTGTGTGTGTATTTTGGCCTTGCAGATTGATAGATTACAATTACGGCGGTCGCTCAATGGATTAACCCACTAGGGTGAATCTGGACAATTACCAACACCAACGTTAACCAACCTTCTTCATAGCAGCAGTCTGCCATAGAGAAATAGCCATAATTGACTATTCACAATCAAGTATGTAACACAGCCATGTATAGAGACATCATAACAGCATTAGATCTCCCCCTCTGTGTGACATCAGAAGAAATCAGTTGCAATGAGAATACAATATAAAGCAGCCCATGTGTGCCAAAGTGATGGTGGGCTGTTTGTGAGTGGTTTCACACACCAACTGTTGTTGAACGTAAACAGAGACTGTCATAGCTCTCATGACCTGCTGTACCTTCACTGTTCTCATCTCTCTTTCTGCTGCGCCTACATGCTCATCTATAATTATTTCTACAGCACTCCAATTCCCCCCCATCATGTCATGCTGTCAGCCACTATTACCTGTACATGAAAAGTGAAATATTCTCTAACTATCTATCTGTCTATTGAATCTGTCACAGTTCATCAGAGACTAGTCATCCGCAGGGCTGTGATCTACATTATTCTTAGTGATCACAGTGCTGGATTCCAGCCACAGTGGCTTGGCATGAATCAGCATTGGGGGAGATGGGGGGGGAGTCTGACAGACTGCAGGCCCAATTTAATACAACAGGAGTTTTGTGCATCTTTATGTTCATATAAAAGGATTGGAGTCAGGTCAAACTTGAATAGAAAAACAGTTTGTGTCTAATATCTTAGAGGAGCTGGACTCCCCTTTTCACTGTTCCCTGCTTTATTTCAGATCGTGTGTTAGTGTGTGTGGTACTGAGCCATTTACCAAGCCTGTAAACTGATTAAAGAAAGGTGTGTTCAGCAGAAAACTTTTTACACTGCACAGTGGAGTAGAGAAGCTACTCACAGCAAAAGCCAAACACAAAGTCATAAACAGCCCACCTGTAATGCAATAACAAGAGCACTTAGTATCTGCCTGATCCTCTTAGCTGTTAATACAATAGACCTGATATTTTAATTAACTGTCCTAAAAAAATAATTGGTCTTTCCGACTGTTAACTGGCTCAAATCATACATCAGAGGAAAAAAGTTTTATGTCAACCTTCCTAATCTTTATTGGAGAAACATGACATGTTTTTTGGTGTTGCACAAGGAAGTGGTCCTGGTCTTTTATTCTCCCGTCATCACATGTTGTCATTCGTTGACATAATTAGAGAGAAGACTAGATGTTTCCATAGAAACCAGCAATAGATAAAAGAATGAGCATTGTTTCTTATTCAATGAGGATAAAAGTCAAACCCTACTATTCAGCGCAAAAACAAAGGGAAACATTTGACTTAGTAATCTGGGGATATTGAGATAAAACTGAGGTGATTGGCCTTGGCGTTGTTGTAGATTCATATCCAGGCTCAAGGCAAAAAACACAGTAAGCAGCCCTGGAAAAAACAAGAAGACCACTGCACATTTTCTTACATTTGCTTACATGCATAGAAGCCATTCTCTGCAGTATCTGTTGAATTTCAACACAGACACACTTCATTCTACTTGATGTGATCAAGAAGAAGATGGATGGTCACAAGTCATCGAACAAAGACAAGCTCTTGAATTTTTGTAGCAAGAGTTGCATAATGTCACCCAACAGCAAAATGAAAGACTGGTAGAGAGCATCCCAAGACACATGAAAGTTGTAATAACAATTGGGTTAGCCCACAATATATTGAACTAGTATTCTGTTGTTTAAATTGATCCAGTTTTCTTTGCATTAATTGAGGTCAGTTGTTCATTTTCCACATATAAAATGCATTAATGCGAATATTTATTTAACGTTTGGAAGAAATGTTGAATGCAATAAGACAAAAAATGTCCATTTTACTCAAAACCCTTTACATGGTAACACCAGAGGAAAACGTATTTTTACAGTGGTGCTGTTTTTTCCTGGAGCTGCACATCTTCTTGATTTTGTTGCTCCTATCATGCACAAGCTACTTCACACATTAATTGGTTAAAAAATAGCTCAAGTTAGAGCATTGCTTCTCAAACTGTGGGACGTAAGTATCCATGACATGAAATGGGGATGTGGGTAGCCCACACAGGGGAGGGGCCAAATTGGTGGCCTGGGCCCCCCTTGAAATCTGATTGGCCACCCCAGGCTCCAAGCCAAATTCCTCCACTATTATTGGCAATTTGCCTTGTCAGCTAGTAGCTGTCTTTGAAGCTTAATGTGGCACGTTTCCTTTTGTTAGAACTGTGTTAAATTGTGACCACTTAATTTGAGTCATACTTACATACATACATACTTTTCAAGTCCTCAAAGACCACTCTGTTGTATTACTTTTGAAAGTAAAAAAAGATTACACAGGAATATGAAATATTTTAGGTTCTATTGTGTTAGTTTTTGAAGTATGGTTAGAGGATATAGAAAGAGTAAAGAATGCATTTGTTTTCTTTGCACACACACATACTTATGAATGTTCTCAATCCTGATGTCAATTTAATACATTTTAACTTTGCCCTTTAAGTGCCATTGGGTGGTGGTTGGGGGAGGGACAACATTTTTCCTCCTCCAAGGATTGGGGGTAGGACAGAGACAGTTTTTCGAACCACTGATTAAGAGTATGGTAGCAAACATCAGGCTAGCACACGTCTAGAAGTGGAATATGAGAAAGGAGGAATATATGTCAAGTTGTTTTGACAAAATGAGAAGCAATTGTTTGTGTTACTTTTGTTTATTTGGTATTTGTACCCTATAATAATTCAAAATTTACTTTAAAATAATGATGTGATTTCCGTTCTAGATGTAGTGTTCTAACAAAGGTTGACCAAGGTTTGGGAACAGAGATGAAAATTTAGCACTTAGCATTTCAACATCGTTCCAAAGTAAATGTCACAGTTAAGACAATTTGATGATTCACTCTCTCTTTGTGATGCTATAGGAAGTCTTTTCATTTTCAACTAAATAATTGGATATAAAATGTGTGGCTATGTTGGATGTTGAATTCTGTTGATGACTCTGTTGTTCTCTTTTCCCCTCTTTGTTTCTCTACTTTCACTCAGACTGCCCGCCTGGAAGTCGAATATCGTGACTACTCCAAAAGGTTTTAAAGCAGAAAACTTGTCATTATGGCAACACAGCCTGTGGCATGCAAGGACCATGGCCTTGTCAACCTACTTGGCGACCAGGTTGATGAGTCCGAGGCACAAGGTGAATTGGGTGTAAATGTTAGTGACAACCTGTCTCTGCAAGACAAAAAGGCTCCCAGGGTAGAACTTAAAGAGGATTTAGACACCCTCAAGCCTGGAGAGCACAACGAAACTCTGCAAGAGAAGCAAACGCTCTCAGGACATGAAAAAGCTGACGTTACCACATTGGAAAACCAGGAATCAACAGGAATTAGTTTGGACACCAGGGATACTCAAGAAATGGCTAAACAGGAGGTTTCCCATTGTTCTCCTCCTTTCACTGATTTATCTAAGGAAGAAGTCTTGCTGAAAGCAGGACTTTCCAGCCCAGAGGGAGAGGATGCAAACTGTGTCAGTGATTCAGAGATTGTGTCAGACCCAACAGAACACCCTTTATCTCCTGATAGCCACAATAGTCAAGAACATCAACAGACACCCCCTGCTACTGAGCCAGTTCATAAAAACATAGATTCCACATCAGATGAAAAGACAGATGATACAAATCCAAACTCATCACCAGATGGTTTTGACAACAATAAAGCTGAAAATAATACGCCACAGCCTGCAGCTGCTGGAATGAATTCAACCACTCATTATTCTCCCTCTGACAGAAACAACGCAGATGATGTATATACAATTAGATCTCTGCCTTCTGCTGATGAAAGTGAGGAAGAAAACGATGTGAGCAATAATATCATGTCTTGTCAGCAGCAACCGATGAAACAAGAACTCAAAAATAGGCCTCTCCGACAATCAAATTCTGTCAGTGTGTCAGACACAACCTTAAACATGCTTGCAGTTACCCAAGCCAAACTGAGGGAGGAGCTGTTGGCCCAGATCCGGCGTGAACTTGCCCTCAGGGGAGCAAACCAGGAAGCTGCACAACAGGTGCTCAGCCAGGCCCTTCCACCTTTGTCCACGGTTGCCATGGAGCTGCCCAATAAGGGAGGGGCAGTTTCTTCTCAGGGCTCTGGTTGTGTTGTAGCTGTGAGAGAAGGGCAGAGCAAGTCGGGGGAGAGGACAGACGGAGAAAGCACGCAAACAGGTGGACAGGAAGGGAAGATAGACGGTGGACTTGATAAGAACAAAGCAGTTAGAAAGCAGCAGAGCGAAGGACTGCGTTTTTCAAAAGCAGTCCAAACACGAAAGCCTAAGCCAAAAAGATACAGATTTGTGCCTTCTAACAACGTCAGGATGGAGAGCGACTCATGTGATGATAGCCAAAGTGACAGTGGAGTTTCAGCAGACTTCTCCCCATGCAGCACATTGGAGGGGAACACCACATTCTCTCCTGGCGCTACAGCTCCTGCAATCAAAGAGACTCCCATTGAGAGGGAGATCCGACGGGCTGTACAGCGTGAATACAGCCTGAGAAGATCCAGAGGGCTTCTGAAGCAACCAACTTTGCCAGAGTATGTAGAGATCCCCGTAAAAAAAACAGTTCTTTTTCAGCCACAAATAACTCAGCCTGAGAAGTGTCAAAGCAAAGACAGGCAGTTTGCAGGCAAGGTGATGCAGCATGAGATCCACGGGGAGGTCCAGAGGGAGCAGGATCTGGTCAAGCTTGGGAAAGTTCCAGGTTTCTACCACAAAGGCACAGTCCGCCAGCTCAAGGAGAGAAAAAAGCTATTTGAGGCGTTTCAGGCACCTATTGTCTCAACTTTACCTCTTCCAACCAGGACTAGGGCCCAGTCCTGGCCTTTCTCTAGTCCCAATGACATTTCACACCTGGTGAACCAGGAGACGTCCACCACAAGACACGCATATGTAGAGAAGAGCCCAAACCCAGCCAAGGGAGGAGGCTCCACTTCTTTGGCTCCCAGAGGACCGGGATTCTCAGAGGGGACAGGCTCCCAGATCATCATCATAGAAAGTAACCTGAGTGCCGGGGCACAGAATCTCTACCATGTTAAACCAAAGGCAGAGGCCACCACTGCTGTTGACTTTGCAAGGCCCAATATCCCATCACACAGGACAGAAGGACATGGTGAGATTAAAGCAAGTGAGCAGACAAAAGAGGAGCAAGAGGAGGTGGATTTGACACCCAAGGAGAACCCCTTTTTCAAGTTACGCTCCTCAACAAATCTGGTAATAGTGGAGCAGGACATCAGGGAGGCTCAAGAGAGGGAGAAGGAGCTTCTCCAACAGAGGATCTGTCTGTATGGTGGTGGAGGAGGAGAGAGAGGAGGGAGGCCATCAGCCAACTTAGAAATAAGGAATACCAAGTTGACTCGTTCTTCCTCACTGAATAGACTTCCTGTAACTGACTCACCAGGCTCATTATCCAGGCCGGTAACTGGACTCCCAGCAGGTGAGTGTAGTCGTGAGTTTTAGGGCTAGAGGTGTTTGCGTTCGTGTGTGTGTGTGTGTGTGTCTGTGTGTGTGTGTGTGTGTGTGTGTGTGTGTGTGTGTGTGTGTGTGTGTGTGTGTGTGCAGGGTTTAACAGCACACACAGACAATGAGTTTGTGTGGATGGATGCTTGTGCCTGTGTATGTGTGAAATTTTTATATCTGTGCTGAGATGATGAAAACCTCCTGAAACAGCACAGTGAGCACATTATTTTATTTTTCTCATGGTCAGTGGAAAACCTCCAACAGCTATTCGAAACCAGCATTAGCTGTTATGGGCAATAATTTTGCACCGGAGACCATAAGCTGGCTGACAAGAGAATAAGATTCTGTAACTCCACAATAAATAAAGCTTCTCGTCGGTCATGTTAATTGCAAAACCGGGCTGAGGAAAAGTCCTGACTCATATCTCAACACTTAATTTGTTCAGCAAGAAAGGAGCATGTTGAACAGTGGAATTCAAATGAATTTTTAATCAAGAATTCATAACTGCATACAACCTGTTTTTTACATTTCTCGGTACAAATCCTGTGTAGCGGCTAATGACAATCACAGCAACATTTAAAAGAGTAGTGCCTGTATAGCCTGCTGAAAGGACATGTTATTAAAATCAATCTCGATGTGATTCCGACTTTGCTTTAAAAGAAAAATGGGCAAACTAACCTTTTTTGAGTCTGTTTCACACTTTTTATTTCTGTTTCTATCACGATATTTAATCAAACACACTTCCTAACTATTGTGAATCGAGGGGGCTTTATGCCCACATTTTGGAACAAAATCAGAATCACAGAAACACATTTGCCTGAGAGTTGCCTTGCTCTTTCTCATTTTGCCCCTCAGCCACTCTGTATTCTTTCTCTTCTCTTTCAGTACGCCAGTCAGTTGGCAAGTTGGGTGTGTGGCCCCCGGCCCAGGCTGAAGAGGGGAAGATTAGCCGGCCAGAGGTGAGTCATCATTGCCAGTATTTGTTTTGCAAGGAAGTTTAAACATTACAACTTTGGCTACTGCTGGAGACAACTTTCTGAAATTGGTGACATAACATGAAAACGTAGGCAAATCAGCTTCCTGAGTCTCCCTTGAATGCAGCTAAGAGGATATCAGGTTGCACAATCTTTAAAGCTGTTTTAACTGAGAGTTAATACAAGAAATGCAACTCTGCTTTGGGGCTTCAATTAGTCTCTCAGCAGCATGAATATGAACGCGTGTTTGAATCTGCACTGGATTGTAAAGCGATGAAGAAAGGCTCTTGGGAGAAGGATGTTAGCATCTCTTTTGCGGCGAATGTGGGCCACAACAATCTGATAACGTATTGAACACACAGTAAGGAGCTTATCTTTATAGATAACGAGAAGAAGGCAAACAGCCCTGAGACAGAGAGGCCGAGTCTGTAGAGTGGCTTTGTGTGTGAGGGGGCGGGATGGTGTGTGCAGTCAACAGCAGAGAAAGTGAAAAGTCAATTGAATATCCCATTACCTGCCCTGCATCTCTTTGAAACTGTGCTATCTCTGATTAGAGTTGAGTGCTGCTCCATGGCTTTCACTCCTTAATTCAGTGAGGCATTGCTGGGTTTTTAAGCTGGAGAGTTCAAAATGATGTTTGCATTCACAACATTTTTCTCCCTTTCCTCTCACTGTCTCACTTGTCTCTCCCTTTCTTTTTTCTCTCTCTGCTGGGTGCTTATCTACTCTCTGCATAGACCTGCTTCCTGATAACAGTTAAAGAATAAATGAATGAAACCAGACACATGCTCAGGGAGTTTAAACACAGTTATAATGTCATACTGTTTTGTTACTTACAGGCTATGAGTGGAACAAAATTAAGGGAATCTGATATATTACTGTTCTTTCCACCATTCTTGATTATTAGCCACTAGAGAGACAATGAAAAGAGACATGTGTAGGCCAGTAGAGCATATTTCAAGTTTAAACAACATATTTGATAAGCCTCTGGCTGCAGTCAGACAACCGCTCATTTTAGCATTTAGCCACTAACTAGATAACTTCTGTGGCGGGAAGCTGATATAACCATTTTGTAGTGTTATTAATAGTAAAGGCATATATTCTTAGCTATAGCATTCTCTACTGGGGGGTTACGCTCTCCAAACACTTGGTTCCTGGTGATATATTCCTGGTTTCATATATAGCTAAGTCAGATAACAGCTAGTGTTACCATTCAGCCACTGCCTAACCTAAGCTGCTGATTGCTAATATGACCATTTTGTAGTGAAACAGGATACAAATAAGCTGAATCCATTTTTAGTTGACAAAATTCAAGCTATGGAATTATCTTCAAAGCTAATCTTTTGCTCCCTTTCCTCTCGCTGGCTCAAGTGTTCCTCTCTCTCTTCATTTTTTCCCTCTGTCTACAGAGTAGGCCTATTTACGCATCTCCAAAGACCTGGTTTCTGATTACACAGTATATTCCTGGTTTCACTATCATAACCCCTTAGTTGAGGTCAGACAACAGCTAAAGAATTCAGCAGCGATATGGTAACATAACCGTTAGCTAGGAAGTGGCTGAATGTATGACCATTTTGTGGTGATACACAATACAATAACAAAGGAATACATTTTTAGCTAATGAAATGTTAGCTTGTCTTTTTCTTTAAAGATAATATTTTGCTTCCTTTCCTCACACTGACTCAAGTGTTTCTCCCTCTCTCTATTTTTCCTCTCTTTGTAGTTATGCTCTCTAAAGTCCTGGTTCCTGATTGTAGATATTATCCTGGTTTCATATTTATAATAAACAGACAACAGCTAGCCTAATGTTACAATGTTACAATGTTACAATTCACTTAGCAGACGCTTTTATCCAAAGCGACATACATCAGAGAGCAAGTGAGTAAGTACAACACTAATCCATTCATACACCGCCACCGAAGCAGCGGGAGCAATGCAGGGTTAAGTGTCTTGCCCAAGGACACATCAGACATGTTGCTCAGCTGGGGATCGAACCCTCGACCTTCTGGTTGAGAGTCGACGACTCTACCAACTGAGCCACAGCCGCCCGCATGTTACCATTTAACCACTCGCTATACATATCCGCTATGAAGTGGCTGAAGGCTAATATGGCATAATATGGCATATTAGTCCCACTCTGATCCCACACATCTTGTGTTTCTTCGTTCAGATTTTTACTTCTGATTTACATGCCCTTTACCTTGCAATCACCACTTAGGCTACTCCTTCTGTATGAAACCTAGGTCCTCAACAGTCCCAGAAAGAAGACTCCTCTGGTGCAACGCTGGGAGGCTGGCCTGATCAACGGACACAGCCAGGGAGACGACTGAGGATGGAAGAAGGCTAACCGAGACCTGCACTTTTTGAAGTCAAGGGGCTGAAAAGATTGTGGGATAAAAATAAGAGCTAGCTTTGTCGGGAAAAGTGGGAATAGGCTTGAGAGGGGAGCTGTGATGAGGAGGACAGAGAGAATGTGAGGCAAGAAAGAGGTCATGAATTGAGGCTGCAAAGGGGGTCAAGAGAATTGGGAACAGGGAAAAGGATTGATGGTGGACTCAAAACCCTGAAGATTTCTTCAGCAGAGAAGAGAGGAAAAGGAGGAGGAAGGCTACCTATTAGCAGAAAAAGCACTTGGCCTGCTTCTGGCACTGAAAGACTGTGAGAGTTATGAATGTAAAAAGGCTAAATAAAATATAGATAACGCTGCATTGGAAAGCAGAGAAATGTAAATTTAGAAAGAACTTACCATGGTAAGTTTTGCATAGTTTTTATTTGATGAAAATAGATGGAGCTGTATCATATCTCATACTAAAAAAAAAGGGCAACACTCGTTTTGTTCCTGCAATTATGTCATTAAATGAGTTACTATTACACATGTACAATATAATGCATCGTACATTATGCATCTTAGGGTATTGCTTCAGTGAAACAGTTTGACAAGACATAAGGTCGTTGACAGTGATAAGAAATAACTGATAATTATTCTGTTTCACCAACACAGCTACTTCCACAACGCTTTGTGGCAAGGTCCGCACACTGTTCCTAATGTCAATTTTATTCAAACAGTTGACGTGTCTAAATAAAATATCATTTGGGAGCTGAACAGTGTGCAGACCTTTCTTTTTTTTCTGCAGTTAGTACATTTCTTGTCCTGCACCTTTATGCATTTTTGCCTGGATGTGTGCAAACTAGTTTACTCTTTTTACAGTTGGCAAGCAACCCAAACATCCTCCTGTACTCTAGATAAAAAAATTGATATATTATTCTATATGCTTTGATGTAGCAAACAGGCAGGGAAATAACTCTGTTTGGTTTTTCAGAGATACAAGCTCAACACAAAGGCTGTGTACAAAACTGCATACTTTCATACTATGCATACGTCATGTGTTTTTTTCTGAGCGCCAGCTTCTTTTTACGGTTGTTTTCAATGAGGAGAGAGCGTTCGCAGCAGAAAGCGGCCACCTGGAGAAAAGGCGCAGCGCCCAGCGTCTTTTCTCTGCCTTTTTTGTGCGGCCGCCCCCAGCGCTCAAGTAGAAAATCTTTAAACTTTTCAAAAAGGCGCTTTTCATGTCACCAGCGCTCTTTTCCAAATGTATGATATATCGTGTCTTGTATCCACATCCTCTTTGCTCCGTGTCTGATCGGGTAAAAAACAAGCGTGATTAATGGAGTGCCATGACTCAGTTTTGTGCAAAGGACTCACTTACTGTTAGGTTAGTACGCTGTATTTACTGTTTGAGTATGCAATAGGCGGTGTGTTAGTATGCAGCTTCAGACACAGCCCAAGTCTTTACTCTATATCAGCACCCATAATATGACCCCTGTCCAATGAGATTGCTTGTTTGGAATGAACTGTTGCTCAGTAAAGCATCTTCACACCTAAGTGCAAAGCCGATTTGGCTAAATGAATATTGTCAGACTTGTAATAGTTTTCACATGATTTTGTTTTTTGAAATAAATCTTGATGCACATCTTTTATCTTCTTTGTTCTTATCTGTTTGTACCTGACTCATACACACACATCATGTACAATCTAGCGATCACTTGGCGTTTTTCAACTTCTTCATGTTCCACAGATTCCTATTAAAGTAGGTTGATCTGATGGCAATAATGGAGCCAAGTTGGTCTAGTTTCTCCAGCAGAGCTTGACCTGCGAGCACTGAGACTATGTTTTATAACCACAAAACAAATGCTCCAGATCCTTTGGGCAAATACTGATTTTACATTTTGTGTTTATGTTGCTCCCTTAAACTGTCAGTGATCATTCAGAAATACATCACCATGGAAACGGCTTTGAAAGATGTTGAATCAAGTTGAATAAAATAAAATTTCCCAGCAAGCCTCTGTACAAGTGTGTGTGTGGAGGTTAGATCAGCAGACCACGCTTTAGTGACCTCCCAATCTCCTGTGAATAATTCATCAGCTCATTCTGACTGGACGCAGCCCACTGCCACAATACCTCTGTATTATTATGGTGAAGCTGCAGCAACTTAACTGCTCAAAATTATTAATAAGCTTCATTCCTCACAGGGCAGCTTCCCCCATGTTGCCACAATGCCAGCTCCAATGGCACAATGTATACCGTATCCTGCTATTTTAGCCAGCGATGTATCTTCTTTAAATGTGAAAAATACACTCCTTAAAAGGGCAAAGCTTGAAGGAGATGCGATAATACACAGTTTGAGTTCTATTTTTTTTATCTAGGAATAAAGTCGGAGTCAAAGATCAAAGATTATTCTTTTATATTGAAACCATCCAACCCATCCACACAGAGCATTCAGACTCTATTTCCTCAGTTATCTGTCTCTTTGATATCTTATCTGGCTGCTTTTCAGATGCGTTGAACCAGCAAAAAGCCTGCACACCTGTCTATCACCTGCTCAGCTCCAGACTCATTTCCATGATATTTCATTATCACCGTCATCCAAAGTCCTGCCGTCAGCCCGACGGCCTTGTGTGAGACAGTCAGCATTCAGAGGATTAGCAGCTGCTCCTGTAATGCCTCATTGTGGCGAGGACAAAAGTACAAAAAGACGTGAAGGAGATGTGTGTGTGTGTGTGTGTGTGTGTGTGTGCGTGTGTGTGTGTGTGTGTGTGTGTGTGTGTGTGTGTGTGTGTGTGTGTGTGTGTGTGTGTGTGTGCTGGTTTCCTTTTCAGATTAACTATAATATGTGAATGATTTGCGAGTGTGCATGAAATATTCTCACAGTGGTTGGGTGAAACAAGTTTAGTCACTAAAGTCCTGTGATCAGGTACAATTTTCCCGTACTTTCGGTACTTTCTCAGCTGCGTTTTTTTAAGAGGGGAGATCAGAAAGAATTTGGTGTATTCTTTTAAAAGTGCATTAAAGCCAAAGTTTAAAAAAACAAAGTGTCATTCATTTTTTGACTTGACCTGTCGCATTTATTCCTTTTTTTGCTTGTTTTTTTATCTTGTTATTTATTCTTTATTTAGCAAGGATAGTCCAAATGAGGTCAGAGATATCCTTTCAAAGGAAGACCTGGCAAAGAAAAACTGCATATAAAAAGATCCGCTAACACATTTTGATATAGAAAGCCTATGTTCAAGACTTTTCACATAAATGTAAGATCAAAAAAAAAAATCAGGGTCACTCAGTGTTGCAGTTTAAAAATCTGACTGCAGAAGGTTGCAGCAAACCCAAAAGCTGAAGAAGGAGTAAAGGCAGACTGATATTTTGTCAAGATTGGCTTTATTTTGAAGATACACCTTAATGCACGAGCCTGCGTGTACTAAAAGCAGTCCAATTGACTTAACAATATGGACAAAGGTGAGAAAGAAAACCAGAGTTTGTGATAAATCTCAGTGCATCATTATACTCTCTCTCTCCAGTATATGAAGGCTTAAAGAGGCATTATGTACAATACATCACAACAATCAAGGTCAGGTAAAAAGGTGGACTTATAGTTCCTTGAACAGGACTGTAAAATCCTTCCGTTTTTTTAGTACCATACTAAATGTGCTCCCTGAAATACACTTTGTCATCAATAAAAACCCGAGGTATTTTAAAGTAGATAACCCCATAATTTCTTAACCGTCTTTTGTAACAATTCATTCAGAAAATGCTCAATTTGCCCTCCTTGAAGATGTTCAGAAAACAAAGTTTATTCTGTTTTTTTCTGTATTTACTACAAGTTGCAGTTGATAAAACGGATCTTGACTTAGTCATGCTGAAGATTTGTAAGCATTGAAAATCATCGCTCCTGTCAGAATGAACCGTTTGGCTCTAGCTATAAAAAAGCACGTACCGATCAGCCAGTTTTTACATCTTTAACGTATTAACCACAGTATGTGTTTGATCTCCAGTCTCTCTGTCAACAGACAATAAAAGAGACCCGGAGCTGATTCCTTTGATTTGCTCACATATTATCCCTTAGAATTTCATAATGCCTGATGTGGGTGTCCTGCTTTGATGTTGGAGAGAGAAGGTCACATAAAGGCGGCGCTGAGTCACAGAGAATCAACATAAACCTATATGACAGCACATTGGATGCAGTCTGGGTTGTGTTTGATAAAGAGGTGGAGAATACATATTTAACAGTCATTCACTGGAAGCATTAACTGTATCATTCATATGTTGTCTTGTCTTTTTGTGTTCTGAGGAATATAGCCTCTTGATGACCAAGGATAAATAAATGACGATTAGTTGCACGTTCAGTTTGTTTTTAGACTGATTATCCTGTAAAAAACAACAACTGACTTTTAGGAAACTGTCATGATTTAGTCCGTTTAGTTTTGTATTTTGGGTATTTCAGTGTTTAGATTTCCTTCTTTTAATTACTCATTCTTCCCTTGTGTTGCCTAGTCGTCATTTTCTGTTTCACATGGTGATTGTCTATCCTAGTGTTGCTTGTTTCCCTTGTGTGTTAATGTTTCCTAGTTTGTTCTTTAGTGTTTCCTGTTTTATTTTGTAATTTATTCTCCTTGTGTTTCTCTATGTGTGTATTGTTATTGTTACATTTTTGAGTTCTGTGTGTCTTCAGTGTTTCCTGATTTATATTGTAGTCTGTCTTAATGCCTGTCTCTGTGTGTTTCCCTCCAGTATTGATTGCCCTCATTGTCTTCACCTGTATCATTAGTCTCACCTGTGTCTGATTACCCCTGTGTCTATTTAGCCTCAGTGTTCCTTCCCTCTTGCTGTCAGATCATTGTTAGTTTTTGGATGTTGCGTGTCAGAGTTTCACATGTCGGCTTCTTCCCCTGTGACTCCCCGTGGCTCCCTGTGTTTTTGACGTTTTGTGGATTTTTTTTGTTTGGACATTCTTGATTTGAACCTGGTACATTTTGGTTGCATTTTTGTTTAAAAATAAATAGTTTTCTTTTTCTGAATAGGGACCAGTTCCCTGTTTTCCATTCATGACAGAAACTTAAGAAAGAAATGAAATAAATGGCAAACATAAGATATGTCACCACCTGACTTTAAATATAGCTGTTATAGCCAAACAGCAAAAACACTTTTGAACAGTCAGATAATAAAACTAATGCACTCATTAACGTGGCTATACGTACAGAATATGTTTCAAACTGTCTCCGAGTACAGTCAGCCTGCTGTTATCTAACCAGGTGACGCTGTCAGACGACTTGTAATTACAACTGATATGTTCTCAGTCAAACAGGATATCTACAAGAGAATTCAGTTTGTCAAAAAGACTCGGCAAACATTTGATTAATGTGAAATGGTCGTAGACAGGCTATCTTTGAATCTCCTGGCATTTGTAAAGCAGACGTGTTGTGTTGTAATGATATAGCTCTTTTTTTTAAGGTCATTTACAGTCCGCTTGCTTGCCAGTTAGTGAAAAGTGCATAAAGGTCAAAGGTGCTTTTAAAGATGGTGCTGACAATTCAAGCTTTGTTCACTTACATGTGTTACATAAAAGTAACACTCAAGAGTTCACGTTCTCCTTTGCATTTGAAACATGAGCTCTTTCACAAGGCTGTCTGATATTGTTCCTGTGAAAGCACTCGAGAGAGGTGAACAGCCTGCAAAATGAAATGTCTGATTTGCCTGCCAATCTAAAGTCATGACTTACCAGATGAATGAAGTGCATTGCATCAGCTTGAACTGAATTATTAACCCGACCCAGGCGCCAAAACTTTCAGGTGGGAAATGAAAAGCCTACACCTTTCTTGTTCAGTCCCTTTGTTCACTAATATAGAAGAAAGCATGAGCCTGCTAAGGGCAATTACTGTATGAGGAATTCCAAGACAGCAAGACTCACTTCATATAGACCTGACTCAAACTTGAGTGCGTCACAGGCACTCATGGAGACACAGAGGGTGATGCTACCACAAGTCAGTGTAATGTGAGTGCAAATGAAGGTGCCACTCAGATTCATCAACATGTTTAACTTCATCACTCAGGCTCCTCACCTTTGTACTGCCTCAGATCAGCCATTATTTGGAGCTGAATATCTTCTCTATGTGTGCGTCTGCCCACACAATGTGGTTTTGCTCAGACAAAAAATATGAGAGTCTGGAAATACAAATGAATAAATACATTCCCTGTGTGCAGGTCTGCAGCTGATGGAAAGTGCTGTGCAGACAAATGTAATAAAACTCTGTGTTAATACAGAGTTGACTTTTTGTAGCTTCTTGTAGCACAATGACAGCCCTTCTCTGCTGAGTTATTGTCCACCATAAAAAACACATAAACAGGTGGAAGGTGTATCTCTCCCACCTGTGTCCTTTCACTTTCTTACTTTCGCACAGTCTCAGCACACTCACCGACAATGTAGAAGTTAAAAAAACAAGAATAGTCACAAGTGCTAGAATGCAGTGTCCTTTAGGTTGATTCTTGTTCTACCATCATCCCACAGTGAAAGCAAAAAGCACTTTTCAGTGCATGACTGGCTTCATGCACGTCACAGACACATTGTTCCACTAAACATCGGAGCTGTTTTGAATGGTTTTTTTTCTGCAGGTGTTTCTAACATTTAAATCATGTCTTAACAGTGCCCTCTGCAGATTATTTAACACAACTACATCAGGCTGTTACCTTTAAATGCTGTCAGCTGCCATTTCTTTCACAATCTTGACCCAATGTACACATCTTTGCCAGCACATGTGACACTTTTAAACACAATTTATTTTCAGATTATATTCTGAATTACAGGGCAAACACCTGATTGTTTTTATTACACCATCATTATCAACCTGAGGTCCTCAGGCAGGAACCTATTTGTTGTGTGCACCCGAGATTTTTATTATAATTCATTTTGTTAAAATGTTCTATACTCAAGTCATCTTTAAGCGTAAGATCCAAGTCAGTTGTACTTAAATCTTTAAGTCAACAAAACTTTTGATCACAATTCAGTTCCTGTGAAATTATGTAGTTGAGGCAAAATGATCTTTCAATTTCGTTTGACTTTAATTTCAAAGTTAAAAATACTTTATCATTAGTTGAATCCACCTAAAATATTGAGTTGAATGAATTCATCAATTGAAATTGAATATATATTTCTATTTCAGTAAACTTAAATCAGTTTAGTTTATACATTTTTAGTGCAGGCAAACCTGTGCTTCCACTTACCCCCATAGGGCAAAAATGTGTTATCTCTGAGTCCAGATACTGGCGGACTTTCCCAGTAACAGTGTAGAAAACACGGGTTTCTCTGTGAGCCGCGATAATGAGCTTTGATCGATTTTAATTAAATAAGTTTGAACGTTAGTTTTTACAAATAGCAGAACAAAGCCTTTGGGGAAAACACGCTTCCTTTAACAAGAGCTCGCTCACAACACATTTTAACATTGACACTCGGTTATTGTGTTTTTGTTTAACTCACCGTTTGTTGTAAGAATAGCCTATAGGGTTAAAAGATTGGACATACTTTTTAAGTATGCTGGTAAGAACTGCACATCTATTATGATGTATTTCATTATATAAGTGAAGTCTAAACAGTTAAACATGTGGAGTTTATGACAAAGCATTCACACATTTCATGCATTGATTTATATTATAGGAAGGTGATGATCACATTACATAACCTAAAGCTCTACCTAAAGATTCTGCTGAGCTTCTTCTTGTCATCTTATTCTAAAGTAAAGCATATTATAAAAAAAAACACACAGTCACACTTTTAAAAATAATAATAATAATCTGTTTTTGTATTGTCATGACCTGGAAACCTTACCAAATAACACCAGCAAGGCACAATCAAATTACAAAAAAAAACAATTTTAACAAAACCAGAACTTACTTTTTTAGACGAGCCCCCAATTTGTCATGACCGGCTCAAAGGCCATGGCAAATAAAGGCAGAGACACCGAAATAACACTTCATTAAACTGATTTATTTACAAAAACAATTGATTAAATTGCAAAAGAGTTGAAGTTCGGATGTCTGTAGAGTCAGTAGTGTAAGTGAGTGGGTGTGTGAAAAGTGTGCTGTGCATGTGCTGGATGGAGAAGGACGACAAAGTAACCAAACAAGGGGCATGCAGAAAGTCTCCCTCAGCAGACTAAGGTGGCAGAGAGAGAGACTGAAGGTGGCAGAGAGAGAGAGAACAAACTTTTCTAATGGATCTGATGGATCGGGCTTGTGAATGTAGACATTGAGTTCCATAAAGGAGATCTGGATCCGCCCTCTGTAGTTGTGTCAGCACTTGTCCATTCCTGCACAACAACATAAAAACACAAGCTGTTAAACATCTCAAGTCTTTTTCTTTTGTCTAATTCATATCATAAAGCTGCTTATTTTGAATGTATTGAAATTAAGCCAAAGAATGTAGGTATATTGCAACTACATGTATATTCTCCCTTTCATCATTGCCAATCATGCACTGGACGTAGTTTCAGTGACATCAGTCGTTGGTTTCTGAAGAGGGGTTATGAAGCCGAATGATGGTGGTCGCTGTATTGGAAATGATTTCTCTATTGATCAATCTAAAAACAGGCAAAGAGGTGGCGCTGAGGTGGCTTTTAACCTCCTTGCAAACGTCTTCACCTGTCACTCAAATCAGCCACACCCCTAATCGTGCACATTTACAAATAACTTTTAGGCTTAATAAAATTTAAATGGGTGACTTATATGAAAAAAATCACCCACAGTGTGTACCAATAAAGAAATTAGCTATTGATACCAAACATTTTTTTTGTGTAACAGCCTGTAAACATGTTTATTTTGCTGTAAGAATTGCTGTTCAAAATAGGACCTAATGGTGATTGCCTGGCTTTTGCAGCCAGCCTCAAGTGGACACTCAAGTGGACACTGCAGCTTGTTGCACTTCCTCTATGGCTTCATTTCTCAACATGAAGGTTGCCGCTTGTTGTCAATACATCAACCCCTCCCACGAACTACATTAACTGTAGTCTACAATCTTCTTTACAGATATTTTCCATCATGATGGTTTCATAGAAGAAAATCAACTTTCCAGCAGAAAAACAGATATGAGCAAAGTGTTTTCTTTTCTGCAGACGTGGATGAATCCTGCACTTCCTCAAAACTAAGAAGTCACTTCTTCTTTCCCACATTATTTAAGTACCTAGTTTCGATTAGTCTGATATCACATGACACAACAATAGAGTGTTGCCAGAGTTCAGCAGAGACAATCAGAAAACAACAACAATGACTTTTGGTATATTCACAGAGTGAATACAATAAGATTCAGTTAGCCACAGCATCCCCAGACTGCACAGAGATTTTGTCCTACAACTCTATTTAACATACTCATTCTTAGTTGGTTTGCACGAACAGCAACTTCAAACAGCTAAAGTTAAATACATTTTGAACTGTCTGCAGTTTGTGTTTCAAAAAAATAAAGAACTGTCCTTTTGCATTGCAGCAGCACTACGTACAAAAACAAGAAGCATTTTTCTTGAGGGAATAAAAAATGGTTGTGTTTCTCGGTCAATTTGCGTCTCTTTGAGTACAAGGTAAAACAAGGACACTTCAGATCCAGACACATCTGATATTAAATATTCAGCTCCCGTCGGGGCCGTCTCATGATAGCTGGTTGGTCTTTCTGTCAGCTGGTGATGACAGTGTTCTGTCCTCTAACATGACTCTTCAGTAACACAAAGAGAAGGAGAGAGCCTGGAGGGCAGTTCAGCTTATTAATTATGAAAGTGATTATAACGAATGCAAAGGCAGATCCCAACCCTGCACAACAATATCAAAGTATCTGGGATAATAAGGAGTATATGTGGGTTTGTTTGTAGTTTAAGTGACAGTGTGTAATAGGTACAGTATGTGTGTTTACAGCACAGGAATGAGGGAGGTAAATAGTTGTTTGTCAAAGGGAATCTAAAGGACAAACATGGAGGCTGCAGAAATACCACAAATACCAAAGGAAGAGGTCAGAAAAAAGGACATGGGCAGCTTCATACTGTATGTAAAAATGAACATTACTACTACGCTGTTTAACATGCTTTAAGGTGAAATTAAGAGCAATTTAAAGTTCTTCTTATTGTCGAGGAATCCCATGAAAGTATTACAACAAGCAGTAAATTCATCCCATTTAAAAGTGTGTCTGTTCTATCACTGTCTGCAAGGGGTCCCTGTGTGCAGCTGTTTTAAGAAAACATGTCTCCCTTTCTTTAATGATGTGACGATACATTTGTGACCTATTTTTAAGATTCACATCATGGTAATTATGGTACACCTATCAGACTATTCTGGTATAAAGGGGCCTTAGTCTTTCAGCCCCATTTAGAGTAAGTAATGGTGTTAGACAAGTTGGAATTTTTTCCCCAGGTTTATTTTGGGGGGCGTTTTTTATGCCTTTATTTTAGAGATAGGACAGTGGATTTAGAGTCAGAAATCAGGAAGAGAGAGAGAGCGGGGAATTACATGCAGGAAAGGAGCCACAGGTCAGATTTACTATGCCTCCGTACATGGGGTGCAAGCACTAACCGCTAGGCTACCGGTACCATCCCCCAACCGTTCTTTTAATCTTTTTGTTGCTTGTCTGTGCCTGTAGTTGAAATGCTGTAACAGTGGGTGCATGATCGGTCACAGTCTAGTGAACCCTTGTATGAATGCAGATGATCTGGTTGTTTTCAGACTAAGAAATGCTGGTGTTAATACAACTGCTGACTGCACGTTCTCAGTTGATCTGTCGCACCAAAGAGGACAAGAATCAGAACTTTGCTGGTTTTAATTTGGTTGATAATTATCTTGATGTCTGTGATATGGTGAAATATCTTGATCATTTTATTACAGACAAAATGAGTGAAGATGATGATATTCACAGGCAATAGTGTACGCTGTATGCACAAGCTGACCTCAGTCTGTGTACAAATGGAGTCAAACAGTATCTGGTAAGAGCGTGTTGTACACCTGTGTACTGTATAATTCACACTTATGGGTAAACCACATGAAAGTGAGTAAACAGAGGCTGCAAGTAGCTGACAGTGACACTTTGAGTGTATTGCTCAAGAGATCGAGTGTCTGCAGTGCCAGTGAGATGTTTGTGACCTTAAGAGTTAATACTCTCAAAGCTGCCCTAAGAACTCTTGTGAACCGGTTTATGTGCAGAGTTGATGCCTCTGAAGGTCCCTTATTGTGTCGAGCATCAAGTGCATTACAGTCCGACTACAGTCTCAGTTCTGGAGATGTTGGTACTGGTGCATCCATGTAAATGTGTGAGTCTGTGTGTGTGTGTGTTTATGTATTTCTTATTATCCTTTGCATTGTTGTGTTTTTAATATTTTTGCTAGACTTGAGTTTGAATTGAATTGACTTCTCCTGGAGGAACCAATGGACTTGATTCTGAGTACCACAGATGGTATGGACAAATCAAAGTATTCACAACGCACTAACAGGATATTTTTTGAAACAAAAAGCGGGAGGTAAGTACAAAAAGAAAAAAGAGAAGTCATTGCAACTCAGTCATGTTTTATAATTGAAACTTCGGTACTGTTCGATATGTGACACTGGCACTAACAGAGATTGTATTGTTCCTCCAAGAATATTTCATCTTCAATTTGAAATGTTAGGTGTTGATGAATATTTACCTGAGAGGTGAAGCTTCTACGTCTGAGGGTCAGGTCTGCAAAAAATACAACAAGAAGACAGCACATTGTCAAGTTTTGGTTTGCTTCGGTAAATTCATGCAATTAACTTCAGAACTGCTGCCACTGTCTTAAAGAAAGAAATCTGGATAAAAGATAGATTTTGAACTCACCAACAACGTGATCCTTAGAATGAACTTGAGTCCAAAAGTGTGCTTCCTCTCTGAAACAGGAAAGAAGCGACATTTATTACCAACACGGCAGAGCAATAACGCATCTAATGTACCAAGCAATCTAAAAATCAACCTCACAAAGCTATAACCTAAAGACTATGATAAGAAATGGATTTTGAGAGGGTTTTATGAAGTGCACTTTTTCCTCTGTTGCCATTTATGCAGTCAAACTGTAAACCACAGTCTAGCTGTGTACATGAACAATATTAAGTTGCAGTCTTAAGGAACATTTCTACTGTTAACATACTCTAAATATTGTCAATGTGTCACTGCTGTAAGGCTGTTCACATAAATATCACTTATACGCAAAGTTATCTAATCACCAAAGAAGCCCGTACCTTTTTTTCTTTTCTTCTGCTGCTGCTTTTACTTGAAAGAAGGAGTAAAGCAAACATTGAGACATGTGTTGCACGTCACACAGGAAAATATTCATCACAGTGTCATTTATTAGTGAGAAAACAGAAGTGGTCAGAGATTCATGTGCGCAATACCTTTCCTGTGTGCCACGATAACCACAAGTGCCAGCGAACAGAGAAACAAAACCACAGCAGAGAAACAGCCCAGAATGAGAGGCCAGTCCACACCAGATAAATCTGCAGACATCACACTTACATTAGTGTGAGGTCTATAAATATGCTCACTGGTGTAGAAGTAAATGCAGCTTCTTCAATTGCTCAATCACTGATTTCTTTGCAGTTTATATGACTTTTACTTTATTATATTTTAGCACTACAAGGTTTTTTTGTGGGTTTTTCTAAACTTTCTGACTCTCATAATTCACAAGTAGAGCTTCATATAAAATAATGAATAATGTTTATCTACCTGATGATGATGGAGGGGGAAGTCCTGAAAGAGGAGAAAAGAAGCAACCAGTCAAGTTTTATGTTAAATTTACACTCTAACCAAACCACACACATGCATTTGACCATAAATCAGTACCTCTAGACACAGCCAATGAGAGGCTCCGTTCAGAGTTGCTCCATGTTTTTCCAAGTAGCACACTGTACTGGCACTGGTATAAAGCCAGTGGAGTGTCCTGGACAGGCACTGGGAAGGTGACCTGATGGTGAATGAAGTTGGCATGTTGAACGGCAACAGGGAGTTCATGATCAGCCAGGTAGAGGGAGAACAGACCACCGGGGTACGCAGGAGAGCCTCTGCAGAGCAAATGCCACACGTCTGTCTGCTGCTGCAGAACAAGGGTGGGCAGCGGCAACACGTCTGATAATGAAAATAATAAAAGAAAACTTTGTTATGGATCAGATCTGGGTTCTTTGCACCAAAATATGTTGATTATGTTTTATGAGGTATGTGAGCTCATTCAGTGATATCAAACAGTTACTTACTTGTCGCCCCCGGCTGCGTAGGAGTCAGGATTGTTGTCTGCCTTTTCCTGGAGAGATTATGGTGCTCTATAGGACGAGAAGACTTGTTATTTTAAGTTACCCAATGTGTGTCATTCACCTGCGACTCTCTCACTAGAGATTCGGACAAGCTTCGTTTTCCACTACATACCACAAGCTCTCTTAGCTCTTAGTCTGATAAATAAACAGTTGTGGTCTGCCACCACCACAAACAGAGTCTCACTTAGTGGTAAATACAATGGTTATGAATTAACAATAGGCACCGGTTGTAACACCTCGTTCTCGTGTAAACCAACATGGCTGTGGCCAAATGCCAAACATTATTTAGACGGTCTTTAAGTATGCTAACAACCTCGGTTTGCCACATGTACCAGACAAACCGTTCCTTGTAACCATCAACTTCGGAGCCAGTACACAGTCTGTTTGATGTTTTCGTTAACTGTGTGTGTGGGTGTGTGGTTTCTATATGAAGAGCAGGATGTAACAACACTACACACACCCACAGAGACGAAGACAATGAGAGACCACAGAAAGCACCTGCATGCAGCAGCGGATGGGAGTGTTTATTATTTTAAACCACATGTAGAAGCAGGACGGGGTGCAGATTCAACACATTAACCGTACAACCACTTTTGTGTTCTACTCTTGATAAAATGGGGAGCTGCAGCTTCATACAGGTACTAGGTTGAAAAAAAGAAGTACCGCAGACATACCTTTTTGGGGCTCCAGCTGCAAATAGGGACTGAATGCACTGTATCGACCGACTTGGTCTTTGAAGAGACAGCAGAAGAGTTCATGTTGGCCTGGATCTCCGTCCTGCACCCTCACAGTGAACTGTACCTCCTCAGCACCTGACTGCACCCCCCGAGAGTCCACCTCAATCAAACAAGAAAAATACCAGAGTAAAATAAAATCACAGGGGCCCATCAAGGCACAAAGATAAAATATAAAACCCCAAATAATTACCATTTCTCTGTATTTGTACAACATGAAGAGGACCCCTCGGTGGCCCTGCGAGGCCCTGCAGACCAATACCACTGATCCCTCGGTCCTCAGGTGGATGTCAAGTTTAGGAGCTGGAAGAGTGGGAGAGGACGTGGAGGCTGATAGTCTTCCTATCGACAAAAGATGTTTAAGTCCAACAGGCATCAAATGAGTTGCACAAATTCCTGCTTAAGCGAAAGAGAGTGTGTTGCTGTGCAAAATGTTCTTTAAAACACTGCTGGGATTGCTTCATGTGGTTGCGCTACATTTTTACCAAACTGGTGATTGCAGGTGATGAAACAATTCCTGAAGAAAAACTTAAAACAGACAGCATTGTCTGTTTACAGTATTTTATGGCAACTTCTCTTAGTCTGTCTTTTCAAACTAAACTCCACAGCTAAACGTGTGGGTAGCGCCCAAAAGAAATGTGATAAAATCCCCTGCAAAGGTTGTTAAGGTGACTAATCAGGCTTACCATCGATATATAATACAACACTAATTAGTATTATTAAAGGGGCAAAATCATTTTTAATAGATGTATGGGTTGAACATTAGTATAGACCGAAGTTGGCCCTGTTGATGAACATAGGCCCTGACTGGCAAATAATCTGGCACACACCAATGTCAAAAGCCAATTTAATACTGACAAGACAATATACCTAACTGCTGAGAAGAGGTTTTTTATTGAGCAAAAGAAGTCACCTGTTGGAAAAACTCTGATTAGCTCCAGGGACAATTCAACAGGAGGGACAATTTACATCCAATAAATCTCATAGCTCATTTGAAAAACAGACGGCATCAGCCCTAATTTTCTACAATCAGTACATTTGTAAAAGTAAAAGAAGTATTTCGGATCAACTAGAGTTTAATTACTCACCCCAAAAATGTTGAAAGGAAAGTAGTAGAGTGTAAATCCAAAATGATTTTCTACCACTAACAACCTGCATGTTTGACACAAGAAGAAGACTGAATCGTCAAAGTGAAAATGCACCAACAGGCTCTCTCTCTCTCTCTCTTTCTCTCTCTGTTTTTGTAATATGTATGACATCCTCTTGAAGACAAAACGATTGGGGAAGTTGAAACGGTAAACACACTTCCTTTTTAGGAGTGCCCTGCTCGGATGTGTGCTATGATGAGCATAAATAGTAGCTAAGTGTGCGTCTCACTGAACCTGATGTAGAAATATTTCCGTGTGAATGGAGAAAATATTCCCAAACAGGTCGTCTTGTGACACTAGGCTGAGATACATGTGCTTTAAAAAAAACACAAAAAACTAAAGTTCCTCAAAGAGTTGCTGCAACCCCATAAAAATGAGAACAAACGCTACCCTTCAATAATATTTCCTCTTTCTGTGGCAGAATCTTATTTTCTTTATTCAGTTATAAAAATCTGAAGCTATGGTGTAATGTTGTAAGATCGTCCTTCTGTTGTGGGTCAAATATGAACATATTTATCTTTGCTAAATATATTCATGATAATGAGCAAATACGTCGTTTTTTCTCCTTACAGTTTTTTTGTTTTTCAATGATTGTTACTTAAAAATGGCTCTAAAACCATTTAAATAGTTGTCTACAAAAAGGCTTCTTTTTTCTAAAGGGAGGATTAAAAAAAGGTTTAAAAAAAAAAGGTTTGTTTCAGCCACCCCTGCAGACGTGGAAGAACAGAGAAATCGGATTACTGAGACCAAGAATTGGGTCATGGTCAGATGGGACAAAATGTTTATGAACTGTATCAACAACTCTGAATCTTTCTAAAGCTGGCGTAGTATAGGTTTGCACAACAGAGAGCCTAGAAGTCAAGCCTAAGGCAGAATTAAAGTGTGCGTGATCAATTTGATTTACTTCAAGGTGTTCTGTGAACATTACTTTCATGAAGACCAAGCAAGATTAAGAGTCAAATGAGTAAGTAAAATGAGTTAAAGACGAGTTATCAATTGTGAATGCAGCAATGAACTGGGATCATAAATACTGTAATAGATCATGAAAAACAGTTTCCCAAAAAACAACTACATTTCTCAGTTTCAATCTTTGATATGTTGTCTTTGTGCTATTTCCAATCCAAGATTGACTTTCAAGTAACAGGATAAATTAGGCAACATTAAAAGTGTATCTTACCTGTATGTGCAGGTGATCCGGGATGTGCGGTGGTCTTATGAGAGCCATTTTCAGGATTGTCGTTTTTTTCAAAACAGACAGTGATCAGGAAGTTTTGTTTTCATAGAGGTTCTAATCGGTGCAGTCCAAACGTTAGCTACACAGCTAGGATTTGAAGGTCAACTCGTTCAAAGTAGGGGAAGAATGGGGAAAGTTGCAGGTTCTGCGGCCTTAAATAACCTGGGTTGGGTCTTCATTGTGTCTCCATGAAAACCTGTAGATGTACACTGTACAGAAATAAGAGACTAATGTGTATTTTTTATTGTCGAAAGGTTTAAAGACCGATGCATCGCTGATTAAATACCGAAGCTTCTGTGTCCGCGACATGGCAACTTGTTGACATGCTGATGTTTGCATTTAACAACTTGACAAAGAACAACACAATGCACTAGTGTTGCTGTAGAGTTGGTCAAGTTTATATCCCCAGCAAAAGGCCTCTCAGCTTTCTTCCCCAACATTTTTTTACCTTTCTAGCCTATCTGTAATCTGACCTCGCCTTTTAATTTGTCTAAACAAAATTTGTTGTGACTTCATGACAGGGTAAAATCGCCTGTCAGCTTATACTAAATGATTGACTCCTGTACCGTCTAACCTGAGCTCAGTATGACAAAATGCTCTCAACCAAGGGCTTGTCCAGAAATCTGATTTGCCACCCCAAAAATCAAAATCTATGATTGGGTATTTGCCTAATCAGAGGCTGGATTTAAAGGTGCACTATGCAGTTTTGGTAGAGAAATGTGAAAGTTGGAGAAATGTACAGATTCTGTGGTATATGTTCATAACTCTATATACAAACTGTCCTCAGAGGAAAATGTGGTCCCTGTAACACTGTTTGAAGATAAAATGCTACACGAACGTTATGGTGGGGCCCGCAGCAGTGAAACTGTCACTCTCCTGGTAGATTTTTAGCTCCAAACAGTGTTACAGGGACCCATATTTTCCTTTAAATAAAGTATTTAGTTCAGAAAATATAGCATAGAACTGTTTCACTTCTCCAACTTTCAAATTACACTACCAAATCTACATAGTGCACCTTTAAGTACAAATTAACTCATCTGGCCGGTTTTAACTGGCTTATGGTAGAACCTATGGGTAGAACTCATGCACACTGTCTAACTCGCATTTGACTTGCAATGGAAAGTTAGACAGTGTATAAGAGTTTGCATGCACTTTGTAAGTATAACATTGTGACTTTGCAAATACTTCTTTGGTTGTAAGTCCCTAAAGAATCAAGCTACGGAGATTTGTTGCCAAATTATTTTCGTTACATATCATTAGTGGGGAAAGAAAGGGTAAAAAAAAGAAATGCATTTGCGTGCTTGTGCCCACACACATGCCACCACTGCAAGTCAGTGGCCCAGGTGGGCCAACCCCAGTTTAAAAAGAGTCTGGACACGCTCCTGCTCTTAACTTGTGTTGCTGTAGCAATAACGTTTTTACAAACACCAAGTGAAGCCGAAAAATGCAGACAAAGTTTGTACGAAAATCGACTAAAAGCCTACACTACACTGAATGGAAACACATTGTTCTTCTGACCTTCGCTTCCGGGTTGAGACCTTGTCATCTGTTCTCTAGCATCACTCCGCCTCTCGCGCGCGGACCCAGCATCCACGAGCTCCTCCACTTTCCCACTCGCGCGCGCGCGCAGCCCGAGCGAATTCCAACAACATGGTGCCTCTGAGGTTCACGCCATGGAGAAACACCCCGAAAGCGAATTAATAAAGCCCAAAAGAGATGGATGAAGACTGTTTACCGGAGCCGGAGCACCTGCTGACATTTGTGAGGAAACTCAAAGAGGTGTTTGACGTGTGTGACGGGGACTCGGACGGTCTCATCCTCCTTGAAGACTTGGTGCAGTTGGGCTCACAGTTCGGTAAAGCAGAACAGGTGAGAGAACATGTTATTCCGTCTTCAGTAGTGCCTACTCTTCTTTTCATATCCATTTGAAAGCTCAGACTTTGCCACTCGCCCTCATTATTCTCCCATGCATAACACTGAAGGCTGTCTTGCTTCTTGAAAAAAAATATTACTAAGGCTTTCACGTTGCTAGCGTGCATGTAGTTCTTTTTTAGGTTTTGACACATGAGAGGCTCATTAGTCAGAACTAAGCTAGACCCGTGGTCAATCACTGTTGCAGAGAAAGTTCCTAATTTAAGTTTTCCAGGTTGGAGCCATATTAGAAAGAAAAGTTTGTCTCCTTGCACTGCAGTGGGCAAAGTGGGAAAGGGAGAGTCCAGCAAATAGCCTGCTCCTCCTTTAGGGTCCTTGTCTGATCTGAATGAGTGGATTTAGATATTGTTAAAACTCAACTGGAGAAGGAAAGTAACCTAAATGTTCACTGAGCATTCTGTGTGATCGAGATATGTCTTTAACTTTAAACTGTTACCACTGTAATCGCAAAGGCTTGATAATAGACACATTACATTTCTGAGCTGATGTGGTAGGCCAGGTCAAAACCATTATCCATCTTTATTTAACATTATCCAACATCTAAAGAAAGGCAGGCGGACACATTAAGCAGAAATGCTCATGGTATGCCTGTCCACTACTTGAAAGTCTAAACTGCTCCACCAGTTAAACATCTGATCAAATATTAAAGGCCAACTATTGCAGAGACTCTATCAGCCTACTATAAAGACATGTGAAGGCTGGCTAACAACACCCCCTGTGATCCTAACCACGCTGTTGAAGCCATTTGTCTGTTCACTCGCATTAATTGTCATTTTGATATATTTAGCATGTTTTTGTTATGAATACTGATTATATAGGTGTGTATGAAATTGTTTATTGTTATCTGGCAAGTAAACATGATTGCCATGACATCTGAATGAGTGATGTAATCTGAATGTGTGTCTGGACCTTTTAATTTAGCCAAGGTGTATGGAGGCGAGATGTGAGAGTGGAAGGGCAAACCATTTTTCAACTGCACCGCACCGCTATGAAGTTCACGCACAGTTTCGAAGTCCTATTGTAAGAGAAGTTTAAGTTAACAAATGTATTCGCTGCTCCCAATAAATAGCTCAGCGTGATCAAATTCAGAGTGCGCGTTGTCTTGCTGACCGCTCTTAACACACGCTCTGAACACAGAATATGAACTACTACCATCAAACCGGAGATACAGGGTCCCACGTTTTAATAAAGGTCAGACTAAAACACTCTTTTGTTCACCAGTCAATACTCAAATTAAATGCGTAGCTGTATGCCAGATCAAAGCACGTTTAAGGCCTCTAAATATTTATTTGGTGTTTGAATGTTGTGTCAAATGTTTATATCTTTGAATCTTGTCTTAGTCTTTTTATTTTTGCAAATGGAGCCGCTGTGATGTAAGACACATTTTAGATCATGTCTGACAATAAAGTTCTATCAAATCAAATCAAATGAAAACAGTGACTGTTTTAAGCAAACTGAAATAAAGGTCATTTGACTAAAGTTGAGGGCTTAAAGTAGCCTATAGGCCTACTATGAAATAGTTTTGACTCGAGACATATTCATACTTGTAGCTCTTTGCGCTCTCTGCTGAAAGTTGTTGTTGGAGAATGACCTCAACCGACCTCTTTATTCAGTCACTGCTACTGTTTCACATGCGAGAATAATCGACTCAACTCTGAGCTGTGGTGATGTTGTGCTGTTTGAGTTATTAATCCTAACTGATTGACTGTGAATCTCAGAGACAAAGACTACTGTGTGGATAGCCTAATAAGATAATTGAGGCCTAAAAAACTTTTAAAGTCATTTTCTCCAAAGTGTAGTCAAGTTGTAGTTTCATGTGACAGTATTTCTGGTTTGAGGTTCAGTTCATGTTGAAAGACAAACCTCCAACACAAAGGGTAAAATAATGTTGCATGTTCTGCAACTTTTTTTGACCCAAAGAGCATCGTGTTTTAATGAATCAAGAACAGGTTGTATTTTAAAAGTCTGTCTTTAGTATGTTTCACATCCCTCGTGCTGCTTTGTGTCTCACTTGTATGTCAGGTTAATTGATCGCTGACGTTGATTGGCTCCCCAGTGTTGTGTTGCTCATCAGCAGGAACATTGCAGATGCACTGATTAGTTCCTGGGGGAAGCTTTTCACCGACCTGGGAAAAGGGTTGACATGAGGAAGTAGATGCAATTTGTAGAGTCAAGAGAAGATCCCACTCTTCATCATTTCACAGTGCATCGTCATTTTAACCTTTTCCTTTTTTAATGATTACTTTAATGGGTCATATGCATTTAGTGATCCAACTGTAATGTTGATATTCTGGTATTGAAATACATTTTTGAACACAGAAAAAACGAAACAGGTTGTATTTTACGCCCCTTAAAGTACCATATGTACACCTCTACGACGCCTAATGAACTGCATTAAGCAAAACTCTCCTTCCACTGCGTGTGTTGTCCTCTCATGTCATTGTCCTATATGCGTATATCCCAGCGGCTGCTTCGTGACGACCTGACCTACAATGGGACACAGTAGGTGACTCTCTCTCCCAGTTGAACTGTCACATGTAAATGTGCACTTGCTCATATCCTACACTTTTCTCCTCTGACCTCGTTTCTTTGCCCTTCAGTTTGTCCCCGATAAATGGGGCAATATCAGAAACGCTAATTAGTCTGTCAGCAGTCTTGGGCAGCACCTGAAGACTATAGGCCTGCACGATATGAGAACAATATGCGATAAAAATGTGTAATATTGCGATAACAATATAAATGGGAATAAATAAACAAATAATAAAGAGTGCATATAGCTCTAACTCAGTTTCTTTGGCTATCTGCTGTTCCTAATGTCACCCTTGTGAAAGAGATCTTCATCTCAATGTGTTAAATACCTGGTTAAATAAAAAATACTATTCCTGTGTTTGCAACATGTCCCTCATGAATCCAAAATAAATCCCACAAACCTTTTCATTGTCCTCCACTTAACCGGCACTAAAAAAATCCAAGGGTAGCTTATAGTTAGCTTTAGCTTCATCTAAGATAAGATAACACTTAATTGTCCGTTTGCACTGAAATGTGTCTTGCATACTGTAACAAGCTGAGAAATCCTCGCATCCCAATCAAGTCACATCACACTCAAAAGACAGAACGTAAAAACTGCATTACATTTAAAATCACAGAGTGGAATCACAGTTCAGGAGTGACATAAATATATAAATAATGTTCAGAGATTGTCTATGAAAATGTGAAAGTGCTCACAGTCCGTGTGCAGCCCAGGTCAGGTAATGATTGGAAATGTGTGGGATGGGTTGCGGCCTGCCTCCGCTCTTTGTTCAGCAGTGATATGGAGTGAGGAATGAAAGAGAGTTCCCCTTACAGTTTGGCACCCGAAAAACTGACTGCATGAAATTGGTTTGAAAGCATGAACATTATACTCGGGCCTCCATCCAATAGGTGCAGTGTACACATGCAGGGTGAGCAAGCATTGCTTGACTACATTAAAGGTTTGTTTTGAATGTATTCAGGCTTTCGCGATGTGTTTTTGCTTAGGGTGATATCCCAATAACAATAAAACCAAAATGAATTGATGACTTACAAAAAGTCTGTTAATATGTGATTTGATCCAAATAGATTTTGATGTATTTAAGTATTCAAGGGGCCTCAAATCAAAACATCTGAACAGTGTGTTATCAGCAGTACAACACATGTGGCTCAGATGCCAGATTACTGGTAACAACGGTGTGATGTGACTTATTTAAGTGTGTTTGTCTATGTTTAAATAACAGAGTGTAATACTTCTAGAGAAATGTTTAAAATGTATAGTTAGAAACTATTTCTATCAAAACTGACACTTGTTGCACTATCTCTACCTTTCAACGTTGTTGTTTTTTTTTACCTGCAAAATCCCTGAGGTTGTTTCCGTTTGACTCCAAACCTTGCTAAGATTAGTGCAGTTAAAATTGTGCTGGTTGTGGGTAGCAAAGAGCATAATGTATTATTCAACAATGGAGAGTCCACGGCTGCAGGCCTCTTCAGCGATGTGAATGTGGGTGGTCCATGAGTCACAGTGTGCAAAGGGCATGCTTTGGTCACTTTCATTGTACTGTAGAGGGATAAGTCATATGAGGTTTGTTTGATTCAAACATTCATCTGCCTTCAGTCGTGGTTCAGGCTAAAAGGGGGGGTTAAATAATAGTTAGCTTTTAAAGATTTACTACAAAGGCAGCTTAAATTGTTTTTTGCTAGCGGGTGGCCCGGGTTCAAATCTGACGTGCGTTCCCTTTCCCTGATGTCATTGCCCACTTTCTCTCCCCGATTTCCTGCTCTGTCCACTGTCCTAAAATCCTAAAAAGTAAATAAATCTTTAAAAAAGAATTAAAAAGGACTTTGAAAATAACTATTTGTTTACGTTGCTGAAATGCTGTTCATTATTGACAAACAATTCAAGTGTGAGACATGTGCAGCTTTAGCATCATGGAACAAAAAGGCTTTGCTGCAGGACTTTTAACAGACAAACGTTGATGTTTTTTTAAGTCACAAAGAAGAAAATAACCTGCTCTAAAAAGTACCTTCTCTGAACAGAAATGAGTCTGGTGTCCTCTGATTGGCTTCACGTTCTCTCTCTCTCACCAGGTGAAGAATTTGGTCAGATGTCTGGACTGCGACTCTCTCGGGAGGATCAGCTTCAAAGACTTCTGCTGTGGTGTCCTCACCATGACAGGTTAGAAGAAAGTCAGATATGGCAGCGGCGGGTTCATGTTTTGTGTGTGTGTGAATGTGTGATGCATGACTATATATCTTTTATTTCTCAGAGTACATCAGAAACAATATCATGAAAGCAGAATCGAGTTACGTTGTTGATTAAGTGTTGCCTGTGTCGTGCAGGTTTAGTGAGAACATTGTGATTCTGCATTTCTAAACGTCTTTTCCTTTTTACTGTAACTATGGAAATAATTAGCTTAGGCTTCATTTCTTCTTCTTTTAACATTAACACATTGGCCACAACTTTTTTCTGTCCGGTTTTGCAAACAAGAGTTGTGTCGTCTTGAATAAGTCCCTTGTCTTCACTTGTGTCTAAAGTGGGTAAAGAGCTGCGCTGCTGTGTCCCTCTGCCAAAGTAAAGCTAATGTAGCGTAGCCTGTCTCTTGAGTGGTACAGCACATAAAGCTAGTGCACCACAGGTGATATTATGTTTCCGTTTCATGCAGGCTGCGCTAAAAGTACTCATCCCTTTTTTGAGTGTGAGAAGAGAAAGACCTGGTGAAGGATGGTCTTTAGGATTAATTATTTGTGACATTTTAACCTGGGGTTATTAGTGTAATCTGTAAACCGCCTCAGCCGAACTATAGATACCACTGAAGGTTCAGTTGTCTGTTTGTTTAGGATGAATTTAGCTTTTCTTTTAAAATGCTTTTTGTGCCATATAGATTCATTTTAATGTATTTTAAACTTCACAATAAGGACACATCAGGTAATTCTCTCTTAAATACGATATGGTATATGACTTTAAATACATGTTTTTGTACATTTAGAGGGTATAATGTTAGAGTAATGTTTATGCCAACTCATCATGATTCTTCTTTCACAGTTCTTTTCTATTCTTAAAACCAGGTCAATTTGTCCATTACAGTGGATAGAGCCAACCAGGACACAGGGAGAGGCCTTTTCTAGTTCTGCATTGTTTGGAGGCTGTTAGAGTTGACCTGGCAATAATAATAGGGTTTTTCATTTAGCACCAGAGTGTTAGTAATTACTCTTTTTATGACACAAGTGACATCCATTAGACTTGAATTACTTCTAAGTACTGTCAAATTTAAATTCTCATAAGGAGGTGTGGTAGAACAGCATCATGTAAACTAATCCCTGGTCGATAATACGTAAGTTTGAAGCAACCATAAAAAACACTTTTGTTGGAATAACTGCTGAAATGATCATCAGAATAATAAGTGATAGGTCAAAATGATGAGCCTGTAGAAAACTAATAACCTGAATCTGTCTGCTTCCCTCAGCTTAACAAAGCTTCAGAGCACATTGAAGCTCATTGTTTATTTGCTGCTCTCTCATGACTTCACTGTTTGGTTCCCCCCTCACAGCTCTCACTGTAGAATACCTGCTCAGCCCCAAACAGCAGCATGACATATTAGTATTGGATGGAGCGAAGCATGGAGCAGATCAATAGATGGTTATTTCCCTCCAGAGTTTTTAGGAACTAACTGTAACTTATTGCAAGTTCAAGGGAAAGTTTTCATTCACAGCAGTTTATCGATCCCTGTGCTGCTGAAAATCTTGCATGATGGCTCTTAAAGCACAACCCTGGATGCAATTGTGTTTCTTTAGAATGGTTTGGCTTCTTTAATAATGTATTGGATTCATTAACTACACCACTTCTCTTTTCTGCAAGTTTTTTTGTCCTGATATTGACCCACAGTATTGAAGTGGTTTGGGCCTTTTAAAGGAGGCTACTTCTTTTTCTCTCTTCTTCTTCTCTTTTTTCTTTTCTTTTTGAAGTAAATAAAAATAAAAATATTCAGGAAAGTGCATCCAAAAACACATTTCATTAAATTTACACCACAAAACAAGTTTTCCAGGTCATTATCCTGGACTCAACACACCACACACAATGTGCAGGTGTGTGCACAAAGATATTGTAAGCACCAGTATTTAGATACACATGTGGTCTTACTGTTTTGGAACAGAAACAATTGTCTGCAGAGTCTTAAAAAGGCTTTGATGAGTCATGCAAGCTTGTTTTCTTTGCAGGTTATGTTGACATCCTCAAAAAGAAAAGTGGGGCACAGTTCATCACAGGGCCGTATGAGACAGCTAAGAGATGCTGCAAGGTAAGATGTGGTTTCCCCTTGTCCTTCTAGAAGATTATAGTTTGGTTTCATTTTGCACTAAGCTGCCAGTGCTGGATATATCTAGATTAATTTCAGCATGAAATTAGTGAAATACCAACAGATTTACAGTCAGACTCTTTAGACAGGAATAGTGGCTTCACTGTCCCTTCTTGATATGTTTCTCCAGTTGTTCACACGTGAGCCGTTGTTAAAGGGAGTCCAAGTAGCATGTCTGATAAGCAGTTCAGAAGTCTTTAATGCTGTTCAGACATCAGTCGACATTTTGCAGTAATGAAAAGAAAATTGATACAGTAGGTACAGTAAAGTTTTCAATAACAACTTTCAAAATAAATAGAAGCAAAATGCTTCATATTCATGCTTAACAGCACTCAGTATAAGACCACTTATACTGTGTCTTGTCTTTAATTTGATCAATTTGACAGAAAAACAAGTTGAGGGACAAAGAACATCAGTAACAACGGAAGTGAAGATGAGCTTGTACTTCACTATTTTGACCACTGGGTGGTAGTGTTGAGCTGCAAAATGCTGTCAGGCAGTCGCATATACAGCAAAGACACAGATGACATGTAGTCCAGAGAGAGGACTAATGCACACACTTAAAGGATACTAATACACACATCCTTGATGAGATGGAGGATTAGGTACATTTCTTTATTCACTTGGGTCTGTGCTTCTAAATGTGTTAGAACCCGTCGTCTAGTATGACAATTATTTATAGTTTATGTCAAAATATTTCAAGTTTCATCTTTTTTTTCATTGTTATCCCTTTTTCCAAATGGAAAGCTATTCTAGGTGGAGTATATAGGTTGCTTTTGTTTTACTCAGGCACTCTGAGATAATTGGTTTATTTCATCCTTGTTGTGTTGTGTAAGATCCCAAGGTGTTACATGTGACCTTTTCATAAAGTCCTGGGGCTGTCTCTTGGGAAATGTGTAACTTTGGTACATAGCACAGCCTCTAGCATTGCTAACATGGACACTGTGAACAACAACAAAGTCAAATTGAACATCAGCTCAGCATCACACTTGAGAAAATAAAGGCTGGAGAGTATTTCAGGAGCAGTTTGCATCAATATTTTCACTTTAAATTGTAAGTAAGTAGGTAAAGTTGATTTGCAGCACTTTTCACAGACAAAGGTCACAAAGTGCTTTACATCAACCAAAAACAACATACATAGAATAAAAACAGGAACAAATGAGTACTTGGACTGACGTTATAACATCCTGCTATCACCAGGAACAATAATTGGCACAGTAAAACATAGATCAGTAGGTAGACTGATTACCTAGGCCTGTCTAAACATCAACGTTTTTAGCTTCTTTTTAAAAGACTCAACAGAGTCAAAAAGACGTAACGAGATGGGCAGGGTATTCCAGAGGATTGGTGCAATGGCCTCAAAAGCAAAACATGGTTTCCCTTAAACCTGACTCCACAGGTTTAGGGAAGTGAAGAGTCTTATCACTGCAGCTGGTTTAGTGTAACATTTCACTACACCAATGGAGAAGTGCTCTAAAATATTCACACCGGGTGAAATGCAATACGGTCGCTACCTACCGCTTCTCTGACAGGCGACACGAAACACTTCTCTTTTCTTTGTAAATGCTGTCTCATCTTTGCACTTCCTCTTGAAACATAGCTTATAAACGAGTTTCTGGTAGAAGTCATACCATTTTAAATACATACAAGATAACTTTTCACTGTTTATCCTTTCCTCCACACAGACGCAGGTAGGTGGGATTTGCAGCTGCTGGTATGGCTTCAGTTGAGTGTTTGATGGTGTTTTACCTTTTTAAAAGTCTTTTAAATGGGAAGAAATTCTGATTTGAGTCTTTATGCACCTTTGATCTGTCGCTAAGTCAAGTGAGCATTGATGCTTATTTACAGAGAGTAAACACTGCTGTGTTTCCTTCGCAGTAGCAACACTCACCTTGTTAACATCTCTTCAGTCAACTGGCCTAACCTGGTCTTTAGTTAACCTCTCCTTATCTCATTTTCACATTAGAGAAGTCCTTCTCTCTTTTCTGGAGGCTGCAGATCTTTAAGAGTAAGATTTATGATCCATGGGATCTAAACTATTTGAGTGCTGGGTCTCTTATTGTGGGAAAAAATGTTCTGGTATAATGTTGTGTTGCCATAGCAAGAAGAGGGAGGAATCCTGAATCTCCCTGGGTACGTAGCCCTGCTGAGGTGTGTGTGGTTGCGTGTGTGTGAGTGTTAGAGAGAGAGGAAACAGAGAGGGAGGAAAGATAAGACGTGTCTCATTATTGCAGGAGACATAGCAGGAGAGGATTTATTAGGTTGCTATCGCCTGCTGCCTGGGTTCACAAACTGGGCTGCGAACACAGGCACACACACATGCACACATGCACAAAGACACACATATGCACACACATGCACATACAGTCACGTATACCCACTAGTAAAGAGAGGGAAAAGAGTCTGCATGGCCAAGGCAGGTGTTGAAATGAATTTGGCATGGAGAGAACATAAATTACACTGGTGCACTAAGCAGCTGGGAGAGTCTGAATACATCTTGTGTTTGTGTGTTTATTCATCTGCTTTCACATGTGTGTCGGAATTTCTTGCCCTAGATGCTCAGCTCCAGAGTAAGAAGTACAGAGATTGCAGGATCAATATGAGAGCAGATGGTCAAGGTTGCAAAGGATGCATGTTATGGGCTGTCACTTGAGCAAAAGACAGAAATGTATCATATATCTTAGGCTTAGAGTATTCCTTATTGAAAAAAACTAATGTTTTTTTTATTTGGCTTTGTGCATAACCTCATTAACATATTACAATATTTTGAATTTGTAAAGATGATCTCATTAGCAAGTAGTTTAGACATCCAGGTGATGTAAATCAACATTTGAGAGTCATGTCTCTGGTTACCTGACAAATTTCAGTCCAATGTTCACTCTCTTGTCTCTTTTAGTTCAATGTCTTCTTAACCAGAAACTCCTGAGGGAAATACGTGGGTCTTTAGCCACTACAGTCAGTGCTGCACTATGTGGCCTGCTAGTCCCTGACACCTTGTGTATTCAGGAGGCGTACGTATATGTAAGAAGCAGCATGTTAGGAGCTTTGGTCTTTACACTTTCAGTCTTTTCTCCACAGGATGTGTTGAGGCAGAGAATTGAGTGTTATAAATCAATGTTTTGGAAAATAAATAAAAGACAACATAAAGGGCAAGTTGTTTTGACAACTACTTTGATTTTATAGAATGAGCGGATCTACAGTATAAGCCCCTTGTTATACACGTTTTCTGTCTGCTGCTTGGATTTGATCTACCTGCAGGTGTTTGCCACCAGCCTGTCCAACAGGAAGCAGGCCAACTCTGCGTCCGTTGGTGAAAGCCAACCCAAAGTTCACCCTTGTTTTGAAACTAACTCTATCCACTTAGCGTTTTGCCGGATTATATTTGATCTTCTTTGCCGTTTCGTCCTTGTCCGTCAAAGTCGCTGGCTTGAATCGCATCCAATAGCTGAAATGCATCCACTCCTAAAGTCACCTGCATGCTGTCATTGTCTGGGGGGGGGGGACAGCTCCACAGCCCGTGTCAACCTAAACAAAACCAAGGACAGAGTCTCTGCAGACACAGTCACCATGACACATGTATGGAGGTCCATAAGTGATGATTGAGCTGCATTACTTTTGTATAAGTCTATATTAACCCATTTTGTCAACACTTACATCCAGCTTTCCTTTCAAATCCCCAAACCTCGATGAACCTGATCCTGAAAACATGTGAAAACTGTTTGCCCCAGATTTGCTCGGCATCAGCAGGAAAAATAATCAATAATGAACTCATTACTTGTCCTCTCATGGAGAGATGTTAATTCTTATCTCCTCAGTGTTTCTAACAGGTCCAAGGAATCATCCGAGCTCTTTGCCTCCTATCTACATTCCTGTCAAAGCTTGACCCTTTCTCTGTGTGTTTTCTTCCTCTCCTGTTAGGTGGGTTTGATCTCTGTGCTCTCAGTGAACACACATCCTTCCTGGGTTATCGTTAGAGATTATTTTACGGCTGCAGGAGAAGTGTAGGGTCAGACATCTTCTTGTTACCCTGATCTCTATTTTTTATGCTCTGCTACAGTTTTGTTCACCATCCTGTTTTATATCTGCACTTGTTGAGAGCACAGATCTTGCTTTTTATACATTATCCATCACTCTCCAGCCCTCTGCTGCACTCTTCTGTTTTGTTTGTACTTTGCTCTGCTCTCATCTTTCTCTGGGATTCTCTTTTATCACGCTGTTCACTCTCTTGCCGCTATCCACTCAATTCTCCATTGCTTTCCTACATCTTGCTCTCTCTTCTTTTGAATTTTCTCTCTTATAATTGTTTTCTCCTCTTGAGCTCTTCAGATAAGCAGTGAGGAGGGGTTTGCTCCGTCAGCCTCTGCAGCCATTTCATGGTCTGATTAAAGAACTGAGATGGGGAGCAAAGGGAGACAGAGAGTTGAGAGAGAGAGTGATAACAAAGTTAAAACAAGGAAATAACAAAACAGGAATAAAAAGGTGAAAAACAGCGCAACAGTGCAAAGGGCATGTTTGTTGTTGATCCTATGAAAAAATCGCTTTTTAATATGTTTTAGAGAACCAGTCACTGTTGTCAACATGAACACTTCCTCGTGATAACCTATCAACAAGTCGAGAAGGAAGTGAATAGTTTCTAGGATTTAAATATCTAAGTTAACGTTTGATTGGAGCTCAGCAACAGTTCTTTTGCACACTGTTTACATGTTACAGCTCAAGCATTTTGCATTTGGTTGTTTTCTCCCTCAGACTCAGCATATCCTGTTGTTCAATGCAGTTTTGTAAATCTATGCTGTAAACCACATTGAAAACAAGTGCATCTGTCTAGAGCGAAATATTCTCTGCAATAGCAATTACTGCTACATCAGAACTTTCTGTGTTTTCTATATTCTTAATTGGCCTGTTTTCCTGTCATGAAGCTCACGTAACCATGAAGATTGTAACAGTTCACTTTCAGAAGAAAAGGTAAAAAGAAAAATGTTGGTGGTGATGTGCACAAAGACTTAGTTTGAAGAGACTGATTTTCTGGTGTTGTTTCCTACACACACTCAAAGTTGAGTTTCTTTCTACAACGACCACACGCCCTCCCCGAACCTTAAACAAGACGTTTCGATGTCCAAACATAACAAAAGTGGAACGCTTGGTATTTCAAAATGAATGTTTTAGACCCTTATCGTGCTATTACATTCTTCATAGCTTGTCATTAGATCAGGATTGGGCTTTACCGCCATTTCTGTACGTTTCACGAAACAGTCAGTTCGACCCCACGTCTTACTTTAAGTGAGAGGTGAGTAAGCTTGGTTTGAACATCTCTCTTAAGCCCACATTTTCTTCCCCACACAACTAACAAGTAATCGGAACTATTAATGTCACAACATACAAACTACTTCTTTGTGTTTATGTTTGTTTGTTTGTGTCAGAGCATCCAATATCTTTTGCATCCCAACAAGATTCAACTTACTTTAGCAGTTTATTGTTCAAACAACAGATTATTATATATATCTATTTTTTTGTCAGTAGTGTAAAATGTCTTGCATGGTGTATAGCAGGGGGCGTAGTGCGGGGCTTAGCTGTAGCACATTTAGCCTAAAGCTAAAATCTATTGGCTTCATTGTGTATGTTTTAATGATTGTATATTGACTGTGAGGACATCTAATGGAGGCTATGGAATAAAAGTGTGCATGTGGGTACCATCTAAGCTTTGTTTACCCCTATCAAGGCAAGAGAGAGAAGAAGAAGAAGAAGAAGAAGAATGACACACAAAGACACATTTCAGGGAGAAGAAAAATACGGCAGTCTGAGCAGAGGGAATGGTGATAAAGGGAAAGATAGATGGGATGCAGTGGGGGGAGTGTGAGCTGATGGATGTGAAGGAATGAGAGTTTGGAGAGAGATAAGAGCGGCAGAAAGAATGCAGACAATGAGGGAGAGACAGAGGAGAGAAGAAACAGAGGGAACAGAAGAGGAAAACAAAACAAAGAAAAGATAAGAGGTGGGTGAAGAGAGAGAGAGAGAGAACAGAAGTCAGATAAACCAAGCTGCACCTCTATCTAATTTATTAATGAGGAGCCATTAAGCCGGTGGATGTGAGTGACAGGGTCTATTAGTGAAGGGGACACTTTTTTAATTTTAGTATTATCTTAATTAAAGCTCATGCTTTCCACCACAGAGTCTTACACTCTTTGACCCACCTAAAAAATAACATAACATTTGACTTAGTTTACACTTTCCAAGATCGAAATCAGGATTGCGTGATAGTGTGAAGAGGACACTCATCAGACCTCATTTTTACATCAGTAACTGTGCAGACAGAGAAATGGATGATATGGTCAGGATGAGACAAAAAGAAGTGTACGGGCTCCCTCGCCCAGTAAAGATGAACACTGTGTCCACAGGTCATACAAAAAAGGATCTTACCAGTCTAAGAGGAGGAGTTATTTTTCAAGATTTTAACTACTTGTAAGGTTTGTGTTTCAGGTCACACTGAGAGAAATTGTACATGCACTCTATGTCTTTAACTGTTCTTCATCTGTGGTCGATTGATTGATGTTGTTACTATAGCAAAACCTGCTTTTATTTCAGTCAGTCATTGAAACGGTAAGAAGTTTGAAATGTCAATTGTTGGCAGCATTAGGGTCTACATCAAGGGTTCCAAAACGTTTAGGCCTGTGACCCCCAAAATAAGGTTCTGGAGACTGGGGACCCACACTGTCCATGGAGGTGGTTAAAGCATTCACAATGAGCACACCCGGTGGACTAATCGGACATGAAAGAAATCTCATTCTGAGCTCTTTTTTTTTATACAACCTGTTCTACAATTTTGCCAAGCAGTTGTGCATTATTCAGAGCCTTCTGATGCTCGTTTTATCTGTCTGTCTGTGTCTCATAACTCGGTCCCTTTGCATCTCCAAAATCTAGAAAACTTGCACCATCACATTATATAAACGGTAAGCTTTATGCAGCTGTGTGGGAAATATGCTCTGTTTTTCACACATTGATCACAGAGCTGCAGCCAGTCATCCCAGTATTGTGGAGTTGCAAAATCCTTTTTACTCTGTTCAAGCAGAAACAGATCAATGGATAGTATCAATAAAGAAATACATCACGGCATCTTAGTGACATTGCCGCAACACCGAACCTCTTTTAAAGACCGTTGTTGTGTTTCCTCCATTTTTCAATGCTGATTTTCAGTTACCAAAAGAAGACATTTAAATGTTAAAAGCAGAACTTGGCACTGGTTACTGTTGAGATTGTCTCAGTTTTACATCCGATTCTCAGAGGATTAGAAAAAGCGCACACAATAGGCCGACGGGAATGGAAGGGATTATATTTAGTTTATTTGGAAGTGCACAAACATTGCTGCCTTACACTTTTTTTGGCACCCATGTCTGTGGCTCAGTTAGTTAATTAAAGTTTAGAAGGATTTATAGAGATGCACACACACACAAACACACACTTATGTACAAAATACACACACAATACACACAGTCTGGAATAGAGACAAAGGCAAGGCAGAGTCCCACCAATGACAATCAAGGACACGCCGCGCAGACATGATTATGCTGTTACTGTCCGGCTATAAGGCAGGACTGCTAAACAGAAACATCACTCGTCCACCCCAAGACTTTCTCTCTCTCTCTCTCTCTCTCTCTCTCTCTCTCTCTCTCTCTCTCTCTCTCTCTCTCTCTCTCTCTCTCTCTCTCTCTCTCTCTCTCTCTCTCTCTCTCTCTCTCTCTCTCTCTCTCTCTCTCTCTCTCTCTGTTTCTCCTCTCACTCTCTTTCCACATTCACACTCACACACATCATTTGCCTTTCTCCTATGATCTCTCTAACAAGCAGCGGCTTTACATACAGCTAGCTCTCACTTATATCTGTATGCATATACTGGACGTTAACGTATTCCTTCTCATCCTTGTTATTTTTTGCACGAATATTCTTACATGTTTGTAGTTGATCGCCCCATCTTCTTATTTCTCCTTTCACCCTCATCATCTCTGAAGTCAGACTGCACACATAAGTGATTCTGTTTCAACTTGATAGGTGATGCTTCTCACTGTCGTTTGATTGCCTCAGGCGACACTTTGTCGGTGTGTGTGAGCGTGTGTGTGTTTTTCAGGCATTTTCTTCTAAGTTAATCAAATCTCAGTCACAATATTTAACACCTCCATTAAAACTCTTTTTATAGCCACATTCATAGTGCTGATATGTATGTAATATTATGGGAGGCTGCATTTCAAGCTGGAGAAGTGTTGTGGGATGGATTAGCATTTGGACGAGCGCTGCAATGAATGTGTGCAACGCCGGAGTCAAGAAGATGAGGAAGGTGGTTTCGTGTTTATTTTTGTTGTCCCCTTAACTAGTTCTCCTGTAAGTTTACATGACCTCATTCTGACTTTGAGCAGGCTTTTTACTGTGTGTGTGTGTGTGTGTGTGCGTGTGCGTGTGCGTGTGTTATGTTGCCACACGTCTAGACCGTCTGTCAGTAGATAGAGGTCACCTCCTGCCAGCAACATCTGGGCGGAGATCATGAGGCATGAGATTTTACACACACAGACACACAACCACACGTGAACTTAAATATTTATTTCTGTGATTATAAGGAAGCTAATAGATTCTATTTGGAGGTTATACTCAGAGAGTCTTTAACTGAAATGGAAAACACTGTGGTGTAGTTCTCTGCTTATTTTGGGTGAAGTGTGCCCTGTGTATGTTCTGTAAGGTATCCTCTCCTGCTACTAGTTAACTCCTGGGCTCATGCCATGTGTATCTTTGAAAGTACTTTTATGTTTATCTACAAAACGCAGTTTAAAACCTGACATGTCACCTAAAGCAGCCAATGTTTTGCTTCTATACTTTTCCCCTTTTTCTACTTCTTGATTTAATTTGACCTGCCCACTGTTCAGTTCTTCTTTGAGTTATTCTGGAGAAAGGTGTAGATAGAAGATGAAGTGTAGATTTCCCACTTATTTATTTCTCCCAGTAGTTTCTGTCACCAATGTTAAGGTTTGACATTTGCACATCCCCATGGCCCATACAGATACCTCAAACAGTCTGAAGCCTTTACTGCCTTCATTCAAACTAAGCATTAATTCCAGCAGAACCGGAAGCCAAGCTCAGCCCACATTTCAATTCCATCAGCTGATGCAAGCCCACAACGACATTTCTGTTGTCATTGATGCTTTCTCTGTTTTGTTGGGTCTTAACTGCTGTCCTCTGCCTCAGACTTTTCCATAACACCAGAAGGGGAACAGAAAAAAGCCTCACTGCCAAATGCAAATAAATAATTATTTAACTTAAGTTGTCTTGTCTGAACCACATGTTATAGTCAGGACGCATTAGTAAAAACTTTCTGAATTTAAGTTAAACCTTCAGTTGTGCCATATAGGGCCTGTTGCCCTATCAGTGATCATCCCCTATCCTAAATAATATATGTTTATTAGAGTGACTTTGAAGAAGAGGGTCCCTCAACCAAAACACAGCAGGGATTTTGAACCGAAACGAAAATGATTTCTGTTTTCTTAACATCAAGTATTTATTATAAAACTTACTTTAAATCGACTTTAACCATCATGTCCGATCATTAAACTGAATAATGAATCAACTGTGACTCCTAAACTTTTGACGCTGTCGTGCTTAGATTAGGAAAAACAAGTAAACATTGTTGTACACTGTAAGACACTAACAACATATTTTAGTGTTAAATCTGGAGGACTTGTTTGAACAAACTGTGCTAATGTCGATGTTGTTGTCCTCATCCATTTCAACTTGTGTGTTTGTTTGTGTGTGTGTGTTTGTGTAATCTCTTCCGGCCCTTCCTTTTATATAACACCCCTCTCAACACTTTGCTTTGCCATCACTTTTGAGCTGTTATTTCCAAACAACTTCTCTCTCTGACTGTGAGTCTGCCTCTGTCCTTGATCTGTGCGAGACAGAGCAGACAACATGTAAACTGCTACAGCTATGACATGCCCTTTATATGAACAACGTAGAGTCATAGTACTGAGCACATCACGTGAAGTTATTGTGCATTCAATACCCATGTCTTTAACATGAATATAAAACGTGCATATGTTTAAGTAAATACAAAAGGGACATAGCTGTAGTTTCATAACCCAAACTGAACTGAGAGATTGTAGTGTTTCATCCTCAGAATGAGTGAAACATGGACATAGTCTCAGTGACGTCACCCATGCTGTGTGTAATGTTGTTTATAACCATCAACAACTGTGAAGTCCTTGAGAAGTTTAGGTGAGCTGATGTGTGTTATGTCTGGGCTTTAACACGAAGCAGGTGTGTTGATGTGTTTGTTCATGGCTTTTTACTCTTTCTGCTCCGTATTGTTGTCCGTATTATGTTTTCCCTAATTTGCTGAAACCTTCGTATACATGGTAAAGTACAGTCACCATAATAGCACACTGACGGCCTATTTCCTGTATTTGTCAGATATGGCCGTCTCTCCCTGTGTGGCGCATGAATGAAAAGGGCAACGACAGGTGATTTCAGGTCCTGAATGTCTTCAACACTTTAATAAAAAAAAAAATCATTGGTAAAAGTTGCTCTCGTCTCGCTTTGGTGTCCGGCAGAGTCTATTTTTCTGTTGATGCTCCACTGCTGGCCTACAGAAGGAAGGACATCATTGGGTATTTGCAGTGGGTAGAAAAAAGAAGCCCCCTGTGCCATCTGTTTGCCCTGATTATTATTAAATAAAATAATTAACCCTCTCTCTCTTACTTTCTGCTCCTCGCTCTATAATTTGCTGTCATCTGTCCCCGCTGTTATCTCCCTTGACTCCTGCTGGAGGTCTGGGAAAAGCTCTGCTGTCCGCCTGTCTCTCTTGTTAGCCACAATTAGTGTCCAGACTTCGTCTTCCTCTTCCTAAAGTGGATAATCGGAATTGCTTGCTACAGCACTGCTGCCTCTCTCTCTCTCTCTCTCTCTCTCTCTCTCTCTCTCTCTCTCTCTCTCTCTCTCTCTCTCTCTCTCTCTCTCTCTCTCTCTCTCTCTCTCTCTCTCTCTCTCTCTCCCCCCATTCTGAGCCAGCATTTATTCTTAAGTAGCTGAAGGCCAGTGTGTATAACACTGCAGCCATCCTCATGACTCCTGTTAGCACCCCTCTTTCCATTTTTACTTTCTTTCTACCCCGTTGCTCATGTTTTATTTGGGCCTTGCCTGATTTAATCATTGATTTTCTCCACCAGCTCTTTAGATTCACTCGCTGCCTCACTCTCTTTGCTTTTTTTTCTCTTTGATCCCCTTTTTTTCTTCTTTGTTTTTCTCACTAGCAGTCACCCAATATTTTTCTTTCCTCTAGCATCACTTTCCCTTTCTTTCCCTCATCTTTCCTCTCTTTCACTCTCTTTTTTTTTTTGCTCCCCCTTTCTCTTTCTGTTTGTTTAATTAGGTCGCTGATTGTCCTGTGATGTTAGGACTGAATAGAAGAGCTGTCACAGGAGCTCAGTGCTGGATGGTTGCCTCCTCCTTCTTCCCCTTTATCTCTCCCTCTGCTTCCCCCTTTCATAAACAACACAGAAATACACACTCCCACTCACAGTGGGAGTTGTGGCATTGCATCACACTTGGGGGGGTGAGTCACAAAACTGACTGTAAATTACCATAAACCTGTAAGGGACTGCATTGTTTGAAGAAAGTGGAATATTTGCAAGCATAATATTCCCATGTTTCTGTTAATGAGCATAGTTATTTGGTGCTGAAGATGAGAGAATAGCCGCAGAAAATCAGAACAAAGTAGAGTAGTATGCCAACTCCATGCATACAAATATTCTAGAGATACAGTTGTGCATTGTTCACTCAAAAAGTGTGAATTTATGTTCCTCGATAATGCTGTCATCTCCTGGTTGAATCCAATACATGAAGGATATGCTTCTATCTATATTCTGATTTCTCTCCAACAGTGTATGTAGCAAGTTTACAAGGCAATTTCACACATCAACTGAGGATTACGACGCAGCCATAAAGGAAGTTCACGCTTGCATGAACTGTTTCAACAGGTGTTTCAGCAGGATTTGATTCTCCACAGTGTCACAACAGGGTGACACACCCTGGAGACACGCACTATAACCTCATAGCTGGCTCGAATCCTTTTTCCAGGTAAACGACAACTGTGAGTGAAAGGAAGGAGACATTTGGTGTAAATGTTTGCCTCTTGTGTCATCACCCAGGTGTCTCTAAACAACAACACTGCTGCACTGCTTTGTGCGCCGCAGGAGAAGTACTGCAAGATTAAATGCTGCGGTTCAGGTTTATATAACACTTTGTTCATCACATGTTCAACAGCTTCAATAGTTGTATTGTATATGTTTGATATGTGGGTTCTGTCGTGCAAGTCCAGTATTCATGCTGGTGTTTAAGTACCATGTGTCTCTTGTTGTACTTTTAAAAGTTGTAAAGTTCTATAAAGCTCTGAAAAAAGGTCTCGTTTGGAACAGCGTAATTCAGTATACTCCCTGCGGTATCAATGAAATATGATCTCTATAACAGAGGCTTTAAAAGTACCATAACTCTGTGTAGTGGTTAATTTCCGTGTGTTATTTCTTTGGGTGTCTTGTGTTTGTTCTTCTCTTTGCTTTTCATTCCATGACCTTGGTCAATAACCTCTTTCATGGTTCAGTGTTTTTGCCCCCGTCTGCCAGGCTAATTAGCAGCCATTGTCTAGTTACATTGTTCCAGTGTCATTCACATCCTTAACCACTGTAACCTTTTAATAGAGGAAATAAAAACCTCCATTGAAAACCTCATTTCCTACTGAAGCTCTGTGACACTTTTTCTTCTCTGAATTTCAAACATACCGGGGGTTCTGATGAAATGGCTAGAGTTATGAATGTTGAATGTTGTTGTAACTTCTAAACACAAAACTCTCTTCTTCTGTGTTTTCCTTTTTCTCTCACTTTCCAGACTCTTCCTTTATTTTCCCGTCCTGATGTAGTTTTGAAATCAGGCTTGTCTTTATATTCCTCTTCCTCACTTCCTCATTGATCCCTCTGTCACTTGCTGTCCTAGTTGTCTGGTAATGATTTGACAGATGGATGGTCTTCTCGTGTATTGATCATCAGGCTTTGATCTGTTGTCAGTCACTTGTAAGCCCGGCCTGCTCAGCATACTGACACAAGAGACTCTGTGTGTGTACTGTCCATGTGTCTTTTTACCCATTATATCTTTTTATCTTTTTAAGATGGAGGAGATACATACATGCAATCACATAATAACACGGTTACATTTCAGACAGATTAGGAAAAATTCTCCATTCCACCATTTTGTTAAGAAATAGACCAACAAGGATGAGTTTTATTATGATGCATGTTGACCAATTCCTGACATGCATAAATATATGTATCTCTGTCCAACTTTTCAGTCAGGTGATAAGACAACAGGTGACCAATGGTGTTGTAACATCTTTGCTGTAGGGACTTTTACAGCACTAGAGAAAAGAGGCTTTCATGTATCAGATAAAATAAAACAAATTTGGCCCATTGATCTGTTGAGCCCTCGCTAAAAAACAGAAGAGCCTGTTGGTAAGTTGGTCATAGATCTGTAGATTTCTGCGGAAAAGCAAACAGAGCATTGTTCCCAAATTGACTTTGAAAATATGTGCAACATTTTGCATCATCAGCGCCCACAGTGTATTGCTACAGTCTGTGTGATTGTGTGTGTGTGTGTGTGTGTGTGTGTGTGTGTGTGTGTGTGTGTGTGTGTGTGTGTGTGTGTGTGTGTGTGTGTGTGTGTGTGTGTGTGTGTGTGTGTGTGTGTGTGTGTGTGTGTGTGTGTGTGTGTGTGTGTGTGTGTGTGTGTGTGTGTGTGTGTGTGTGTGTGTGTGTGTGTGTGTGTGTGTGTGTGTGTGTGTGTGTGTGTGTGTGTGTGTGTGTGTGTGTGTGTGTGACTATTTGGATGTGGTGCTGTTTGATGTCGGCCAAAGGACGTCTAAATACTCATGCACTAAAAAAAAATTGTACAAATACAAAGAATGTCGTCCTCACTTAGTGAAGTTTAAATGTGTACACGAGTACTTTCTGTCATTAATTACAGTTACAATGATTATTATGTCCCACCATAGGCAGATGTGTAAAGAAATCAATACCTCCACATATTTATGTGTGAGTCTTCCCTGCAGGCATCACTAACCCAGTGACCTGGTTTCACTCATATTACAGCCATATACACTAACAGATGCATGTGTACGTCCTGCTGAAAGAAGGGTTCATCTTCTACATACAGTACTGTATTTCAATTCAACATTACAATTCTGTGAAAGATGCAATGAAAGTATCTTATAAAGTGCTGTTATTAGTATTCATAGTCTATTAGTAATAGTAGAAAACTATGATATATTCATGTCATTGTTTTACCAATGGGTTGGTCTGCAGGGTGTGTGTACGTGTGTATTCCTTCCTGAAGTAGTGTAGTGAGGTAGTGCGACACAGGATTAACATTTGCATGATGCATCCATGTATTTTTTATCTTCTTCCCAGTTGACTTTTTGTGTTTTCTGTTCCTGTCTAGTCAAATTCATGTTCTACATTTTTCAGTCACACATACTCAGACTTATTTATTCATGGTCTCACTTTTTTTTTTTTTCTGTCAAAACCAGCAAACTTGAGAGAAATGATGCTGCAGATTTCAGGCCTCTCAGTCTCATTCACTTTGCTCGCTCAAACTCTTAAGTGACCCTCTATCCTCTCGACGCCTCCACTGCCTTCGTTGCCATCATAGTGAATCTATGAATGTTGTGCAGTTAGTTCTTGCATGTTGTCAGAATTCAGCCTGTCTACCAAACCTCTGCTTCAAAAATACTCCTCTAAACCTTAACTCACTATAATGATAGAGGACGCTCATGTCATCTAAAAAAAAGTATCTGGATGTGTCACCACTGTTCCACTTATTTGAGCCTGTGAATAATGTCATGGATGGAGTGACTGGAATTATTGCAGGCAGGAGCACTGAAGGCTTTAATTAGGCTGTAGAATCAGCTGCAGTGTGCAGCGCTGAAGACAAGGGCTAGTGGGGCCGAGCAACTCAAGGACAAATGCTAAAGAATGCTGGCCCAGTGGTCCGTAACAAGGTCAAGTTGTGAATGACAACACTGTCAAAACAAAACATTAAGCCCACATGTGGCAGTGCACGAGTGCATGTTCAGAGAGCATGCTTAGCAAGTATAAGATCTTCTTTCTCATTTGTAAGCAAGTGTGCATATCTACAAAAGTAGCAACAGAGTTATTGGCATTCGCAACACTATGCCTAAATACCAAGCCACTGCCCCATGAAGAGCATCCCTGCCTCGTTTATTTCTTTAAAGCTCCTTCTGCTCACCTCTCTCTCTCTTTCTGAGTCTGTAGGGCCTCGCTCTCTCTCCCTCTCTTCATCCATCTCTCCCCCCACCCTCTTCCTCTCTATCATTCGTCTTGCTGCATTGCGAACCCCGGCAGCTGGTTGAGAATCCCCACTGAGCTGTTTCAGCTGAACTCTGCAACATGCACATTTGTTAGGTTTGCGTCTTTAATGTCACTGTTCGTGTGCAGGATTTTTAGTGTGCGTCTGAAGGTGTGTTTGGGTTTGTATTAGCCCTGCGTCCATTCATCATTGAAGAGTATTATGTAGATTCTCAACCTCCTCTTTAAATCAAAAAGAAAGAATTGCAATAACGTCTTGCCCTCTCTGAATAGCATTAACATAACTGTGTTAACACTTAGTGAAAGCACGAAGTGAAAACCCCGGCCCTTGTTCCATAACTATGTGTTGCCGTCTGAATGAGGCAGGTAGACATGAATAGAATTGTAAATGGCTTCTTTGAAAAGAAGGAAAGAGGCCAGCCCTCTAACAAATTGCACATAAACAAATAGCCTCAGGCTATTGGCTGAGCCCGGGCCAACATCCTTGAGAAGTGACGGAGAAGGGGAGCGAGCAAGAAAGGAGACAACAAGAAGGGTGCATTCCTTTCCACATAATTGGGTTTTATTTGGCATCCTATCTCTTTTCTCCTCTTCCCCTCTTTCACCACCTCTCCCTCGTTTCTCATCAGCATGAAAGTACTCACATCAAGCATCAGGACACAAGCAGCAGGCAGGGGTATGAGTCATGAAATTAACACTGAAACACTGAGAATATGGCAACAAGCGGAGGAGAGAGAGAGGGATAGCGAGAAGGTAATAAGTTCACTGACATTTTCTTGTGATTTTTGCAGGATTATGTTTTGACTCAACTGAAGTCAGCTCTTGCCAAAAGCTGCTGAGTCAAGTTACCAAAAATAGACGAGGTGAAACCTGACCCAACACCACACAGCTGACCCTGCTCTAAAATAGGAGATTTTGTGAGGATTGTAATGTAAACAAAGATAAATGGTGTTTTCACATATGCACAAAATTTGCAGTGTGAGCTGCAGGCGTGAAAACAAACGGGAACATATTTCACCCCGACTTACAACACACGACCAGTGGGCGAATGGTGTCATTGTTGTGCACGTAATAAAGCAGCTTTATTCCCTTTTCTGCTCCCCAGTATTTTCTTCATTTGATACTACGGAAATGTCCAATAACAAGGAGCATTAATGCAAAAGAAGGAATGGTCATTAAAGCATCAGATGTTGCTATGCTTGCCATCTTGGATATCTTGTAAACACTACAAGCGCAGCATCTTTTTTAAGTCGTGTCACACCTCCTGTGACGCCACCCCACCCCCAACACCTGCCTGACACTGTGATGGAGTGTGGGTAAGACATTTGGAAAAATTTCAGGGGCAGGCTTCCCTGAAATGTTACAGAAATGTTCAGACACGCATATGTGAAATTCAGTTGATAAAATTAAGAATATAAATTCTAATGGTCAGGTATATTGAGGATTAAAGAAAGCACAATAGTAATGTACTTAGAATAACATAAGGCACATAAGTAGGGCAAAGCAAAGAAAAAGGGAACAAACAGAATTGTTCATTATTTCAAGTAGCTCAGAGATCAGAGGGGATTTGTTATGGAGGCAGTGGAGTGTGTGATTTATATCTGCACACAGTCTGGGACAGGTCCTTCAAATATAAGTAGGACTATACGGCAATGTGGAAGTCAGGGAAGTTCTCAGGTAACATATTAGGGCCAAGCATTATTATAGCAGCTCGTTCACTCAGGGAAAATAATGCAGAAGTGTACCACAGCCACATATCTGATCAATCATTTCCAGTGAAATATAGCACGTTGTGGTTAGTTCTTTACAGTCAAGTGAAAACAAGAACACATAATATAGATTCAGACTCGCACACATCTCCACCAAAACAAATGTGAAAAAGAATAAGATTACCTTTAATTTACAATAAAACATAATTTGGATAATTAGCCCGTTCAAGGCGTGATATATTTGCCCCTGTGACAAACCTCCCTTGGCATATTGAGGGGACGAACAGATCCCACCTCTGTACCGCCATCGGAGGTAGTTAAAAAAGGGGTTACGACACTGAGTCGGGATCAGCGGAGGCAGCAGAGGAAAACAGTGCAGTGTCTGTGTGCATGTCTGAGAGTGTGTGTACAGTTTGTGGAGCTCGCATTGTTTCTCTACACGTCGTGCTCCTGCAATGCCGTACCAGTGTGAATTCACAGACTGTGATACCAGTGTTGCGCTGTAGTAGAATCAATATGAATGCACAAAGATTTAAATGCGGCAAGGTTACGTTACAGCGCTGCTGCAGAATCACAATCTGAAAAAGTCTGTAGTAAATCTATCATTCTCAAAAACCCGTATTTTGGTGTTTGCTCATGCTGCTACCTCGTTCTACGTCAGTCTGCACTGCTGTCCAATCATGCTAATGTGCATGGCATTAACATTGTTTGGCTTATACGGGATGAACATTGAATTTATGATGAAGTGGAGTTCATCAGAGTCGATCTGAAAAAACTACAATATGATACAATGTCTCTGGATGCAAAATAGCTTCATGACTATTTAATATTCAAAATAGTCATGGAGCTAAAGTAGTGATGGACTGATGCCAAAAACAATTTTAAAAACCCAGTATTCACATTTTTGGAGCTATAATTAGAAATCCAGGATTTCCAGGGCTGGCTTCATTTTGTTTTCCTGTATCTCTGACTCAGATAAGAGAGCCTGGTCTGCCTCTAACAGGAATAGAAGTGTTGAGTAAAGCATGGAGTGGCAGCTGAGAGATGATTGAAATGCCCTGCAGACATCAGAGCTGAGATAAGTGCATAAAGAGGAATGATGGTAAATATTGTGGCGAGCCCACTCCAAGAAGCTTTCCTTACTTTAATTTCAAACTTCTGTAGGCTCTTAGAATAAAATGATGTGCTTATGCTTAAGGGCAGTAAGAGTTTAAATTCTGTTAAAACATAATTTTGCTTGCATATAGCAGTACAAGGAACCAGCAGCCTTGTTTTAGGATTCTATACGAGATTTGTGGATTTTTCTCACCTCTGAACTATCGACTCTGCAACAAAATTACCAACATTTAAGTGAAGGGGATTGTAATAATGTTATATTAAAGTCTGCAATGTAAGTGTTTTGAGTTGTCTGAAAAAAGTCCAAAATCAATGATGTTCATTTTTACAACATAGAAACAAGAGGTAGTTATACACACATCAGGTTGGTGCAGGGCCGTGCAGAAACAGCAGACTGAGGAAGACGATAGGCCTGCACACTTGCTCCAAAGCCACAAAAAGTTTAAATTCATCATAATCACAACCAGAGGTCTTCTTCAGGTGATTTTCCACAAAATTATGACTTGAAGAAGACCTCTGGTCGAAACGTTGTGCTTGTGATGAATTAAAACTTTTTGTGGCGCTTGAGCAAGAGTGCGGGCCTTTCTTCTTCCTCAATTTTACAACATGAAAAAACAAACACTTTTTTTTGTGTTGAAGGATTTTTAGACTTCTGCACAGAATGTGTAGAAGTGGGACCAGATGTTGTTATCAGAAGTGTTCCATATCATTTATTTGTAGTCCTCATAATATCGTCCACCAGTGTTACAGTGGCAATTATTGTATGCAGAAAAAAAAAATGTGGCAAGCAAAAGCGCCAGATGGAATCCCGAACCCTATTGGCAGTCATCTCTCAGTGATTTAGCTTTAATAAATAAAATGTCTTTAATCAGATATCTGCATTCAACTGTAGCTGGTGGTCCGGTCTAAGAAGTTGTTTTGTCAAATCTGACTCCATTGCTACTTTTTTTTTATTGTAGTCAGACTGTCAACAAAGTAACACAAGCAAAAGAAAGACCTGGCAGAAAGTTTTCTTTCCTGGGGCGCCGGTGGTCTAGTGGTTAGTGTGCACACCCCGCGTGCAGAGGCCAAGGTCCTCCAGGCGGGCGGCCAGGATTCTAATAGAACCTGTGGCTCCTTTCCAGCAGGTCACTCCCCACTCTCTCTCTCTCTCTCCCTGATTTCTGAATCTATTTACTTAACTATCTCTAAAATAAAAGGCATCAAAAGCCCAAAAATAAACCTTGATTATGAAATTGAAATTATAAAGAATACATTTTTCTTCTCTAACCGATGACTTCACCAGAAGCCCTGAAGAGTTGACTGTTGCTTGCGGGGGTTGAATCCTCGTCTGATGATTGCTGATTTGTTCAGGAGTGGTTTAATGTTGGTTGACTTATTAGTTTGGTGAGTTTTTGCTTCAGCTTGATTAGTGTTTCTTTCAGTTTTTAAAGAACTCATTGCAGATAAGAGTGACTTTCTGAACTAATTTGACAGTGAAATGCACAACAACATCACCTCCCCCCTTTGCTCCCCTCCATTGTGCACGTTTTTTCTTTTTGACCCGTCTTGGTAAATCTGCTGCATCACAGAAGACAAACTGTTTGGGTTAAAGTGACAACAATCCCCTCCATCCCCCCTCTCCCCTTCTCCTCAGCCCACACAGGCTCTGCCCTCTTCTACAGCAGGGACACAACACAGAGGCAGGCAGGACTTCATATGCAAATATAGCCTGAGTGGGCGGCAGTCGGGAGCAGAGTGTGCAGCAATGTGAGGACTCTCACAAGCCACGCCCACAGAAGCTAGTCGCTAAGCAACCATCCGCAAAGGGGAAGGAGGGAAGAGGGGAAGGAGGGGCCATGAATTCAACAACTGTTGCCTGATCTGAGCTCTCACTGTGTGAATGCAAGTCAGCCGGCGAACCAGTCAGGGAGAGAGGGAAAGAGTGTGAGAGAGTAAGGTCCAGAGTGTGTATATGTGAGTGTGTGTGTGTAACGGAGATAGAGAAAGAGAGAGAGAGAGAGAGAGAGAGAGAGAGGCAGGCTCTTACAGAAGCCAGGCAGCCGGTGCTGTGTTTTAAAGTGAACGATACATCCTGCTCCGCTCCTCTGCCTCTCTTTGGATTATACCACTAACAGGGACTCACCCTTTGGACTATCCCGACGCTTCCTCCTCCTCTCGCCTTTGAAGGGAACACCTGTGTTGTGTGTGTGTGTGTGTGTGTGTGTTTCTGTGTGTAAGCAAAGACAGCGGACTTAGCCCTGGTGAACAGGGCGAGTGGATGACTTCAGTGGTTGAGGGTTTGGCGTTCTGATCGAGGGGGACTGCTGACCATGGACTCCCCTCCTCACTGGTAAACGGGGTAAGCAAAGCATCCAGACTGCACCCATCGGCTGAAAACGGGGGTGATGAAAGATTATTTTTGACAGAATGAGAACAATACACAGACACGACTCCACAGGAGACGCGAGGGGTTTACTGAGTGAAAAGGGGAAAGCAGAGATAGTTTTGAGGTAAAGCGGGGAGACTGGTGGGTTAAAAAGAGGTTGTGCAGAGTCCATTGTCCCCCAGTTTGTGTCTGAATGTGTGTGCGTGTGTGTGTTGCATGCAGTTCACCCTGCCTCACAGCTTCCTTGTCTGCGTGTCTGTCTTGATCAGCTGTTGGCCTCTGTATCATCACACTGCACCGTCCTGTCACTTCTGCTTCTTACTATTTTGTCTCCCTGAATCAGACGCTGCTGGCTCTGTTGTGGTTCAACATCTCTTGAGTGTAATGGGATTAATTGGAAGGCAGGGTAGCTGTAAGTAGAGATGTTGTGATTAAAAGTGTGCAGTACTGTCAATGTGAGAACAACAGGTTTTCTGTATATCAGGAGGTGAATTATAATAGACGTTAATGAGGACAGTGGAGGCTGTAATTCCAGTTTTTCACGTGTTACACATCTTTAATATTATTATTCAGTTAAATTAAATAGATTGAGAGACTAAAAGGTTCACACGCTTTAAGTGCTATTCTCGTCATTAAAGTAAGTTGATCGTAAAGCATTTTTCTTTAAAACCAAAAAGTCCCATTGTGTTTTGAACCACCACAATTGATAATACAAATTTGAGATGTAATGCAGAAGTTATTTATACATTTGGCTTGAAGAAGAACTCCTAAAGAAAGGCTTTAGATGTTTTAAATCATGTACACGTAGCCATAAACTCAAAACTGTCATCATAACACAACTGATACTGACTTTGTGTGCAATTTATATTCATTCATTACTCCAAGAATAGAAAACACAGAGGGGGAGTTTTTGTTTGTCTAGTGAGGCAAACAAAAACTCTACAGCTACATGTGACGTCAGACTCTGCCGAGGTTTTGAATGCTCCTGGTCTGTGACTGGACATTACGTAATGAGATTTACTCTTCTTCCGCCAAAGGGAAATTCTCTGATGATTGTCCCAGAGCCCAAAACAGTCCTGTAGCACTTTAGTTATCCACTCAAATCATTTGCTTATTTTGTATATCATTAAATACATTTGCTTTTTCCATTAGTTTAATTTTGTACCTTAACAAGATTGACTTTGAGCCAAGTGTCTTTGTCCGTGCACAGTATGTACACCAGGACTAGAATAACTAGATTAGCATGCAGGGCTGAGCTGTACTGGATGAATGGAGGCTAATCCGTACCAGGTAAAACAGTCACTCCTCACTGTGATTTCTTTTGTGCTTTCTAATACATTGAAACTGAGTGAGAAGAAAGAATAATCTGCAGACCAAACTTTAAACTAAAACATTCACACTCTCCAATGTACCGTGGCTTTAAAGCCAAATATTGTCCTTTGCAGAAGCTCCACTTGTTTTTTAAATTTAGAAGATTAAGTAAGCTATTAGCTAACATAGAAAGCAACAATTATATGACAACACTGGCGAGCAACAGCTGACAAGAGGCAGCGAATGGCCTGACCACCTGCTGAGGGTCTGTAACTGAAAAACCCTCATTCAACGGACAAGAGCAACAAGGCTGTCAAAGAGTCACTAAAGAGAAGACAATGCACTTTGTTTAACAAAGACAGCGAGAAGCTTTCTTTTCTTTTTCACTGGACATGAGCTTGATGGCTTCAGAGTGGACGTTCAACACGTAGACAGAACACACTCTGGCTCAGAGACGGCAGACTTACACAATGAGTGAGACCGGGAGTTGTTAAGCGTTTTGTGCCGGTACGTGTGAGTCATGGTGGTGCTGTGCTTTTCCATTAGGATGAGTCCAACTTCTCTTCATGCCATGATTATACTAGTGGTGATTAATCATGGGAAACCTGAAGGAGCTAAACGGCACGTCAGTGGACTGTAGACCTAAAATGTGATGATCGATATGTAGTTAAGTCAAGTGAAAAAGCTAAACTTTTTAGGTTTAAGCCTTCTTTTTTCTCTTTGGTATTTAAAATGTAAGTTTAAATCCAGCGTTCCTGAGTCATATGTTCCTTTGTCTGCCATTTTCTGCCAAATATTTTCAACAAAACCTTATCTGAGTATTATTACATCAAAGTAGTTGTATTTTCTCTTCCTGTAAAATGTTTCAAATGTCTGCACTTAGGGGAGTTTACTAGTTTTTGGACTAATTAAAAGCTTTGTCGAAGCTAACAATCCAATAAAATTAATCCCATTATGTCCCGCCTTCTATCTTGTGATTGGTTCTATCCCGTTTGAGTTGGAAATAGGTCACGACACGGCAGTTCGATACTCTCGAAGTTGACTTTCACGGGGACTTTAACAGTGTCAGATTTTCATTGAGGAATTTGAGAGGGGAATGTGTTAGCATTTTTTAATGACTCAATACTCAAAATCATTGGCTAGGCCTTGAGGTTGAATTTGTAGGGTAAGTCACGATATCATACAATAAGGGATATGGGGCCAACATATATTCCTCTGTCTGAAATTATCCAGCTGTCTTCTTTTTCTTTTTTTATCTTTTTTTGAGTTAAAGTGCCAGGGGATCTGATTGTAGCGCCATACCTTTTTTATGATTTAAATATTGAGATTTCACCCAAGCAATATTTTTAAATGCATCACACAACCCAGAATAACCGTAATTGTTGTACCGATATTTTGTCCCACTTGTAGTGCAGCCCCAGTGAGCTGCATCACACGGTCTGTTTTGGGGTAGAAACATTGATAGCACACTTTTGACCTCGGTCTGACTCCTGCAGGTTGTGTCGACTTCCTTGTTTTGATGTAAAGCTGCAGCGCGTTGTTTCTGTTCAAACATGTTGTCAGAGACTTAAGAGCCCGGAACAGGTTGTTGACACCTCGAGTGCAAATAACCTCTCAACACAAACATCTGTAGCATCAGTGTGACAGTTTCTATAGTGCATTACAGTATGATATTTATATTTCTCTTTCTTTTTGATGGATAGATTTTGGATTTTTTCTTTGCTTTATTGATAATTTGACGGGTAAATAAAGGGCACCACGCTGCTTATGTGTCAATAACATGGCCTCATGAATATCAGTCTTTTTGTTACTTCCTTGTTTGTCACTTTGTCCTGATGCCTTTGATGTCTTGTGTGAAGCACTTTGAATTGCCTTGTTGCTGAAATGTGCAGTATAAATAAACTTGACTTGACTTTCATTGTTCATAGATTTATGACACATAGGGCTGGATAAAATAGAACAGCTCTTTGGTTTAACATGCACTTGGCGGCTCTTCTACGTCCACACATCGACACAGTGACACACATGCTGTGTTCTGAAGAACGTTGTCGAAACGTCATGCACCGGCAGCTGTCAGCAGGAGACGATGATTGCTTTGGGTGCAGCTCTGTGATCAACAACTAATGGCGCTAAATTGTCTTGTCATGTTCTCAGGAATTCTGTCGTCGTTGTTTTTAAAGATGCATTTCACTCGTTGATTCAGACACACGGGAACACAAACAATACAGAAGAACACCGTAATGACTTTCAATCAAGGGATGTATTTCAAGTTGTCCTTGTTTAAAGAGCCAAAAGTTTATACACACCCACACACACACACACACACACACACACACACACACACACACACACACAGGTGATGTAGCTGTTAACACTTCTGACATTTCTTTTCCACTAACCTTAACTGTCACCACAACCTCGTTTTAACCCTTTACTTCACTCTTAATCCTAATCTGGAGGTTAATCTCTCTCAATCCACATTTTTACCTCTAAAAACCCCCAACCAAGTCAGGTTGAGCCACAGTTGTCTCTACGCCTCTCAATGACGTTTTCTCCTCCTTCAGAAGACGAAGACTTACAGCTGAAAACACCGGCACACACACACAGAGGCCTCTTGGGGTTTCCTGTGTGTATGTAAAATGGGTTCATTTAGAAACCCTCACACAGTCTCCAGTGTGCTGATCCAGTCCCCTCCCTACATTGTCCTTTGTGCCACGGCATTCCTGGTAATCCAATCAGCTACCTGTTTCCCTGGAGACTCAGGTGGAAACGAATATATGTGTATGTGTGATTGTTTGTGAAGCTGTGCAGACTGTTCATCCGTCATGTTTTTATAGAAGTGTAGCTGTGTGTGTCAAGCTGCTCTATAAAAGGTCTGTTGTTGATTCTTCACTTTGACTTAAAGATTAATGAGCGGGGAGGAAGAGAGGCTTTATTTGAACGGTCTCACACCGGGGAGTCTCAGGTGTTTATCAAGAGTGTGTTTGTGTGAGTCTCATTTGCTGAAGTGTGTTAGTTTCTCACAGTGTTGACTTAACAAAATAGTCAGAGTTATGAGTCATCATTACTTCCCTTTTGTGTAATGTGTGAGCGTGTGAATGCGTAGGACGAGTATTGCTTACTGTTAGGGTTGAATAACACCGACACACTCAGGCAGACACATGCACGAACACAAAAAAAGAGTATTTATGTTCACCTGTCAGGGTGTCTACAGACCATGCTGTGGTTAATTTAATCACTTCTTAGCAGATGAAGACTATATACAACATGTTTGTTTGCACTGAGGGTGCAACAAGCTCTGATTTTCATTAGAAATGACTCTGAAGATTTGTTTTCTTAGTTCAGATTTTACAGTTATTGTCCATGTTAATTATAATCCGTCTTCAAGTAACACACAAATATTTTGATTTAATGAGCTATATGATGGAATAAAGCAGCAGATCCCCACTTGAGAAACGCTACTAGTCACATTTGTTTTGCCTTTTTTTCTTATTAATAACTCGGTTGATTGAAAAATCAAATAATTGATCCTTCCTGATTTTTTTGTGTGACTTCAGACATCTTTTTTTAGGGCTCTGTTAAGCCTCTTATGCCCTCTCGTCTCAGAGCTTCTTTTTCCCCCTCAGGTGGGATCTGAGGTTGAGAATGACAGAAGCACCCTCTGATAACAGAGTCAAACTACTGAATATCAAAGTAAAGGCATCAAACGAGTCACTTTATAGGTAGATGTTTCTGTGGTGGCAGCACTTGAGGAGCTCAGGGCTTAGAAGATCGAGGAGAAAGAGAGTAAGAGAGGATAAAATGAACAAAGAGAGAGAGATGTAAAGCCTCTGCAGAGAAACGCCTTGTTTCTCCTGAGCTCAGTCTGACAAACACTGCTGTTCTTTCTCTGCTGCATTTCTCTCTCTCTCTCTCCCTCCTTTCTCCCGTCTCTTCTCTTTCCCCCCTGATCCATCTTCTATATTCCCCCCCTTTCACTTTCTCTCTCCTTTTCATCCTCCGATCTCTTTCCTGCTGACTCACACTAAATGAAAGCTTCATCAGTGTGGATCGATCCAGTCGATGTCTGTTCATGCTTCTGCTAAGCTCAACCCAGCCCACACGGATGTAGCTCTCCATCTTTTGTTTTGTCTTCTCAGTCTTTTGCACAACACTTGTTTTGCATTATTCTACAGCAACACAATGTTTACTGGCTATGCAACAAGCACACAACAGGAACGACGCCTTAAAAAACCCTATGCGCTTTATAATCCTTTAATCTAGTTTTTCTTAAATGACATGCAACACAATTGCTCCTGAATAATTCCTATAGAGAGTGATCCAATCTCATTTGAAGCCTAGTTACACTTCTTTAGCTATTGTCGGAGGAAGGCTAAAAGCCAAAAAAAAATCAAATGCAGACCATGAATTTGAATTGATTCTTCTTTTAACTCTGTGGTTTTCACTAATTTATGTGGAATTATCTGCTGTTTCATTTGTTTCATAATTGAGCTGTTTTATGCAAAATCTTGCAAACGTCAAAAACAAGTGTCTGCAAGTTTCTGATTAACAAATGAAACTACATCAGAAAAACATGGAAATCTCCCTCTACTGGCTTATTTCCCTCCCTCTCTTTACACTTGGAAGAAAGGGCCCTGAAATGCACCGTCATGCACATAATTCTGCGCTGTGCCAGAGGGGCAGATTAATGATTTGTTCAGCACTAAAATGGTATTGACTCTCAGCACTCAGCATGGACAGAAAAAAAGGGTGCGAGGAGAGCTGGATCGAGAGTCCATCCTTTTAATGACTGCTGTAACAATACTGTTGTAATTCAACCCGAGATTGGGCCTCTGGTGAGTTTTAAATTGAACACTAACATCAAATTAATTGGCCTTTCAGGAAGTGATTAGTTCATGTCACTCCGCCTGTAACACAGTGTTTTGTGCATGCTGTGCACTTTTGTTTTACAGGCACTGTGTGTAAGAACTGGTCAGCTTCTGAAAACAGGAGTAAAATGCCTTTTACAGCCATTTAGATTGAACTCATTTAGCTTATACTTTTGAAAACTGCATGTTTACACTTTTATAAGTTACAGCAAGGCACAAACCCTTCACTTGGGAAGGCTGTCCTTAATGTGATGTTTGGGGGGGGCAGTAGCTCAGTCTGAAGGGACCTGGGTTAGCCAGAGGGTCGCCGGTTCAAGTCCCTGTGCGGACCATAATGGAAGTTGGTCTGGTAGCTGGAGAGGTTCCAGGTCATATTCCCGAGTACTGCCGAGGTGCCCCTGAGCAAGGCACCAAGCCCCTCAACCGCTCTGGTGCGCTTTCTGCTTAGCTGTGTTTAGCAGCCCCACTCTGACACCCCTCCATTAATGCATGTCCACAGGTCCTGTTTGTGCATGAGAGTGATCCAGGCCCATATGTATGAGAAGCATGTCTCTCAGTAACAGAGTCAGTAACAGAGTGTAAAACCAGAATTTCCCTCAGGGATGAATAAAGTAGGTAAAAAAAAAGTCTGTTTACTTAAAGCATTTAGGTTTTCTTGTTAGTATTTCCCAGATAATATCCCAAATAAGAAAAACAATTTAAAAAGTCAATCTTGACCTTTTGGTAACTTGACTGTTTGTGTCTGTACTAGGAAGAGTTGACAACTTTAGTTCAGGTGAGAAGTGAATATAAAAAGTGAAAATAGGAAACATGAGAGAGAAAGAGAGATAAACCTTCAGTGCTTCTCTCTGTACACTTTTGTCTCCCACTCACCTCTTCTGTTCTAAATCTTCCTCTTACCTAACATACTTTATATTTTGTAACAAAAAGCTACTGCGTTTTTTTTTTTTGCAACTGTGGCAGGAAACTGAACAACATAAGTAACATCATACTATTTTAATACCATAACCTTGCAGGGTGTTACTTAAGGTACTGCAGCTAGACAAATGCATTGCTCAACGTTTTGAGTTTCCGGTCTGTGTCAACATGTTGTCATAAGTCATACATTATTTACGCTTCAATCAATGCACAGCTCGTGCCAAGCTGATTTGAAAGTTCATTAGGAGGTTAAACTAGTTTACTGTAACTTCTAATTGATTTCCAAGTCGTAGCACAGATATGAAGCAGTGCTTTCTAGTTCCTTCATTTCTCTCCTCTTGACATGTTGTAATCTCTCTTTTAAACCTCATGTCAAGTAGTGACAGGTGTCCCTCCTGTTTAGTTTCAGTCCTTCCCTTTTCTCCTCCTTTTAAGCTGCAGAGCATGTCATTAGTATTACTTTGTTAGACTCTTTCTATGCTGGACACATAAAACTAGTATTGCTGCACAGCTTTACCTCTACCTAGAATATCTTGGCTTGACCTGTATTTTTTCCCCAGAGATAGTTTACATGCTCATTAACGCAGACATGACATGTAATAAATGGCATGTAATAAACCTGTCCCACGCTTATTCAGCTCAGCTTTGAACACAGCACCTGGACAGGGATTGGCTGAGGAGGGGGAACTGAACACAGCTGGCATTGAGACATATGGCTGCTAGTTGGAGTTAACACAGATATGGTCACACACACTGAATTCACATTCATATTGTCTTCCTAAAAAAAACTTCATTACAAGACTCAAACACACAACATTTGTCTTTTTCTCTCAACATGAATGTCTCCTCTTTATCTCGTTATTCTCTGACTTAAGTCTCACCTGGGAGTTTGGGAGGAAACACGAGAAAGAACTGATAGAACGTCTGTATTATAACTAGGTCAAACCCTGCAGCTACAGACTCGGAGAGGGATCAGGAATCCTCCTCCTGTTTTAATAAAGAAGTACAATATGAAAAGAGAATATGTTCGACAGGGCGCATGCTGTGCTGAGAAAAGATATGAAGATGTCGAGTTTTTACATCACTATTCTGAACATGTCTAGCAGTGGTCTTCTACCTCATCTGAATCCATGGAGACTATCAATGACCGAAGAGCAATAGAGTATTCTCTTTTAATTCATACATTTGTACAGATATCAAGATAAAGATTCATATTATTATCTTTTTTTTTAAGATTTAAAAAGCTTGCTTCATACCTGGCCAATGACGATAGATTCATTGTTGATGTAAACAAATAAACTGTTTTAGTAAGTATAACATATTGAGTATACGACTACCAAACACAGAAAGGCTCAGACACTCATTAATACATTCGTATTACAAAATCTGCAAAAAAAAACTACATCTCTGAGCAGACTTTTTCCATGCATACATTAGTAATGCTTAAAAGAATCCTTCATAGGCCAAAGGATGATGTGAAGATGTGTCGGGCTTCAGGCAGTTAAAAGCTCAGCAGAATTTAGCGTCCTCTCCTTAAAGCCAGCGGCAGGTTGGACGCTGTTTGGCAGGATCTCTGTGTTTGTGCTCTGGGGAATCAAGCAACTCAAAACACACTGCAGGCTCATGTTTTGGCAGTTTCAGGCCCCAGGCTGTTCTGGAGCATGCACACACAAACACACACACACACACACACACACACACACACACACACACACACACACACACACACACGCACACACAGAGATAGTCGTACAATAAACGCAGACAAACACAAACATGCAGCTTCTTCTTGGACCATTACTGTTTTGCTATTCTCATCAGAACACATAAAACTATTGGCAGACTGCAAAGCTCTTCTATCTCTAAAATGCACACACTGTATGAGAAGTGTCGATCAGCGTCTTTGCCTGAAATTACAGATGTCAGAAAAACTTTCATCTTTAGCCTGAATGATGGCACACATGCTTCTTTTGTTCTTAACTGTTCACTTCAAAAAGCTTTGACTGGACTGGAATAAGTGTCACAATCCACGGTTCTCACATTCATTATTATAGTAACAATAATTTATTATGATACACACACTACAGCAAGGGCTCTTGAGCTGGTGGGGGGAGAGGGGGGCTTCGATGCCTTGCTCAGAGGCACCTGGGCAGTGCTCTGGAAGTGAACTGGCACCTCTCCAGCTAACAGACCAATTTTCAGATTTGGTCCGCACCGGTACTTGAACCGTCGATTCTCCGGTTTCCAACCCAAGTCCCTACGGACTGAGCTACCGCCGTCCAAATATCGTTCCCTGACTGGGAATCGAACCCGGGCCGCAGCGGTGAGAGCGCTGCAACCTAACCTGTAGACCATCAGGGAATGATTATATACATATATAAGAACAAAAAGACATGTTAATGATAAGAATAAAACAGAGTGACTATAAATAAAAGGCAATGTTGACTACATATATTTAAGTTGCCTTTTAAAAATGGTTACCGTGCAATGCACAGAAAATGTGTTTGATGAGAAGTCTATCTGACCTTTACAGCTCGTATTGAAGCCTTTATTCTGTACTTATTCATTGGCTAACTAAATAGGCTAACTTCTCTCTTCGTCAGAACGAGCACAACAGGTGTCAAACGTCCCGCGGTGTTTGCTTGTTCAGTTTCTTGAATTGTTTTGGTGCCGTGCAGAGGGGGGTCTGCCCCTGTTTTCCTACCTCACACTGATTCGTTTTGTGCTTCAGGGAAATAAGGGGACCGGTCTGAGGAATGCTAAAGAGACCTTTATCCTTCCTATTATTCAGTGTGACTCAGCGCCAGCCCCCATGTTGGCTCTTTGTTACAGAACAGAGCCTCGGGTTATGAGCTGAATATGTACTTTTTTAATTTAGTTTTCTACAGGCATGCATAGTGTGTGTTGTTTTTAAGGTTTGAGTGATGCACACAGATATGCATTGAATGAATAATGAATGCATTATTTGGAAATGAGCAGTGAGCTGTAAACAGAACCGCTTTTGCTGTCATGTCATTTTTTAAATCTTCAAACTTTTTTTATCTTCGCCCTTTTTTTTAAGACATCCCCTTTTTCATATGAAGGAATTTGTCTCTAGAGGAGGTTATGCTTCAGTTTTCTATTCATCCATTCAAGAGCTTTCACATGAGAAACTTCCAACCAACTTTGCTTTTCCCCCATGACTTTCCATTCAGTATGCACCTTAGCTTGTCTTGTATTTTCCCACTTTTAAACACTATTGAAAAAATGCATTTTTAACCCTAGTTCAACTATTCAATCCCACCCAGACTCTTTCTGTCTGTCTTCATAAATAGATGAGGATAATCAGTGTCAACTGAGCTTAACAGAGGAATGAAGCAATTTGTTTTCTGTTAAATGTTGGTGTACACCCAGCTTCCTTCCAGGAATTATAGATAGAGATGTTGTTTTATTTTCACATTGATACCGACAGTAGCTTTTTATGATGAGCCATATCCCCTTTTTGATCATATTCAGGACATTGCATTTACATGCACACGGAGAAACCTGGTGATTCATTTCCTTGTTTACATGTTAAATGCTAGTATCTTGGTTTATGATTACTGCATTTTATTTGTGCAGCCGCGTGTGATGTTTATTTTTTACAACACAAACCACGGCAATGAAACCGCTGTGACTACTGCCAGCATTGTTTTTGCAGGTGTGGTGTATCCACCTAATTTCCACCAACGGAAAAGACAAAACTCATTTTCCTCGTAGTTCCTTTGTAAGACGCTCTTGTTGACGCCGCCATGTGAGTTTAAATGATACGTCACTTTGGCTGAGGCCTGCGCAGTTAGTCGGAAGCTCTTTTAAAAACCGGGGTAAGCCGTATACAGGCCACAGGATCGGTAAAATCGGTTTTCTCAAAATCTGGATAAGGGCTTATCCTGGTTTCTAAAGTCAGGATATGATGTTAACATTTACCGCCATGGTCTTTACAACACTGGAGCTTTAAGTTAGAAAGGTCAGGATGTATGGTGTTTGTATGTGGTGGAGAGAGAAAGAGAGCAGCCTGAATCTAAGTTGCTGAGCTCTTTTATTGGTCTGTAATGTTGTTTAATACCGACCTGACTGTCCTCAGTCTACTCCATTATCTCTCAGCCTCTCCTACATCTTTCTTTACAGCTCTCTCTCTCATCTAATCTCACCTCTCACTGTACTTATACTTATCCCTTTCCTTTCCTTCTGGCTTTGTCCCCTGTACCATTTTAGTCCTCTCCTCATTTGTTGGAAGCTCTGTTCTTGTCTTCTATTCCCCACCTCCACCCTTTGCCTGTTTCACTCCCTCAGTCTCCACCTTTTTGTAAGTCACCCTGCGCTCTCTCCCTCCCCGATTACCTCTCCACCTGCCCTCCTCCTTCAGCTGCTCAGTCATGCTGAGATAAGTCCTTGTTCTCTGTTGCATTAGACTGGATTTGAGCCGTGGAAGAATGAAATTAGACGTAGCGGGACCTGTGACCTCAACCCTTTGCTCTTTCCCACCCTCTACAGCCCCCCAGACCTCCTCGGTCAACTTAAGACCATTCCCACAGTGAAGGAATTTACTAAGTGGATAAATCCGTCATGAACAAGAATCCATTCGACACTGACAAATGACAATACTTGCATTTTTTTTTTATTTGTGCATAGATCTCATTAAACTGAAAAAAGGTTGTCGTACAGTATAGTTATTTAAGTAGATACCAGTATAAAACAAACAATGTTGATGCCAATTTTAATAAAATGAAAAGTCATAGGCACCCAATACTGGGAGATTTCTGGGGGGTTTTTACCCCAAAAACTGTAAGTCAGCTCCTGCCCACTGGCCAACTTGCACAAATACTGACACGGTACAGAAACGTTTCAAATGTATTTGTGAAATGAAGACGATATGCAGGAGTTGCAGTACGGACTCATTCCTGTCCTATGCTCTTGTTATGAAATAGACGTGCAAAATGTTCTTTTCTTTTTTTTTTAAATAGCAACCTAGTCATAGATGTTACTTTAGTATCTTTATGATAGGACGCCAAAAGGACTGGAGAAACGTCAGTAACTGCAGACCTTTGAATTTAAATGGACTTTCTCTTATGGCAGCTTTGGGTTAAAGTACGTCTGAAAATGTGTGGGGGTGTTTTATTCAAGCTTTAGTACTTTTTGATACTAATGATGATTAAAATAACAGATTATATCAGTTCAAAACAGGAGATATCAAAAAGTTTCAAACTATTGAAAGTCTTGACAACCTTAGTACTAATGCAGACTTCCACTGTTAAAAAAAGCGTACAACATTTTCCTGTGTTGTAGGGATATCAAAAATCTGTTTCAAATGTTGATCCCTTTCAGTCTAAGCCGTCTAACTTGGTTAACATCATGTTTATGTGCAGGTTCATGACAAAGTTGCTTCATCTCTTAGCATGCTTTCAGCATGTATATATTTTCAGAAGTGAGGCTAATCAGAAAAACAAGTACTGGAAAAGTGTTGCGTAAAAATATGCTCAGTTTAAGTAGAAATAATTCCTTGAGCATCTTTTTTTAATGAAATGTTGTCTGCCATAGAAAAGACAGTTTTTTCTTTCCCAGCAAGAATACTGTATATCGTAGAGAAGTATGTTCAATGTTGTCTACTTCACCGTCTGTTCACAAACAGCCACAATAAAACTTTGACATTATTTGGGTTTATAGGTTAGGGCCGGTAAATTTGTCTGTAAATGTATTCACTCATTTCTTTCACCTTCGTTTTTTTCCTCCAGGGTGCTGAGGAGGAGCGGCTGTGTCCGGTCATCATGTGCACACGGGCCTATCCTGACCCTGTCCCTGAGTGCCAGCTGTTCCCAGGAGAGGTGGACGAGCCTGAGGAGGAGGTGATAGACGAGGGAAGGGAGAGGGAGTCAGATAGAGACAGTGCCGTGGAAAGCACCCAAGGGTCAGAAACATCAGACGGGCCGATCAGACCGGGAGACAAGGAAGACGTACTGGGGGATCTGTTTTACCCTGGGGAGAAGTAAGTGCTTCCCCATCTTTTTTACTTCTTCTGCTGTCTGGCTCACAGTGTCTAAAACATACTTCTTTCTGCATCTCATTATACTCCTTGTTTTCAGATTTAAAATATAAGATATGGAAACATTAATGTAAATTAAAAGCCAAATAATTAAGGCCACTGCCAGTTGTCCTCTTGAGCATTATTCCTCTCTCCACTGTGTTCACTGTATTGCCCAATAGTCTATGAAAGACCTATAAAGTCAAGTAGCAGTTAATAAACTAAAGGGTTTGTTTGTTATCATCAATATGAGAACTTTAGCACTGCTTCCTTTAACTTGCACCTGTTATGATTCACCAAAAAATTTTCACCACAGACCTCTCTCTGTTTTTTCCTAAGAATTGGTCATACAAGCATCTCTGTGACATCCGACCTATCGACACGTTCCTCAGCTTCTCTGAACGAGGAGCAGTTTGAGGACTACGGAGAAGGAGAGGAACCAGACTACACTCCCAGCAGCCCCTGTCCAGACGACGAGACCCGTACAAACGGATACTCCGATCTCGGCTCATCTGTTCCCTCTAGGTAAGAAAGTTAGAAAGAGAAACAGTTTAATCTGCTACTTACACAGATGTTTGGATGAAATAGATTACAAACAACAAGCAACCAATTTGACAAGATTTAAGTGTAAGGGGGGAAACTCTTAATATTTTAGATCTGTTGCTGCTGTGATTCCCAACCTTGTCCAAGGTCCTTCTCAAACCTTCCCCTTCCCTTCCTGGAATCATCAACATTTTAAGGGCTAATTTTCAAATGTCAACAAAATCACAGTCATGTTTGTTTGCTTTTCATACAAGTCTCCTTTTGCAAAAGTAAAAGAGGAGGTATTTTCACACAACGCACAGATCTTGGCTGCATGTGTGAACACAAATGGGCGGCTGAATTTTTCAACCCCACTTTAACTCGACTTCCTCTGTCAACTAGTGACATTTCTGTGTGAAGTCGGGGTGAGCCAATGTGTGAATGCAGCAGAAAATATTCACATTTCATCTATGTCACCCCACTGATGAGTAACTTGTGTGCTCTTTGTGCACATAATGAAGCTGCTTCATTCTTTTTTTCTCACCAGTATGTTCTTTTCCACTTGTGAATTCAACCAATTCACACGAAACATTGATATAAAAGTAAAAACTGTCATTATAGTTGCAGACATTTGAATAAGCATCTCGGGATGATTTCGGAGGCAGGCTGTCTTGAAATGTGTTAGAAGTTTTCATAATTGCTTGGTTGAAAACAGCTATGGAGTGTACATTTTAATTGTTTTGCTGAGACAAACAGATGACCTCATGTACCAATGACTTCAATCTGGATCCTTGTTGCATTGTTTAGGGAGCGGCAGACTGAGGGTAAAAATAGTACAGAGAAATTGCGGTGTAAAGGTAATTAATTACACAACTAGCTTAATGACACATAGCATTTTCTACAGGCCCACTAGCAAATGTTTGGCTGCCCAGTATCAGTCTGCTGACCAGAGGTTGGAAACCACTGCAGATTATTATACAATTCATCTGTTAATGGGCGTTTCTATTTTAGTAGGTTGAGTATGATGCACACATTGACCAGCTTCTGTAGCTTCACTTCCAGCAGTTACAGACTCAAGGCTCCAGTTTGTGAGCTCCAGAATCATTACCTGACTCCTATTATTCGGAGACTTGACTCCATAAGTGAAGCTTAGGAGGTTTTTTTTGCCCTTAAGGAAACATTAATATTCATCAAAGGCCTGTGTTTAATAGGATTAAGTCTCCTGCCTGATAGAGAGGCAATACCGCTCCATGCTCCTTCCACGCATACCAAGCAGACAAAACTCCCCAAATGGAGTCGGCATGGAGATTTAAATTCAAAATGAGGCCTGGATTTACAAGAAGTCTTAGACCGCTCAGCATGGGACAGAAGTTTGAATGACTACAGTACAAAGTGGGTTAAAGGTACACTCATACATAATGGTGGAGGGCCTCCTAGATTTTAAAACTCTGGGCTGGGTGTTGACTGTAATAACAGTGAGCCGGGAGAAAATAATGACATCATTTTTATGATGTTATTGGACGATCATTCAGAGTGTCTTCTTGTGCATGTTGAACCTTAAAAGTGATAATGCATTTAGCATTTTTTTAGGCCAAAAATGTGTATATGACTTGTTTTGCTGCCTTTACTTTATCTGCCCCTCCAAATTCTGTAAAACAACAAACTATACTTGGACTGCAAGATATATTTTCAGGTATTCATTTTCCTTGAGCACATCATTTGGCCCAGACAGTGTAGATAATCTCATTAATGGTAAGATTTGTACTCTCCCTCTCAATCTTTGACATCTCTCTCAGTTCCTCTTTCAGTTTTATTTGCGTCATCTATGTGTGATTACTTCTCTCTCTAAGTGTCTTGTCATGGCAGCCTTATTTCTTTACACTCTCTGACTGTGTCTAAAGAAGTTGCATGTTCTCACACGTAATGAACGCCAGTTAGATGTTGATTTACTTGTTCTGAGTGTCTTGTAAGATAAGAACTGTGTGTGTCTGTGTCTGTGTGTTTACAGTGCTGGCCAGACTCCCCGTAAGGTGCGTCAGCATTACACAGGTGAACTAATGGACGTCTACTGCTCTCAGTGCAGCAAGAAGGTCAACCTGCTCAATGACCTGGAGGCTCGCCTTAAAAACCTTAAGGCTAACAGGTAAGTCGAACCACTGTTCACAAAAACACATACAGCTCAGTATTACAGAAAATAAACACACAGCAAATTCAAGCTTTTAGTTCAACTTCAATAAGGAGAAGTTGTCTGAGTTAACACATTTTTACAATGTCTAAACCACCTCAAAGCTTTCCCACTGACCACCATAATCTCTTCTGACGTTAGGCCCCTTATATCAAATCACAAAGATGTGTTTGATGACTGCAGAGTGTTCCTTCACTTTTAGTCAAATTCAACTTGAAATATTGTCACATAAGGAAATGTCCTGCAGCAGCTGCACGATGACAAACTCTATGAAGAAAAGCTTCTCATGAAAACATGTAGTGAAATCTAGGGATGTAACGATTCACTTAATTCACGATATGATTCACGATACTGGGCTCACGATGCGATTCTCTCACGATTTATTTTACAAAATGAGACTGTAGACAAATGACTGAAAAAGATTCCTTTAGGGGCTGCAAACCCGCTTGTCAGTCTGGTTTGGCCTTTTAATAAGCAATATCTTAACAGTAACTATACAAGCTGTCAGCTATGAAATGCATCATTTTCATGCATTACACAGACAATTAAAAAGTATTGATCCATCCACATCGGTCTGACTGGGACTGACTCGGGGATCATCTTGCTCTGTGTTCTCTTGCTAAGTATAATGAAATAATAGTGACGTAACACTGTGACAGAGGTATTAAGGTTGTCCTTCTTTTGTTTCACACATGAACCAACATGCCCACAAACACTCGTTGATTGTTATATAAGGCTGTCACTCCTGTACTTACCTCATCACTATTGTAATGGGGAATCTATTATTGGAAACATAATCCAGGGTGACCATTAACAGCTCTACTGTCCACCTGCAGCAGAGTGCCCACACATGCAGACATGAGAGTTATCGGACAACAATAAATGCTGAGTAATGTTTTAATTTAGTGCGAACTTTCTGTCTTTGTTTCTTGAACTCTCGGCTGACTTTGCAGGATCTCTCTCCCTGGAGGAGATAGCCTCTATAATCCAACATGTCTTCATTAATTAGACCCCTGCTTTCCCTGTATGAATAATGAAGAAGTGATGGGCAGAAGGGAAGAATTAGAGAGTGGAAAAAGAGAAAGATAAAAGAGTGAGCGAGATGCTATCCATGTAGAAATGACTTTGAACTGTAAGCTCTTAAAGATTGGATATAGACTGACTATGAAGGCGTAGAGAACTGATTTTCATGATGGGGTGGATTAATATTAAAGTATACGTAGCAGGTTATGTGAATGAATATGTTAATGTCTCAAAATAGAAACAAGTGACCATATGGATCAATTCAAAGAATGACTTATTGACTCAGAATGGTCAGAGGAAGAGGCTTTCGCAGCGAAGCAGAGTGCAGAATTTAAAGAATCGCTTGTGCATTTTAAATTCCTTTACACACAATAAATTGAATTACATCGGCCACAATCATTCATTGGTAGAAAAACCCAGACATTAACTGGGGGGTTAATTTACAAATGGGTAAAGGTAAGGGAGAAAAAGAATCCTCACCAAACCACAGTCCTTATAAAACAGACTCTTGGGGGTTAAAGATGTTTTTGAAGGATACTGGTGTGTCATGTTCTTCTTTGTTTGAAATACCTTATTAAACCCCAAGGAGGAATTTTATTTGTTTCACTCTTATAGTTAGGAGGCTGCACATGAAGCACCCTGAGCACTTGGGAGTTTGGTGCCTTGATTTAGGGCACCTCAGCAGTGCCCGGGAGGCACACTTTGACCTCTCCAGCAGCCAGTCCGAAACTTCCATACTTTGGTCCATACTGGGACCTGTATATTTTATTTATGGGGGGATACAGTGATGCTGGGTCAACTGTTTTGCAGCAAAACCCCTAAAATAATCCTATAATACCAATGACGACTTTATTTGTGTAGCATTTCACTTAAAGAGGAAATATTATGAAAAATCCATTTTGACAGTGTTTTTAAACATATACTTACCCGAGTAAGTAACCTGAGTGTCTACTGACCCACAAAATGTGAAATAAACCCATCCAACCCAGCCATAAGTCTTTCAACACAGAGAAAAATGCTCTGTTTCAAATTTGCTCTCCTTGTGACGTCACAGTGGGATTCTGGTAAAAAAAAATACCCTCCCCTCCCCTGGTATCTCCACCCATCAACTCCACCCCCAGCCTAGAGCAAAACTTTTGTACAGGTCCGCCATTTTTATTCTCGCTAGCGAAGTGATGTCTACTGGGAAAACTCAGGGGGGGGGCTCATTGCATTTAAAGAGACACACACACCAAAACGGAGCGTTCTGAGAGAGCTGGTTTATACAGGGTCACAAACCTCGTCTGGTGCTTGATTCATGTTATATTTTGACCGAAGCACAGCACAGATGTTTCATTTAGACCACAGGGGACTGTTTTAAGTCAACTGTTTGACACCTTACAATGACACGTAAAGCATCAACAATTGAAAAAAAGAAGACAAATCCAATGTGAGGTTAGCTAAACACCTAAAACACATCAAAAGACGGAGATACAAGTTATGAACGGAACAAAACTGAACGTACAGGTGTGTGCTAGAATGTGTAAAGAAAGATGTATGTCTTATAAATGAACAAAAAGCAGCTGTTGTAAGGCTTTTGACCTGTCCTTTAGTTGACTCTGTGCTTATGAGCACTGATAAATGACGGACTGAACCTAAAGCACATGGAGTTTCACACGAATGTTTTTCAGTTGTTGATGAGTGAAAATTGTGTAGATGACACTTTAAAGATTAAAAACAAAGAAGTCCTTTTTTGTCTGCCAAGTTTGTCCTCTCAGTGTTCATCAAAGAGGACACTGGGTGAACTGAAACAGCAGCTGCAGGGTAATCTTTTTTGTCACTCAGGATTATACACTCTGTGCTTTATCTCAGTGCTGTAGGGATCCTCCCGGAAGATCAGCCTGTTAGACACTCTTGTCACTTACATGTATTGCTTTGTACCACTGTCTCATTTTTTCCAACAACTTCTGTCTGCCCTGAATGCAACATATCTGTTTAGATCTTCGTCACGGTTTGTTTGACGTCTTTGAATGAGAATAATTGAATTTGAGACATTTTGTGTGATCTTTTACACAAGATGAATATTTGACATAAACTACAACAACCTCCATCATCCTGAGAACATAAGAAAATCGCACCAAGTTATTTCACGTGACTGTAATAGTGGGGAAAACCCCAGTGGAGATGAAAACATATCTTGCTCTACTATACAGAGCTGCTGCTCTCATTCAGTGTATAAGGTTGGCAAAATGATCGATACTTTTCTATACCACGTCTTCCATTAGACAACACAGTCTGTTCCTTTAATGATTGATAGTACCATAGAATATATTTTCAAACGAAAGCTGCCATAAGGCACGTTAAAGAGAGAGAGCACTGTCTACATTTCAGAAATACAACATGTAACATTTCGGTACGTCTAATTGTCTTGCTCTGGTATCGACACAGAAATCAATATCATTTTATCTTTAAAATTCTGGTATTGTGACGACCCTATCTTTATTCCACTTTACTATCTTAATTAAGCCCTACCAGAAGCTTTTAATTTTGGTTTTATGTCTACATCTACTGTCTTTTGCGTGACCCTACACTCCGTTTACTCATGTTTGTTAATCCAATGTGACACCCAGCACAGACAGACACATCAGACGAAAGACACTTCAGGCGTTTGTCCCTCTGAGACAATCGCTGAGCCGACAGAAATCCCCCTCACTGAACCAGGAGGAGAATTTTGTTATCATTGACATGTCCTTCAGTGTTTCTTTATCTCTCCCCCCCCCTCTCTCTCTCCCTCTTTCTCTCTCTCTCTCTCTCTCTCTCTCTTTTTGTCCTACAAACCAGCCTCACTGAAAAGCCAAAATCTTAATTGTCATCAGCAGGTAGCTCCTGTGAAGTGTAGATCTGTGAGTCTAGACATATCCATGGCAACTCATTCTGATACAAATGTACTTTTTTTCTTTTCTTTTGTAGCCCCAACAGGAAAATCTCCAGCACAGCATTTGGAAGGTAGGTCACCCACCTGTGTGTGTGTGTGTGTGTGTGTGTGTGTGTGTGTGTGTGTGTGTGTGTGTGTGTGTGTGTGTGTGTGTGTGTGTGTGTGTGTGTGTGTGTGTGTGTGTGTGTGTGTGTGTGTGTGTGTGTGTGTGTGTGTGTGTGTGTGTGTGTGTGTGTGTGTGCGTGTGCGTGTGTGTGTGCATGTGTTTGAGTCAAAGTGTGCTTCTGTTAGTTGAGAAAAAGGTTGCCTACATGTACTCTTTGTGTTTCTACATTATACAGCCTCTGCTGCACGTGTTGGCCATATTTGTTGACATAGGCACACACACACACGAGATAACACACTGCTTCCTTATCAGTCAGCTGCCCAGCCATTGTGCTCTAGCGGACAGTTAATTACTAACTAATTATTCAGAGAAACATCTGAGTGGAATTAATCTGGTCTGATTCATTTGCTGTAAAATCTTCAGTTTTTTCCCCTCGAGATGAGAAAAAGATTTTGGACTTGAGATTTTTTAGTGGCAGCCATGTTTCCCTCTTCATGTTCTTTTCCCTCATACTGGGTGAAGTGTTTTGTGTATCGAGGCCTTTGTGCTATTCTCACACACATTAACTGAGTTATAGTGACAGAGTGAAAATGGCCTGTCAGACCTGATCTATGCATTCAATATAAGGTTTGGCTCTCTTCCTCTGCTCAGTCTACTGTCCTCTCTGTCTGCTATGATTTCTTCTTCCTCCTTATTGCTTTCTTTATCTGATCTTCAGGACTGTCTTTGTTTCTATTTTCACTTTTATTGTCTCCTCTTCTGTACACTCTTTTACTTCCCTTTCCTCCCAACCACCTCTTTTCTTCTACCTCCTCTCCTCTCCTCTCCTCTCCTCACCCCATAATGCTAATCTCAGTAATGGATCAGAAGCTTTTCTCAAGTTATTCCATTAAAGTGAAAGGGGGCAGCTGTACTCGCATCATGCCACGAATGTCACACTTGTTTGTGTGACTGAGTCAGAACTACACACACCTGTGTGGGTGTCTGCCTCATCATGTGTGTTTGCACCAGCTTCTCTACGTAACACCATCATTGCAGAACAGAACAAACCCCTTTCCATTTCTCAGTTTCTCTCTCTCACACACATACACATCCAAACCAGCTGGTTCTGACCTGGATGTTCCCACAGATTCTTAAAGTGTGTGTGCGTGTGTTTGTGTGTCGAGCAGGCAGCTGCTTCATAACAGCAACTTGAGCAGCAGCAACGGCAGCACAGAAGACCTGTTTAGAGACAGCATCGACTCCTGTGATATCGACATCAATGAGAAGGTAGGAATGTGTTGGTATCCTTAATATGTTGATCTGTGTGAGCAGTAAGGAAGTTCTTTGAATAAAGGCAGTAAGTGGTAGGTAACAATGACCTTTGCTTTTCTGTGTGATAAAATATATCTCACCTTCATTCTTTACACTCCTGGTGCTAAAACCACAGAGGGAGAAGAGCTGTTCTAGGTGGATGCACATGCAGCTTAAACTGAGAATGCTAATTCATAGGATGGGCCCTGTCAGGATACCTCTAACGTCTGCAAATTTGACTACAGAGCTTAGCATTTTCAAGCTTTTAAAAACTTGAGAAAATGACTAATGCAAAGTTGTGTTGTTTATTGCCATTGTAGATTTATTTGACCTATTTGTCGTTTTGTTGAAGGAGATATCCGAATGTCTTACTGGCAATAGCATTTTTAGCATGCATCAGTTATATCTCTAGATATAATAAAATGTAAATAACTTTATGGTGTACATTCCAGTTTATTGAAACTGTATCTGTTTCTGTCAGGTGAGCGCTCTGGAGAAGAAGGTGGCAGAACTGGAGAGTGAGATTCTGATGAACGGTGACCTCAAGTCGAAGCTAAAGCAGGAGAACACGCAACTAGTTCACAGGTAGAGTCAGAAAATCAGATCCTAATTCTATTCTTGAAATCATAATGCAGCAGTAGTTTATTCACTGAGTTTTGTCTGATGTGTTCTTCACCTCAGGGTTAATGAGTTGGAGGAGCAGCTGAAGGACCAGGAGACACGAGCAGAACAAACTCTGCAGGCTGAGCTGAGACGACACAGAGAGGCCTACAGCAAGATGGAGAGAAACAAAAACACACAGCTGGAACTGCAGACAAACCGGTGAGAAACCCATATAATCTAACACACCAACGCACAAACAATGTCTTTAGTTTGCATCAGTTGCTTGATATGATCTAATAACTGCAGATTTGTTTGTTATTTCTGAGAAAATAGTATCCGAGTTGCCTCTGAATCCCCTGGATGTGGACATTGACGTGTCTGTCTATTCAGAGAAAATGCAGAATGTAAAATGTTATGCTAATCAGAGCTTAGAGATGCCTCCTGGGGGATACTGTAAGTCAGTTTCCTCTGGAGCTCCAGCATATACTGTGGACATCCGCTTAAACATTGTTCTAGCTGACGATGAGAAACACTGAGCTCATAAATGAAAGTAAACTAATATAGAAGATTTTGTGTTTTTAGAGTAAAGCAGCTGGAGGACGAGAACAGCGACTTTTCTCTGAACATGTGTCGACTCAAATCCCAGACAGAGAAACTGGATGAGGTAAGACATACTTGCTTTTTTATATTTTTGCTCTCTCTTACACTGTTTTCTTCTTAAGAAGAACTTCTGCATATTTGATTTAGGTTGTATGAAGCCTTTTTGTTGCCTAAAACAGAGCTCTTGAAATCTGACAAATTGCCTCAAGTGATGTCATATGAGTCAGTGTCAGTTTAGGGCAGAAGACTATAGGCCCATTCGTACGCTCGGCTCAAGGCGTCTTGGTGGCAGCACAGGTGTCTTTCCTATTTTGCTCCTGACAGGTTTCATTTTAACGCCCAGCGCTCACTGTGGTTAAATAGCAAATGAACGTGTGCTCCTATTAGCGCCCCGGAGTGTGTTTGTCTCAAAATGAAGTGTGGTCAGACCCAAAGCTGGAGCATATGTTGAAGATGAAGAAAACGACTGTGCCTTAGACCACCTCAAACATTTAGAAGATGCATTAGAAAGAGGTCATACATTAGTGAGTTCACATTGCAGTACACTGAGAAATAGGGCCCTAAAATGTCAATACGGTAATAGGCCGGGTTCTGTGGACTCCCCTTGTCCCTTTCAAAGTGATATAATCATCAAATAAAAAGATCAACAAACATAATGAGGGACTGGTTGTTTTTTTGACAAGTTAAGGTGTGAGAAAAATTGCATGGACTTTAGTGCTTACCTCTATTCTGATATAATACTATCTTCATGGCACCTGACTTCTGCAGCTTCACCTAACAAATCTAAAATGTTTGACCAAGGTCTCCCATTTAAATAGCCACATTTCGTTTGTCTGTATACTGTTAGTAGAAAGGATTATCTCATGAGTGTGTGTCTGTCCTTCCTCAGGAGAAGCAAAGGATGACAGACAAGCTGGAGGACACCAGTTTGCGCCTGAAGGATGAGATGGACCTCTACAGGAAAATGATGGACAAGCTGAGACAGAACAGACACCAGTTTCAGAAAGAAAAAGAAGACATGCAGGAGGTGGGAGAGACTTTTTTATGCAATCAGACACATGCATGAGCCGAGTGGGTTGTTTGCTCTTCTGCTCATTCTGTTTCCTCTTTTTCACTCCCCTCCCTCGCTGCATTTTTACTGGCTCACACACGTACACCCCCAAAATACTGCACTGCCATTATGTAACATTGTTCACCCGTCCTTTCTCTGTGCCTAGCTGATAGAGGACTTGCGTCGTGAGCTGGAGCATTTGCAACTCTTCAAGCTGGAGACAGAGAGGCCTGGACGCAGCCGCAACTCTTCCTCCAGTCTGGCAGACTTCAACTGCAGGACCAGGGAGGTGGAGCTGGAGCACGAGGTCAAGAGGCTCAAGCAGGTACTGATGAAATGATGCAATCAAATGTCTTGTGCATGCATTGTTAGCTCGGTAATCTACTGAGGCTACTGAGTGAGCTGTAAGATGCTGTAAGGAATCTTAAAACACTTCCACTCATGGCACCTGACAAACAGATTTCTCAAATGCTTTTTTCCCCTGAGGTGGTCGTCATACATTAAGAATGAATTTTAAATATCTAAACATGAGACAACAGGTAAACTATCATCTCTATGCTGTTGTCAGAAGAAGAATCCTGGATTTAGATGCACTGAAGAGTATGAGATTCACAGAGACATTGAGTCTCAAAGCAGGCTGCCCATTTATACCCTTGAATCAAATGAATGCTTAGTACTGAGAACTTTATTTCTGACACAATATGTTCCTGTCATGTTCATTTTGATTTTCAATGAAAAGCAGATTCATTTTGGTAAACAGTTCAGTTCCAATAAAGCACAAATACATGCTCACCTTGAATTAGATGGGTCATATTGTCGTTATACCGAGATGCAATGCACATTTGTATGACATCTCTGTGTAGTAAAGAAACAATATAAAAATAGTAAAAAGGTACAAAAAATGAAGTACACATTTAAAAATAGAGCTATGAAAAAAGGTTTAAAGTTACTTTAAATGTGACAATAAAAGTGACGACTGTGCAGATTTGTTTTTATAAAAGAAATAAGACCAACAGCTGATGTATGTCACATGTTAAAGTGACTGATGTGGAATACATAGATTTACACTGAAGATATATTTACCACAGCTCAGTGTACTTAACTGTGCTCTTATAGTAAGTATGACAGTTTCCATTTGACTCAATAAAAAAGTGTATCTACTGCTAGAGAGACATAAAGTTCACTGATTTTATAAATGGAGCCACACAATCCTTGATGCTAAGTAGAAGAAGAAGACAAGTGAAAACAGGGGGGATAAAGAAGAATCTATGATCTGTCTCATTCCTTTAAAACACCATTTAGCTCACCTGGCTTATCTTCATTTAGCTGTATTACCATTTATGAGCATTATAGTCAATCAATCAATCTTTATTTGTATAGCGCCAATTCATAATAAGTGTTATCTCCAGACGCTTTACAAAAAGCAGGTAAAAGACCTTACTTATTACTATATCACAAAGACCCAGCTTAATCCATCATGAGCACTTTCGCAAAGCAGCAAAAGTTACATATAGTCAACACAAGTTTTGTATATTCTCATAATTTCAGTACGAGGCCATTTGTCTGCATCAGTGAGATACTCAAATGCTGTGACTAAGTTACTTGACTGCGAAGTCTACAGACCTGATGCAAAGTAAACATTGGAGAGAAGGGAGTAGATGAGTGTTTTTCAGATGTTTCTCCTGATAAGACTACTGAAAGAAGAAGTTGTATGCTTCTTGAAGTTGCATGCATCAGATATATTGAGCATCGGTCCAAGACAAAAATCAGCATAAGAAGCAGTAAGAACTAAAGCAGTCCAGCCTTGTGACTTGTAAATCTTTAAAACATGCATAGCCAGTCAGTTAGAATTGCTGATTTGCAGAGAGTGTTTCTTATCGGGGACTAACATGATAAGGTTGTCCTCATGTAGCCTCAGCCTCAGTTCTCTTTCAATATCTCCACTTCTTTTATTTAGCTTCTTCCTGCAGGTTTAGATTGAAGAGTATTTCACTTTGTTAGCGTGTTGTGGTTAAACAGGTTTTGTAGCTTCGTATCGTTAAAGCCGTAATTTTAGCCACACAGCCTGTCACATCCACAAAGATTAGCCCTCTATTTTATGTCTGCCTGTGCACCTCTGTAAATGTCTATGTGTGTGTGTCCAGCGATTTGTGTCCCAGGACTTTCTCCCCCCTGAATTCCAGCACCTGGTGTTGTCTGGGGCCTGGCTCCGTCCTGGTCTGATGGTAAAATTGCTGCCGTGAACTTTGCCTTCCTGATTATTAACCACTAATCACAACGGAGTAGAATGAGCCTGCCCGAGCTGAATTGGGGTCAGTTGTGCAGTTCCCTGACTAATGAGTAAGAATAGAAGAAGGAGAAAGCAAACTGACCTCATGTCAGCACTCAAAGGCAACTCAATCATGGAGCTTTTATAACACACCAGACCAGCAGGGGAGCAGTTTGTTCTGTAACACGCTTAACCTGTGTAATGTCCTGTAGGTGTTGCCAAAATAGACATGCATTGCTGTGTTTGCTGCTGGCTGAGATACAAAGCGTTGTGTTATGTCATGTGGCTTGAGTGAGGCTTGAGTAGCAACCATTTGCTTCTTAAAAGCATCATCCCTCCTATAACACACGTGTGGTCAAAATACTGATCTTTGTTTCTTCCCACCTCTCTTTCCTCTACCCTGCGTCCTGATTCTGTATTTTTAGGAGAACCAGAAGCTGAGGGAGCAGAACGATGAGCTCAACGGTCAGATCCTCAGCCTCAGTCTGTATGAAGCAAAGACACTGTTTGCCACACAGACCAAGGCCCAGTCTCTAGCAGCAGAGATAGACAACGCCTCCAGAGACCAGGTAACATTAAGACTACCAAGCTTAGTAAATGGATTTTATCCAAACAAGTCTATGGTAGAAAACTGTTTTGTTTTTTTCCTGGGACATACCACAGCATAGCCCAGTGTTCTAGATAGGACATAACCATACATTTGAATCCAATCTGCATAATATGGAGGTCATCAACGTGGCTATTTCTCACACATACACACCAACTGAAAACTTTTCAATTTAGATTTCGGTGCCTTTGATAAAACATCCTTTGTATAAAATCTGCACCAATAACAAAATCAGAGAAGAATTAGTTGATTACAGACTGATTCTAGCCCCTGTAATCTGTTCATTTTGTTTAGAAAACAGATTTTATTGGGATGAACTGATTTATTTGACGATTTGTGAAAGAAAGCAAAGTGATGTCTCCTGGAGCATTTTTATTCTGTTCTGTAGCATTTAATTTACCAAATGATTAACTGATTAATCAGAATTGTTGAGAGTTTCCTTATTGATGAAATACATTTTAGCCTTAAGCTGCATCTCTGAAAAACAGAACTTGTATGTAAGCAGTAAGAAGTATGAAATATTTGAGCTGTATGACCAAGAAGTCTTGCGTTTTTACTAATGGTGGGGTTTTAAAACAGGAAGATTATAGTAAACCTTGTTCATGAACTAAAACAACATGCTCCTCTCTCCTTAGTTAATGGAGGCCCTGAAGGAGCAGGAAGAAATCAACTTACGTCTGCGACAGTACATGGACAAAATCATCTTGTCCATCCTGGACCACAACCCGTCCATCCTGGAGATCAAGAACTAACAGCGACTCAACTGGAATGAGAATCCCTCCGAGTCTCAGGAGAAAGAGGACCATTCCAGTTGTATGAACACAACCTGAATCAAGGTGCTGAACAGGAAGGCAAAGAGGCTTAGAAACTGGAAAATATTAATAGACACACATCGCCCCCTGCTGTTTGAGGCGGGAAAGCAAAACACTTCTTTGCAGAAAAGGTAGACTGGGATTCTACTGAACTTAATGAATTTCAACCAGGAACTGTTTCTTTACTGCTGTGTATGCTGTGAACTGTAGCTACTGCCACACCTTTCCTATCTCTGTGTCAATTCTGGTGATTATTTTCCCTGGAATATCCTGGGAACAACATGCGTTGAGGATCGACGAAGTTACTCGATGTAGTACACTGGACGTATAGACCTTGGCATAGCAAACTGGAATAATGTAACAAATCCAATGTGGGTTCTACTGTATCCTGGTGTAATATTAGCTGTATCATCCACAGAGAAACAGCTCTGTTCAAGGGAGAAACGTTTGAGGAAAATCAACAGAGATGTGGCAAGCAGACTGTAAACCTGACTCTGACTCTCAGAGACATGAAGGGGAAGCAGTGGAGTGTAGCCTGTTCTGTTAACTTCTCATGTGTTCTCCTCTGTCATGCAAGTGTTCTCTAAAGTATGTGTGATGAACTTTGATTAGCACGTTTTAATGAGGAGTACGAGAAAGTGCAAGAAGAAAGAAACAATGAGAACCTCTGTAACAAGAAGGGAAGCAGATGAGTCATGAATTTGAGGAATGAAAATGTTCTCAAAAAAAGAAGTGGGGAGTTGATAATGGACCACGTGTGCTAGCAAAGCAGGGTTTAAGTAAAGTCTATGATGGCCAATTGAAGGTGAAGAGTTTGTTTTTTGTCTATTCTGTGGACCATGTCTTCCAGTAAACATGCAACCAGTCAATCAGTCCAATATTGATTTTTTTAAACTGAGAAGTGGCCCTTATTTGGTTCAGGCAAGAAGTCGAGTGTCACTTTATGGTACAGAAGCTGCAACCAAGGAGTGTCTTTAACTGTAACTTCCATAGCGGCTATTTGCTAGCAATGCCTTAGTTTAAAAAGCTACATGGTTGCTAGAAAAAGGCCTGATGATGTTGCACAGAAATGTAAGGATATGAATGTACAGAATGTCTGACGGATTTACAGAAAGCCAGTGTAACATGGTTTACTCCATAATCATCTCTCTGTGCTCAGTGAAATCATCTCAGTAATGTGTGTGTGTGTGAGCTTGCACAGGAGACTCACTTTTTGACACAACAAACTGGATTAGCAATCTCAGTGAAGCCTGCAGATTGTGTTTGAAGGCCAGATGACTCTGTGAAACTCTCTTATACTGTAAATATCATGAATGTACATCTGGATATTTCACTCTCTCTGTGTGGCCAAAAAGGCTTTGACCTAAAAATGAAAGTAAATGGATAAGAATACACAGTACAGTACTTGGTACTGTAATGGAGAGGGAAAGCTATAACAATCTGCTGTATTATGTCATTATTCTAAACTTTTTGCTTCCTTGCACACAAAAAAGACGTTTTTGTTTCATTCGCATGTTCACCATTTTTCTGTCTGTGCCTTTTGGGGACATTTTTCCAGACAATGTTGCTGATGATTGACATAGTTTTTTGAAGCTACATTCTATGTCGAAGTCTGACTTATTTTCTTGACCTGTAAATGTTGTAATTATATAGTGATAATTTGTATTCATGTGCCACTCACCAGTCTTTTTCAGATTGATACTATGAAAACTATTTTATACAGTTTTATCAGGAACTTGTGATTGCTTAGGTGTCCTATAGGAATAGCAGTATAGCACAAGGCTTTGTACGGGCCAGGTTAGCATTTTGGAAATATTTTGAAGATTTTTTTTAACGCAATGGGGAATGTTTTATTGCATTTCTCCGTTTTCGTTAGTCATGGCGAGTCCATTTCTTTTCAATTTGCTTCAAACTTGGTTTTTATATGGTTGTAAACTGTCTTCCTAACTTAAGCTAAATGGTGAGCATTATGAGCAATATTAACTTATTTAACAATTCCTGCTGATTTGTGTCTTGTTTTGCTTCACAAATCGTTCACTCTAGCTGGATGGAAAGAAATAAACGGTACATTAAGCTGTAAAGTTTGTCACAAACTCATTTCTTGTAGCTCTTAAAATTTAATTTATTAGGGCTATTCGATGCGATGTAGTCACTTTAAATAGCAATAAAATGGCTTTGGCAGTGATGCTGACTCGTGGTGTTCTTCATTTATAAAATCAGACATTTCTCATTTATAACAACTTTAATTACTTTTAAAAAGAACCCCACTTTCTATGCGTTTGAAGGTCCCCTGTTATTGTGTTGCACATGCTTTGCTGTGAATAAAATAACATGACCACTGTTAAAAAGACCCATTCATGGGGCGCTGGTTTGGCTCAGTTGGTGGAGCAGGTGACCCATGTGCATGAGGCTACAGACCACATTGCACTGGTCACAGGTTGGACTCCAAGTCTTGACTCTGTTCTGTGCATATCATACCCACCTCTCTCTCTCCCCCTGCATTTCTTGTCTATCTTTAGCTATCCGGTCAAAATAAAGGCAAATGCCCAATAAATATCCAAATAAGGACCCATTCCTAATCCAGCTACATGACTAGCTTCATAATTTACAACCACAGTTTAAGGGTCTGTGTATTCCTCTCATTGATCATGTTAGATATTGCGGTGAGACTCATGCTCTTTCAAAAGTCTATTCCAGAAAACTGCATTTTCTCATTAACATTTTAGAAGTTCGTTTTCAGCCGCTAGGGGGCCCTAGCTTACCCAAATCACTTTTGTAAGCCGACGCTGATAAAGGATCTTTAATCAATTACATGTATTCACGCTGTGTAATGAAAAAGGACAGACTTAGGCCTACGTTGGGCCAATGGATTCACTTTATATAATCTAAACAAAAATGGTGATGTGTATGGTTTCTTTTTCTTTATTTTTTTAACAATCTTTATTTCAGAGTAGAATTGTATAGGCCTACATACACAAATACAATGTAATAAATACAATGTAATAAGTGCAGTATCATGTATGAATAAATACAAAGAGATACATAAATGATCAACAATAACAAACTGATATAAATATTATAAAACAAAGGCAAAGAAAAAGAAGCTAGGGGACAACATAACAAAACAAGTAGCCTACATTTGGAACATAATATAAATACAAATATTACAATTGGAGCAGATTGACGGTTTTAATAACCTTTTTGTTTTTGGAGGAGGTGATCAATTTGACTATTTTTTTTAGCAAAGATAAAAAGAAGTTGAGTTTTATTTTTTTGTAAATGTACATTTATGAATTTTCTACGCTTGGAATATAATGAGATGTATAATAAAGTATTCATTGTAATGAGGTGTGAGCATAGACTGAGTGGTTTCTGGCGTCATCTATCGGATTGTCTTTGTGTCGCTGCTCGGTGTGTGCCACAGGGGAGGCGCGGGTTACATACAGGTGAGTGGCAGATCGTGTATTTAAACACAGTTAGAATTTAGATCCAAATTATGCGAGTAGTTCACACTTCAAGCTTTGTGTGTTCACATTGGGCGTGTTCTGAACTCTGTTAGCAGCTTTTATTGAAACTTTTCCGATTGGTAAACAAACTAACGGCGGTAACGGTTGTTAGCTAGCCGCAGCAGGTAGCTAGCTAACAGTTTGCTAGCCGAGGCTAATGCTAGCTAGCTGTCGACAGAGAGGGGACTACGTTAGCTTTCTTTAATGGTGTATAAAGACAGAAATCAACTTTAACATGTTAATTAATTGCCTTTGAAGAGAAAGTGGCCTACTATTTAATTTATTTGATCAAAAATGATTTGAGATTAAGATGTTTAATCTCAGTTAATTAACAAATGTACTTACATTAAGCAATATCAGATAGAAATCAGCACAGTGAGAATAATCAAAGTGAAGAAAGCTAATCCTGGCTAAACACATTTAACATCATTGTAATACCTTTAGAACAAGTTCTGAAAACTGTTTTAATATAATATTATAGTACTTATTAAAAGCTTCAGGGTCAGCTTCTAAAAGTATATAACTAAATACGTTTTAGAAATACAAAATGGGCTACTAGAGCTAAGCCCCCCTTTCTTACACATTAAAGATGTGAAGATGATAATTCAAATAGATTACAAGATATTGTTTTCAATTTGGTTGAAACCTAGATTAACAACAGAATCGAATAGGCTACTTAAAAAACAAGATATCTCTGAAGGGACCTTTTCTTTTTTACCCATACGCACTGTAATATTCTTTTTATTCTATTTGATAGTATAAAAAGGGACAGCTGTCATGTCCCCCTTGATTTGCACCTTTTAAACATCAGAAACAATCAACTTTATGCTACTTAGAGTAAAATAGAATATGTAAAACAATTCTTCACTCTGGTCTCTTTGTGACCAGTAAAACATGAAGTTCAACCCTCAAAAATAAAATTATTTAAGTTCAATTTTTCAGTATTGTTAAGGTGTTTAGTTCCTCTTTGCACTTTACATAACTCCCTTAAAATATACATTACAGGTGACGTGATGCCTCAGAATGGTATGAACTATGAGGGCAGAAGACGAGGAACACGTTACAACTCCTGTAAAGTCAACGGTCAGGTCCATGGCCAGGTCTCTGGCACTGATTTGGTTAATGGAGCCCTGGCTCACAATGGCTTCCCAGCTGCTGCCACTTGGACCAGTGATAGGTCACCACATGGTATGGAGAATGGTATCAGACCTCAGTGTGGGCTTAATGGTTACATCAACCATGGGTACAAGGACAAGAGTAGAAAAGCAGTGCCACCAAGGACAATCAGGGAACAAGGAAGCACAATTTCAACTGTCACTAGTGCCTCAGCATCTGGCAGGGTCATCAGTGCAGGTTTTCCAGATGGTATCTCAGTGAACGGGGGCGCTGAGTCTTTGCCCCGTAATTCTGACCAAATGACGCCACAGCCGAGCTTCCCAGCCAAAGCAAAGAACCAGAGACCATGGAAGAAATTCAAACAAGCCAAGAGGTGCAACATCTTGCTTTCAGTTGATTTTTTTGAAATTTGACTGGGTACAGGTTTTTTTGGGTGTGCTTGCCCGTTTTAGATGGAGAGGCTCATCTGTCAGGAGAGAACATTAGATTCCTGAATTTTAATTTTGGGCTACCTACTGTTGGAAGAAGTTTTGCAGTTCAGTGTTTGATGAAAAGACATTTTGAATAGAGAATTATATCTGTTACAGTTGATCTCATAGATAAGAAGATGAATGGCTCTCTTACATTGCTAAACATAAGACTACAGCCTGTTTTCTTAAGTTGGTAAAATACTGAGAAAAAGGGCATTTCAAATAAATACACATTGTCCAGGTTAAAATGAGAAAATAGTTTTTTTTGTACAAACAAGATTAAAGGCCCTGACCCACCAAGGAGATGTATGAAGACTTTTATAAATAAAGTTTTGCCGAATGTTCTTTGGAATCTCTGCAACAAAAACGATAATAAGAAGTTACACTGAGACCTGTCCATTTTTTACAGAAATACTGACGTTACCTGTCCCGAGATGCCCCCACCCGCACCCCCTCCGATGGTGCCTCAAGAGGAGGAAGACTGGGAGAAGGAGATCCAGGAGGTCACACTGAGCGGCTGGGAAGACATGTGTTTTGGGAATTGTCCCTATGGTAAAGTTCAAACGTCTAAACTTGACTTTTTCTACCTGAAATGCATAAATGATGTTACCAATCACAGAATGCCCAATGTCATATATATATATATATATATATACTGTATATAAACATGAATCTACAGGTGATTACAGTTGTTGTGTGGCTAAAATCAATCAATTAGAAAATACTTTAAAGAGCCACATGTTTTCAGTCTTATTCAGTCGTTCATTGTTTCGTAGCTGCTTGAAGAAGTCTCAGCCTGCTAGAACTCAGTGGCATCTTCAGGATCAAGAACTGATCATGGAAAATGTCAGCTGTTTTAAAGGTGTATCTGACAAGAATCCATGTGTGCCCAGCAGTAAAAGTGTTGTACTGGCCCTCTATGATTCCTCTAGGTCCAGAAGATTTGCTTAATTTTTCTCTGCGGGATTTGACCCTGAAGCAACGAGACACAGTCCCCCCGCCGGTGACAGCCAACTACAGTCCAGCAGCACATCACCGACGCCCCATCCGATGGTCCTGCTACAGCATCCCGTCTGATCCAGACCAGTTTGTGGACGCTGACGAGTAAGCCAGACACATGCTGTTATGTTAGAGGATATGTAGCAGGCAACGTTCACTTCCAAAAATTAACTGAGGAGTTCTGCAGTGATTGTAGTTTGCCGTTAGTGACTGATTTTTTTGAATCCAGAGTAACCATGTAGAACATTTTTTTTAGTCAGTCTTCTTTCCTCATAAAAATCAAGGGGAAACAAATCAACTTTAATATGTAGTCTAGTTTACTGCAATGCAGCGTTCAGCTTGTCAAATAGTTTAATGTTATCATAGGTCCAGTCTTCTTTGCAGGCATGTTGCTTTTTTATTGTAGCTTTTATTTAGAATTTCTATTCAGATTTTATATCCGTTACATATCGCAGCATTTACATTTGTTGAGCTTCTTTGATCTTAAGGAATGATTTTAGCAATCTCCTTTATACTTCTGTTGAATGTTGTTTCTGAAGATGCTTTGGTTGTTTTTTCCATTTCATAACTTAATGATTTCAATCGTCGTCTACAAAGGATTGCTTTTATCTGATTTTTCTTTTCTTTTAGAAAAACACTTTTTGTAATAATTATCTTTTGAGCCAAACTTTTAATTCTATTGCTTATCAACTGCAGAAGTTCACAGCAAGCACATGAAGCAGCTTTTTTTAATTTGGCAAAGACAGCCAAACAAGATTATGGTTTGATTTTGTATCAGCATAAAACATATAGTTACCTGATAATGTTCAAATATTCATTTTCAAAAACACAATAAATTCAATTTTCTTCTACGTCGTGTCAATCATCGCATGTTTATCCGTACTTCTTACTTAATCTGTGAGCACTTTTTTTTTCAAAGTGTCACTCGGGTAGCTTCTCTTCTGTTCAGATCGCTCACTCTCATTTGATCACCAGTCATATTCTTCGACAGATACAGCACTCTAGTTGCCTAGTTTAGAATTTGAAGGGGATTTATAGTAGTGTTGACATATTTTGGCCACTAGATGGAGCAGTTGAAGTCAGAATTAGTTTCCTCCTGAGTTACTCCACACACCTTTGGGAGTTCATTGGGTTCATTCCCAAGGACTGGAGAGACACAAGCACTTACTTGCACACTGTCCAAAGCCCATTCCTCCATGGAGTTATCATCCAGAGTGCAACTGCTGATGGGGTGGCAGACAACTGTTACTAAGCTGACTAATGACATCTAATAATACTTAATCATTCATGTCCACAGACATGCTGTCAATAATAGATTGAGGTCACAATCCACAGCCGTGTGCTCTGATGAGACTTTGTAGTTGAATTTTAAGCAGAGCTGTTTTTTTTTTAACCAAGTATTCAAGATCAGAAACATCACTTTCAAAGAGATGAAGCGGCTTTTGATGTTCTCCAGTCTTCTATGTGAATTGCATTGTTGATGTTGAGAGCGAATGTGACTAGATGGGGGAGGAGGGTGCATTTATTCCAGTGTTGGCGTACAGTTCCAGTAGTGTTTGAACGCTCACTGAGCACTTTATGGGCTTTTACAGGAGTCAGTGAAATGTAAATAGAACAGTTGAGAATTAGTGTGGAAAAATGAGAAAAAACATGACACAAAGATAATGGATAGTGGAGCAGTGACTCATTGGCTTGATCCGTCCTGTCATAGCAGGAAGGAGGAGTTTGAACGCTCCTGCTGGTGTTTCTGAGCGGGTTTTCTTGAAATGTTTTACATTGAGGACAGGTGATACAATAACAGCTCTTTTCAATTTTGCTTTCAGGAATATTTCTAGAGAATTTCAGGGCAGCCTGCCCCTGAAATGTAACAAAGTCTTTATTCACACTTGTCCCTCACAGGGTGAAGTTTCCCCTCTTAAAGGGGAAAGGGTGAGAGGGTCTCAGGAGGAATGACAAGACGCGGAAAACGACACTGTTGTCATTATGTTTCCCAGATGGCGGGCAAAGCTAGGTCCAAGTCTATTCTGATATTATATGAATGCTACGTGTTATTGGACATACCCTCAGTATCAATTAAGGAGGGGAGAATAACATACTGACAAACAGAATCATTTTTGGAGCAGCTTTATTGAATGACGAGCGCACTGGTTGCTAACTACTCGTTTGTTAGAATCATCCTCCCCCCTTCTGCAGGCCTGTGGTGAATCTTCCTGCTTTTTACCTGCTGTGTTCGCACATCAGCTCACTGCGACTACGACTGGAAAATGTACCTGGAGACTGGCAGGAAAAAATCTTTGTGAAAAAATGTGTCCTTCACACTCCCAGCTCTGCCAGAAAATGTCTGCATATTTTCAGGTGTTTTCATGTGAAAAAAGCTACTGTATTAAACGCGAGGATGAATTTAAGTGCGCGTGGGTCTGCAAGGATCCCTTTTGTCCCTCCCACCCCCGGCACAGGATGAGTGGTGTACAATATGGATGAATGATGGTCTGAATTGCAGTCCGAGTTTGTCTTATTTATTTAAACCATCAGTTTCCAGGAAGCTGACCCACATTTAGTGTCAGTGCTCATTTGCTGAACCGATGATCTTTCTTTGCGTACTCGACTTGCCCTGCTGCGGAATTCGGCTCCAGAGCAGAATTCACATATGTTATTTGTTTGATCTGAGACACTTAAATAAATATTTGTGAGCATGCACAAGTTTCTCCAAATTCCAGTAATCAGGAAAGTATTGACTTCATAGCTGCTTTTCTTTTGACAGGAAGTGCTGAACAGTCACTGTTTCGTCTTCCATGTGAACTATTTAGTCGAAAAAGAAAATGGCATTCAATAAAAAATAAAAGTGCCTGTTTGCTCGTTGAAAGTTCCTCTTAAAGCTATCAATCTGTTCACAAACAGCCATCTGTTATTCATTGTTATTGGAACAGCTCTGCTCAGGCTTCGCTCACTTTTAGCTCTCTGAAAGCTTGCTTCACATTCCCCCCATGTTCACTAAAACCAGCAGCATTATATTCAAAAAGATGATGTGTGTTCGCTGTGGGGTGGATCCTACTGTGAAGGGGGCGCAGTCTGTGTATCAGAGCTGCATTATAATTGTGTAGGCTGGTAGGAGAGTTAAGAAATGGTGTGTCTCATACATGTTGTAATCGTGGTGAGTGATTAATGACCCTATGCGTCTCAGTGGACCTTTTCTTCACATCCTGTTTGGACAAATAAGCAGATGTGCTGGAGGTCTGTACTGAATGCCCTCCTACCTCCATCCTGCAGTAATGCTAGGGGTCAAATTTAGCTTATTGCATGTAGTTTATGTTTAAGTTGAAGTTGAGTACTTTAGTACGACTTTTTCACATTTCTATGAGAAGCACACAACGTGATGTTTTTGTATCAACAGCCAGATATATCCCCTAACTCCAATATGAGTTAAATTCCCCAGCACTGAGATGAAAATCAACTCCAGGCCCTCAGCGGCACATTTCTCAGATGTGAATCACCACCAGTTATTCCATCCGCTTCCAGTGTTACCAGTCATTTAGCATTCAACGTCTCTGATTGATCTGGCAACATAATGGTTTGTTAGCCTGGCACAGGAAGACACCCAGGAGGAGACAGGAAGGAAGAGTGTGGTCAGTTTAACCTCCTTCAGCTGACCAAAGCGAACAGACGGACATTTGTCACTAAAATCACAGTGATTCTAGCTGTCCTGGGTTGCTAATCCTCCCTGTTCACTACGTTTAAAGCTGCAGCCAAATAGTCGCCCTCGGTGTAGGAACAAGTCGTTTCTTTGTTTAACTTGAGTTACGAGTTAAACAGAAGATACGCTGCTGTTTATTTATTTAAATCTAAGATAAGATAAGATTACCACTGAATACCACAGACACTTGCTTTGAAATGTCCCTTATTATTTAGAGCACAACCTCTACAGTTTCATTTTAACCTGCTGTTGGTTTTAGGCTTGTCATTGAGATAATTGACAGTAAGGAAAAACTGTATCTGCACAGATACGACTCGATATGATCCGCCAGTGAGTTGTTGTTTTTTATCAAAATAGAAGATTCAATTTCTGTTTCTTAAAATGTGAAAACTCAAAAGATATTCTGAAGTCAGAAGATTCATAAAAACACAAGGACTCATTTGAAACCGTATTTAGAGAATTTAAATGATCTTTGGATTTAACATTCATGGAAATGTATTTTCCATTTAAAGCTCCTGTGAGGAGTTTCGAGCTGCCTCTGAACAGACAGAAAATGATACTGATGTTTTAAGGATGAGCTACAAAAGCAAACCACCATCAGTGTGAGAATGTTGATTATTTCTATTGAGAGATTTTGAAAACCTCAAATAGCTTCTGCAGGCTAATGTCCAGCTAGGCGATGTACACCATGCTGCAGAAACCACCTTTGTTTATGTTTTTCACTGCAAAGATTCACAATGAGTGATTCATATGACTGTCAAAAGAAAGCAGAAAACACTACAGGACAAAGACGTCGTACCCCTTTTCATCAACAGGGGGCGCCAAAGCTGACACAAATGGAAAGTTCCTCACAGGAGCATCGAGATCTAAAGTTTGATTGCAGTTTTTAATTGACTAAAATGGAAACAAATACCCCTCCTCAACTTACTCGTAGTAAACTGATCATTAGCTCCAGTATGTGTCGCTTCAATAATAGATTTAACATTAGACGGATCACTTCCTGTAGCACCGATGTACTAGTGGTTAGTTTGCGCTCCCTATGTACAGAGGATAAACTCCTCGAAGTGGGTGGCCTGGGTTGAGACCGACCTGTGGCTCCCTATCCCGCATGTCATTCATCACTCTCTCTCTCTCTCTCTCTCTCTCTCTCTCTCTCCCTCCCCAATTTCCTACTCTATCCACTGCCCTGTCTCTCAGATAAAGGCCCAAAAAGCCCAAAAATAAATCTTTGGGGAAAAAAGAGAGATAAAGAATTATCTCTTCCGCAATCCTCCTAATCTTTCTATAAATTATCTCATTTTAGCCAAACAAATGCAGCATCCCTAGTTCTATATTTAACAAATTCTTTACCAAATGCATCAGAAGAAGTTTCTGATGCATGGTTTAATTAGGCCACCATTGGGAGGGAATGACCACAAAATACATTCCTTCGTTCCTTCACATTCTTCAATTAAAACATCACAACACTGTGCTGTATTGATAAGATCCTGTCCACCGTCCTCCTCCTTAAAATGACCTCCTGCAGTGCATGATAAATATTGCACCCGGTTCAGAAATGCACTTAGATCTCCATTTCTCCTCTGTGACTCACATCCAGTCATGTTTCTTTTCCTCTCTTTTCAGTGTGTCCGGTCTTGTTCTGTGCCTTCTCCTGATTGATCTTGTGATGCTATGCTGGCAACACAGAAAGATGCCTGTGGTTAGCTAACCACAGCCAGAGCTAACCAGCAGAAACACACAGAAACTAAAATTGGCTGTTTAAGGTGGGAACAGGGATTCTGGTAAATTTGAGAACAAATATCTGAAGTCTAATGGTGAAAATTGGTAAAAGATGGAAACTAAAAAGGCCCATTTTGGAAAAATGTGCTTCAGTCAGGCTAGATCCATTCCAGCCTTATTTGTTTCAGGATTTTTCTCACACAAATCTGGCAGTGTAAAATGTAATGATTCCTTGGCACTTAAAATTCTCCTAACTGTCTGGAAGTGTTGGATGTTGTTTAATGGCTTGTTTCAGGCTGTGAGGATGTGATCACGTACATTTCTTGAGGTTTGAAAAGAAGGTTCATGGTTTCCTGTCATTGCGACCTGGCCCAGTAGGAAGAAAGCCAGGGTGTAGAGATCTGGGTGACAGACCATTGTAAAAAAAAAAAAAAAAAAAAGAAGTCACACAGCCTGTGGAAATAGCTGGCAGCAGGGACTGCAAAGGCTTCAATCGCCTGATGGCCAAGCGCACTGTTGTCCAACTTTGTGATGAAACATTAAGGTGCTGCAATGCTCCTGTCAGTTCATCCAACTGGAGTTAGCTTTTACAAAATCATCTCTGGGCCTGAACCCTGAGCCATTTTTTTTGGTGTTTATGTTGAAGTCAGAAAAGAAACCCTTGCCACATCTGGGGAACAGAGGAAGGGCGACAGATTTCGCTGAGTCAGAGTGATTGGAATCAAGAGGGCGTTTGCCTGGAGTGAAATCTTCACCATATGGTGAAACTGGAGCGTTGCACCAGTTCAACAAGCCTGCGTCTGGTAAATTCATGTCCGGAGTGTCACTGTTACGTTATTTCACGGACATTCTTGCTGTAACATGACTGCTTTTATTAGGGCACAGTTAAGGAAATACATCTGTTCTGACAGAAGGGCCTCCTGCCTTGAATTACAGAGACATACTTCAGACTTAAACAATGACAGACCAGTTGTTTTGACTCTCACAACAGACTCTGATCACAACGGCTTCATGGTTGAATGTTTAATATAACATTTAGACAGGCATTAAAAGAGAAAATGGAAAATATGACAGTGCCAGGATAGTTTTCCAGCATCAAGACCTGTTTATTTTACTATCGTAATGATTATTTAAAGCAGCAAATATTCAACATTAAGCAGCTAAACCTGGCTGTTTTTGTTATTTGGGTTTAAACTTCATACCTAAATGACAATTTGGTTGTCGAAATAGTTGCTCGATACATTTTCTTAACATGAATTACCGGTACTTGTTTAGACCGGCGTTTTTCGAAGTGTGAGCTGCAGCTCCCCTGGGGAGCCAGAAGACCTCAGGGGGAGGCACAGTGTGAGAAAAAATAAACCAGCAAAAATAACTGTAAACATATGGTTAACTTGAGCGATTGGCAAGATGGATTGGTTTTTAGTTACTAAAGAGAGAGAGAGAGAGAAGCCATGCTCAAGTTTGACTTTTGGCAGTGTGTGGACACTGAGTTTTAACTTCCTACATCTTTCTATAAAGGCTATTTAAGTGCTCATCCCCTTCACCTCTACTTACAACCTCCCTGAAGTACAGGTGAGCATGATGATAATGCAATATTGGCAAGTCGTTAGCTATTGTATCTGAACTCATAAATGACCCGCTGTGTGAGTAGCTCAGTAATGATATTGTTCGGTGTCCTACTGACTTTGAAGTGTTCAAAAGTATTTGACTTGAGTACAACCTGAAAACATGGCCTTATAATGTCTGATTAGAGCTGTTTTTTATGTTCTTTAGGAAAGGTTGACTTGTCCAGAATTTGAAAACACGTAATTTAAACCCTCATCATGTATCTGTTTAATGGCCTAATATTCAAGGTTCAAATGTCCTCTTTTTTTTTTATGATCGATGATGACACCCAAGGCCCAAATTAACCGTTTAGTTTATTTTCAGTACTGCAGGATTCTTCTCCTCGGGTTTAAAAAGTGTCAAATGTCCAGTCTTGGAGTTTTTGTCTGAACACTGAGTAATTAAAGGGTTATCGTGTTCATGCAGGTTATCATATGATGACTGCAGTGACGTACCAGGCCCAGACAGAGGCAGTGTTTGTCAGCCGTACAGATACTGACCCTGTGGCCTGTTGGGATGCTGTTCTCGTGGCTGCTACGTATCGACCTGTGACGACCTGCTTGTCTGGCTACTCTGCCTACTTGTCTGCCTTCTCATCGCCTGCCTTCCCACCTGTTAGGCTGTCTCTTACTGACAGCTTCTCTGTCTTCCTGTCAGGCTACTTGCTGGGGTGTCTCAGCACTGCCTTTCTCCTGTCCAGTTAATTTTTTTGCCTCTTCCCTCTGCCTGTCAGGTGCCAGGCTGTCAGTATTTCCTCCTCCCTGGTTGTCTTTTGTCGTCCCGTTTACTCGCTTGCCTGTCTGGCCGTCTGGCTTTGCAGCCGAGGGATGTCTGGAAAGGTGCAGGATAATAAGGACCCACTGCTCGCATACAAGAAAGGAGACAAGGAAGGAGGGTGGGAGAAAATGAAGAGGAGGAGCAGGTGGAGGAGGCTGTGACCGATGTAAAGAGAGATAAATGGAGAAAAAGGAGGAGGAGGAGAGGGATAAGGGAGGGTGCACACATACAGTAAGAGAGGGTGGGGACAGGAATGAGTGCGAGGCAGGGAAGAAATGAACACATGGAGAGACGTGCGTTAAGGAGGAGCAGAGTGAGGCGATGAAGGGAGCAGATGGAAGGGTGAAAAGCAGAGAGAAAGAAGTAGTGTGACAAGAGATGCAGCGACAGAACGTCGAGTCATGCTGCTTATTAAGAGGCTTCCACTCGGCTGCTGTTTCTTTATTAAATTAACACGCAGATGTAGTGTTAGTCTGGGGAGCAGAGCTGTCTGACTCTATGAGAGAGAGAGACTATATAAAAAAAACACTCCATGGCTCTCACACCTTCTCACACACATGCACACCCTCACAGGCAGTCATGTAACGTTAGACTCCTGGGTCTGTGCACGTTACGAGACCTGCATCTGAAATACAGATTAGACCGTCAAGTGTGAAGGGCTGTAGTTTGAGTTGCTGTGAACTTCTTTGTAGAATTCAAAGTGATTAATTGCGTTGACTGTGGTTTATCACACTTAGCATTTAGTATTTATTTTATTGGTAAATGGACAGTGCACAATAATAAACATAAATGTTGCCATTTGATGAGTCAACTTTAGTGATCAACTGTTTGAGATATTAAGCAGGAGTTTTATTTAAGTAGCATGAAATAAAAGTATGCAATGATATCATGAATCCTGTGTGGGGCTGAAGCAGACAATTTGTCAATGATTCAGGCTCTGGTTCCTGCTCGTTGAATGTGAAGTTTTGCTGCTGTTTGCTGTTGATACCATTAATTTAATTTATTTATTTTTTACTTTTTAAATCTTTATTTAACTTAGTTTGTCCTGTTGAGATCAGAGATCAGCGACCTGGCCAAGACTGGCAGAAACTCATACGGTAGGTTTAAAAAAACATTAAAATGATCAGCTCAAACATCTGCACGCAGAAAGACTGGACTCGAGAGATGCCAATGAGGATTTAAAAACATTCAGTTTAACCGCAGTTTTAAAATCAGCCTGCAGGTTGTTACAAGCAGTAGGTGCAGAAAAACTAAAAACCTATCTTTGCCAACTCATTAGTCTGGCATGAAGTATCATTTAAACAAAAACTAGTGCTCAAGAGAATTTTTTTGACAATTTATTGAGCATTAAAAGTAATTGACTAGTCAGAAAGATTTAATGATGAAATAAAGTCCTCCTTAATTAGCTCCGATCCTGTGATCTCTAATGTGTGACATGCACAGTTATTAAATATAATGGACTTGAAAGTTCCTATAAAAACAGGTGTTGTACGTAAGGTCTAACCCCTCTGCATTTTAGTCAGAGAGCAATTGCTCATAGCATTAGCCAACATGCTATCTGCTGATCTTGAGTTTCTCTGTTTGTGTGTGAATGGAAGAGCAGGGCAGGAAGAAGGGGGGATTTTGCTTCAGCCTTTCTGTGTGTCTTTGATCAGCAGGGCAGAGCCCGGAGTCTTCATTCTCCACATTGCTCCATGGAGCGATAAGAGGAGTTGTAGCTGGCTAGCTCACACCTCCCACACTCATTTTCTTCAATTCACAAACACACACTCGCACTGTGCACACCATACATCACCCAGGAATCTGCCCTTTTAGAGATGAATTACATTCTCTTTCCTGTGTCTGTCTGCCTCTCCCTTTTTTTTACACACACACACACACGCGCACACACACACACACACACACACACACACACACACACACACACACACACACACTCTAAATATACAAACAGGCTAATACACGGCTAAGTCCAAGGTCCTTCAGCCTTCCTGCCATCCATTCAGAAAAACCCAACCTTTTTTCCACCCTTCATCCTCCCCGCTCTGCCTCGGCCCATGTGTTGTCTTTCCATGCCTTTTGTAGCTGCAGTCAGTGGAGCCATCTTTGCAGCTGTATCCACAGTAATAACTAACTTTCCGTAGGGGAAGACCCATCGGACAGCACATAACAAAGGAATGTGACTGGACCTGTCACAGCTGATAGAGAGATCTGCAGCCTTGTGTGTTAATTTGCACCCGAGTAGTAGCTGTGGTGGAGTTCAGCTGTTTATTCCTTAAGTACAGTATCGGGTAATTGTCTTGTTATAACAAGTCTGACTTCATAATATTACAGTAGTTCTCTAATGAAGCAGTAACACCCCTTTAAATACACAGCACAACAAGCTTTGCCTCCTGGTCAAGAGTCAAATCACAGTGTGGGAATTAGCTCGTTAAAAAAAAAATCATTTTTGGAGGTGAGAGGCGGCACCTTTCATTTAGCAATTACATGCAGTTTCCAACTGGTTTTTGGCCGTCTGCTGTGTTGGGATGCTGCCAGGATTTCATGGTGAGACTTAAAGGTGAAACTCATGACATGATATGTACTTACAGTTAAATCACAGCGTCTTCTTTCAGCCTTACATAAACAGAGTAGAATAATAATATGAGGTTTTAATCGGCGCTTACAACAAACCTTGGTAAATACATCCACGGAAAAAAAAATGGATATGGCAATATACCGTCATGTGCTCTTTGCAAATACATGTTTTGATGCAGATGTAACAGAATCGATACGGCTGCAAAGCTGTAACGACATTTTTGAAAGACAGTTGACCTATGGTGCTGTTCACAATAACACCATGACCATAGCTCTGGGATTAAAATATTTCAATGTATTTGTAGGGTCTCTGAGGACCTGAGTTTAAGTGCTGTAAGTTGTAGGATCTTTGTGCCACTGCTGTTATTCTCAGCAATAAAGAACAGCTGTTTTAGTGAATTCTGCGTAGGACACGGTCATTATCCAAAATCAATGTATATCACGATATGTACAGTATCGCATCGTGGCCTCTGTATCGGGAAACGTTACAGGACTCATTTTGAGAGATCATTTGTTTCTGATATTTCAAACTATTCTTGGTATGATCAATCAATAACTAAATATGATTGTATAGATTACATAATTTCCCGATAATGCTTAATATACATCATTTAATGCACAACACTGTTCAGGGGTTGCTCTCTCTCAATTTCACTTTGGCGTACGTCCAGTATTCGAAGCTTAAACCAAAGACCTGAATGACTAAGAACCTATGCAGACATACCATCCAGTATTCAGCATCATCCTGTCAGTATGAGTGATCCATGTTCCAGCAGCCCATCAACATACAAAGAGAGAAAAGATCCCCCACTTACTAATTAACCTGGGCATGTTCGCTGTCATAGACTTCTCCTAACACTATACACTGATGTTAAACAGAGCTGTCTGCTACGGAATCTTGGCACATAGTGGGCTAAAAAGTGGGCATCTGGTGGAACGGCACCTCTGCGCTTGTGGCGGTGTTAGCTGGCAGCAGCTGCAGAGAGATGGCAGCAGTTAAACAGAGGGAGCGGGCACTGTATCCGGGACGAGCAAGGTCGTCGGCAGGTTGATTGAGTGCTTGTAGGAGTGGGTGACCTCCTTCGTGTCCCCTCAGTGGCAGACAAGAGAGGAGGATGAAGCAGAAGAGGAGGGAGTTAAGAGCTTGTGTCGCTGCTGTCTGTCCCACTTTTTCTCTTCTCTCTTTCTTTTTCCACATCTGTCCCTTTGGTCACACTCACAGACAGGTTCTCTGTTCCCATAAACTCACTTATTTGCACAGTACAGTATACATCCTTATCAGGGCAAAGTTACACTCTGTCTATTTCTATTTACTACATACAGTACAGTGTGCATGTTCAGTGTACTCTGGTGTGACTCCATATAAACACCTTGGACCTTGACCTTGTTTATTAAATAGCACCAAAGCAACGTCCTGTGATTGGAGCCCACATTAGGTTTCTCTTTGTCTCAGCAACCTTATTCATCTCAGCCAGCTCCTTTTGTACTGCTCTCATTATGGTACATTAGCACAGCCATGGTTGCAGCACAACATTGATCACACTTAATCATGGAGACAGACAAGCCGGTTGGTGAGTCAGCGGGCGTTCACGTCCATGTGTGTCAAGAGGGTCTACCACTGAAATGTAACAGGCATGCTTAAAACCCAGCCATCAGGTGCAAATGTGAAAAGCACAGCAGGGCTGATCTGTGGAGGAAGAGGGGGATTTGAAGGAGTATTTTTAATATTTAGGGACATAAGCTTATTTGCATATTTGCCAAGACTAAGGTGAGAAGATTTATACCACTCACACGTCTGTAATTTTATGTTAAGGTAACACCCCTGATTAGCTTAGCTCAGCACAAGACTGAAACAGGTGGAAACAACTACCCTGCCGTGTCTAGCAGAGAAATGAATGAGAAACAATTTAGCACTCTTCAAACAGTTTTATCTAAGAACACCAACAGGAGGAAATACTTAAATAAAGACTCAGACTCATGGAAGTCTAGTCAAGTCTTGTTTTTTGCGGGCTTTTCCCATGGATGCATTATCAAGATCTAGATACCTGAACTAAAGATGGTGCCTATTTATTCCAATTAGAATTTCTCGTCTAGCATGTATGCCAAAAAAGTTCCAAATATATGGTTTTCTTTCTGGATTAATTCTGGCCCTGTGAATCTGTGCAGAATTGTTCCTCAAACTCACCCTGACAAACTTCCAGATTAGCCTGTTAACTTTTTCTTTTGATAAAAAAATCTATTTGCTCAGCTTGACAGAAGTTTAAAAAAAAATTAAAATCTCCACAGTAGATTGTGGAGTCCCACAGGAGTCAATATTGGGACCGATTTTATTTTTCCAATTATATGTTCTTACTTGGCCGCATTTTACAAGGGCACTGATGACACACAGCTACAGTATATGTCACTGTAAAACCTAGCGCCAGTCCGAACCTCTCTGCCAGTGGCCGTGTGGTTAGTTTGTGCGCCCCATTTTCAGAGGCTTAAGTCCTTGAAGCTGGCAGCCCGGGTTCTATTACGACCTGTTGCTACTTTCCTGCATGTCATTCCCCACTCTCTCTTGCCCTAACTTCCAACTCTATCCACTGTGCTGTCTCTCCAATAAAAGCACAACAAGCCCCAAAAAATAGATCTTTGAAAAAAAAATAAGGATTTCACCAAATTGTCTTATATTAAACCCTGACAAAACAGAAGTATTTGTATGGATATGTTGCCAGCATTTATCTAATCCTCCCTCGGTCCTCTATCAATTAAACAAAATGTCAGAAACCTTCCTGCCTCCCTTTTTAACATTTTTAGCTTCTATCCTTATATTTTTCACCTTATTTTGCACCCTTAACCCTTTGATTTCTTCTCCCACTGTCTTTTTCCCTCAACCTTTACTCTTGCTGCTGTCATCTGTCTCTTTTGCAAATCTTTCTCACTCTCTCTACCTTCAGGCCTTGAAAGGAGCCTTTAAACTCCCACACTTGTGCTCCTTGTTGGCCTCCATTGCTGCTTGAGTATGTATTGCCTGTTTTATCTTCTCGTACCCAACCTCAAAAAGCTATTCAGTTGTAAAATGTAGTGTGCATGGCTGCATGGTCTCACTGGATATCAGGGAGCATTTTCTCGCTCCTTCTCCCCTGTCGCTCGTCCACTAACACCTACCTCGAGGCTGCGATTTTGTGCTATGATAGGGACACAAGCTTTGTCTGGAATATAGCCTTCCGGATGTTTCTAACAGGTGCCCTTAGGCACCCTGTATCTATGTCTGCTGAAGTATGTGGCCTGGATGATGTGTGGGTGTGTGTGTGCTTGTGTGTGTGTGTTGGCAGTGGCTGCTGCATCCTCTGGGGGGTCATCGGGGGCACTCACTGTAAACAGATCTTTGTGGGCATCAGCACATCTCGTGGCTGGAGCACGTGCTCTAACTTTTCCATCATTTTCTCTTCAACAGCCACACACACAGGCACGTAATGGCCCCCTTATGTATTCACACATATTCTTATCTGTCATCCAGAGGTTTAAGTCCCTCTCTTTTAAACTGTGTCTTACAGTCTCTCTCAACCCTTTCCCTGACAGCATGGCCTCCTGCTTGCTTTACTGTTTCCAGGAAGCGGGTAAAACCAGTCTTGAGTTTCCCCTCCGCTCCATTCCAAGCTTCCAGGTGGAGAAAATAGACTCCCCTGTCACCCATGTCCAAATGTGTCCCCACGTTGGAGTGGAAAACAAACAGTGGAGCTGCCTGGCTGGTCCACCGGGACATACAAACCTGCAGACTGTTTGGACAGAGCACAGGGCCAGAAATAAGGGCTTGTACTTTAAAGATCACTTTTGTCCTGCCTTGTCATTCTTGTCGTTTCTTCTACCTTCTACACATTGCCAGACAAACTGGGACATAAGACGTCCATAATGACCGGAGCATCCTCTTACATCACAACCTGCAGTTATTCATCATTTGAGCTTCACCTGCTCGGGGATGCCAAGCTGTCAGATGGTTTCGTTACTTCCCAGCATGAACAAAATGATATGCTGCAACAATCAGTATAACATGTAAAAACTCTTCTATGAATCTAGATTCCTAGAAGGAGAGAGATTTTCTTCTCTGCAAACACAAGTGACGACTTCCATGTAGCACTTCCTGCTGCTAAGTCCCGCCTTTTTTCACATCAAGCCTCGGCCCTTGTAATTACTTCATTGTAAAGCTGTCAGGACTCACCCAGCTTTCACAGCCTCAATAAGATTATATATTTTAGCCGCTTATTATGCAGTTTAATGGGACAAGTGTCTTACATTTTCATTAAGGTGTCATTTGTTGACATTTTGTCATTTCAAGTTGCCACTCAAATATTCTTGCCGCTATAACTGCCACTAAGTTTACATCTTTCATTATTAATCATAATTTTTAAAGTTTTATATTTAGATTTGAGCTCCAAATGTTTCAGCAACGATTGCATACCACTCTGTTTCATTGATTTTTTTCTTTTTTGAGATTGTATTGAGAGTTTTTCTTGTCAGGCTGCCAGGTAAAGAAAACAACAGATTCTACGAAAGTACTTCTAAACATCTCACACAACAGCTTTCTCCCATTTTGGCAGGTCTCTCAGCGAGCAGTGTTTTGGCAGGTCTCCCTTGTGTGTGTGTGAGTGTGAGTGTGTGTGTGCGTGAGTGTGCGTGAGTGTGTGTGCGTGAGTGTGTGTGAGTGAGTGTGTGAGAGATAGTTGTTTGCTGGGTTTCAGGAAGGCTCACTTTGCCAGCGGGGCCTGAAACAATAGAGCAACGTTTTCTCTCGCTTGTTGCTGCTCGGTGTAGGCCTTCAACTGCAAGAGCGAGAGGGAAATTCTGGACTTGCCACCTCCTGCTTTTCCTCCTCCTCCTCTTTTTTCCTCCCCCTTATTATTCTTCTCCATCTCCTCCTCTTTCTCCTCCTTCCTCTTTCCCCCTCCTCCTCCATCTGATGACTCAGAGAAATGTGCTTGGCTCTGCTCCCGCTGCTGAAGCTCAAACAGAGATCTGATGAAAACAGAGTGAAACTGACAGAAAAGTCCTTTTTTAAGAAAGTGGCTGGATGATACTAAAGCTTTGTCAGATTAAATGGAGTTAAATAAGTTCAATAAAAGTGAGAAGTAATGAAGACAAACCAGATATTATGTTTCCAGAGGTATTCATGTATGTTCATGTGCTGCGCTGTCGTCCTGGAGCCAGTTGAAGGCAGCATGTTGCTGCCAGCACAGTTGCAAAGATCGTAGCAGCATTTTAAGGCTTTGAACTATGAAGAAAAAAACAAGATAAGATTTGTATAAAATGAATGCTGCCTGTTTTCAATAGAACTTAATGCCTTCGTGACACACGGCTGTTTGCTTTCAAGTCACTTTTTTCTAAGTGTTTACAAGAAAAGTGGCTGAAAAAAAGCAGAAACATTTATAAGATTAACTCTAATTCCTGCCTTACTAATAAATCCATTTTCTCCATGGGTCATATTTTTGTTTGAAGCAGCTCTTAATGTTTAGTTTTCTTCAGTTAGATAACCCTCTGTATGTTAACTTAATTTATTTTATTCATGAAAGGTAGCACATTCATGCAGGTATTAATACGTCCCTGACAGAACAAATTAATGTTAAACAATCACACTTTTTTCCCATTCTTTTCAAAAGACTTCGATACAGTTAATGATTATGATATTGGAATTGTACAAAAAACAAATAATAACAACGAACGCCCAAACGTCTCCTACAGTGTTTCAGTGCAGAAAGCTTCAGATGTTTTCACAGAAGAAGAGCTTTAATGTATTATAATTTTAAGAAGCAATACATGAATAACTTACACAGTCCAGTACGCTGGGCAGTGAATAAATGATTCTTCTTTTTCTTTGATAAAATGTCTTCCTATATAAAGAAATAATCACTCAAGTAATCCGAAGTCCTAAAATGTTCATGATTTAATTCTAACTTAAAACAAATCTTATTGCTAAAAATAAAAAGATCTAAGTCAAAATTAAAATGTAAAATAGCTCCATAAATAAATACATGTTATATCTATTTAATAAGCTAAACACGGTCTTTTTGTTGTTTTTTAGTTATCCTTTTATTTTAGCAGGGAGAACCCAATGAAGACCGAGGTCTCTTGTCCCCTGGGTGCCCTGCAGCAACACAATAAAAAACATTATTCAGTTCAAATAATTACAGATACATTCATAAACATATCCATTCTCCTGAACCTGTGCCTTGTTTCAGAAATCACATTTTTAAAGCTGTTGCAATTATTTTCCTGTAGTCCGATAGTTCAGACACTATCTCTTTAAAAATGTCATATGATACCAGAGGGAGCAGCTTAGCCGTCATTTCAAAATGACTCCACATGATGGGTGCAGCAACACCTAAAAACTGTCTTTCCCCATTCAGTCCTAAACTTTGGTATTTTTAACATCCGATTTAAAGAAGTGGTCGAATGGCTTTAGACGTAGAGAGTAGTCAGGTAAGGAGGGAGTTTACCAATGAGTGCCCTGTGAGCACAATACTGTTCTGCTTTTGAGACATAGGTCACAATGGTGAGTTTGAAATCTGTCAGCTTTGATAAAGGGAAGAACAATATGATCAGGGCATCCAATGGCTTCAAAACAGATACAGCTGCAATGTGTGTAGAGATGTCTCCATAGTCCAATTCTGACAATACTGTAGCTTTCACAGTGTTTTTTCTATTTCTCATTGTTGGGCAGGACTTATTCCTGTAAGGAAACCCCAGCTGAGGCCTTATTTCTCCAAATAAAATGCTAAATGCATCTGATATGTTTGTATTTTATAGGTATATTTTGCTTTATTCTTACTGAGTTCTCATAACTTGGTATAAGTGTTGTTTTTTCAAAAGTTGTTTTAATGCCACTCATAAAAATACTACACCTGTTTTCAGCTCTGCACATTAAGAAAGATATTTGCACTGAACATTAGGGCTGGGAATCGATTCAATTTTGATTTTAAATCTTGGGGTAACGATTCGATTGAGAATCTATTTTCGATTCAAAATGATTCTGGATTCATGATTCAAAGTCTATTTTTGAATGAGTACATACTTCAGGATCTACTGCAGTCATCTGTGAGACTGGCTGAATTTCTTACTGCTCCATTTGGCGTTCTACTGAGTTAAAGAGCTAGCCTCAGCACTTAGCAGGGAGGGACTGGTTAGCAAAGAGAAAAAAAAATCGATTTTTGGAAGTTATGAATCTATTTCAAATCTCAGAAGATCAGAATTTCGATTTTTACATAAATAGATTTTTTTTCCCACCGTTACTTAACATCATCCTGCACACAGCTAAATCAGTTTTCCATGACTCCTGAGACATGTTTTGTATTTTATTGCTTTATATAATTTATTTATTTGTATTTGAGTCCATTGGCAGGAGGAGTACTACTGTTTGCTAGCTTTCAACTTTGTTTTACTTCTATACTTTTGTGTTCTTTGTTCTCTTGTCACTTAAAACACAAAAACAAATTCCTTGTACGTATAAACCTACATGGGAATACAAATAATTCTGTTTCTTATTCTACCTCAGGATGCAATTCTTATTTATACACATTTCACACCTCTTTTAGTACATTTATGTACGTATTAAAACATTTCCTCCCTATAAAATAAGCAACACGGTACATTTGCCACGATCATAAATGATCGGTTAAACACAAAAATAAAACCTATTTAAAAACACGTTAAAAGCAGTTCTGAAGAAATGATGAGTGTCAGGGCTGATCGATTTGTCACCCACTGAAAACACAAAGCATAAGCTGGACAAATATTCTTTCTCTGTTCAAATTTAAAAGTTTAATGAATATCTTTAATGCAAGGGAACAATTATGATCATCAAATGAGTGTTTTTATAGTTTGGGAAGAAGTTAAAGTTTAAGTAAGAAGACAAGGGAATTGTTTTAGCAACTTTTTTTTTAAATGTTCATAATGGTTTTAGTTTTACCAAATGAATGATACATCTAACCCGTTTCAATGGTCCATGAATACGTGGGCTCACTGTAGGTTTCTAATGATTTTTGGAGAGTGACTCACCAACAGTTTTTCTGAGTGACTTATCATTCTTGTTGTTTCATGTCTGACCACTTGGCTTTTCTTTCAGGTTTTATGTGTCATCACGTGTAGCTCCAGAACATTCAAACGGTAACCTCAGCAAATTCATGTCCAGAACTGCTTCCAAACTTGACTATTCAGTCCTGTTCTTTTGTAGTCACTATTAAGCTGCAGTAAATGAGACGCCTTCTCCTCGTCCATCAGTCTGTCTCCTCCTTCCTCCTGGTTTCTTTTGTCTTTATCTTACTCTCCTCTCTTCGAAACCTCCCAACTGTGGCTCTCCTGAAACCTGGTGCCACTCCTGATCTTTTGTTTCTATAATGGGATCAAAGGGGAACTTTGTGACAAGTCTTGTGTGATTTCGCCGTCTCTGTTCATCGTTTATCATGCTTTGCTGTATTACTACCCTTCATTCTTAATTCATCACTAACCTCTGTACAGTGTGGCACATACCTCGCAAAACACAACAGCTTCCAATAGTTTCTCTTAGAAATATCAACAATTTGTCACATTCATCTTTCTCAGGAGAGCATTCATGTTCATGAATAAGAAATTAGGACACCACTCCAAAAAATCTAATATTGTGACTCATTTCACGCAGATGGGTAAATTTGTTGTTAATAGTGAGGCAGATTTTTTTCTAGATGCTATTTTGTGTATTAGGTCAAAATGTAATTTAATAGCTTCTTAAAAGCCAGCATTGTGAGGGGGATCCCTCAGGGCCTATATATTGGCCCAGTACAGTTTCTTCTCTCAAATAGCATCTGCTTTGTTCTGTGCTCTGAAGTATCATCCTTCAGATCACATATCTAACCACTCTACTGATCCAAATAGTTTGAGCCTACGGCCCTCTGATACACACATGTACTACAGACACACGGGCAACATCCACAGAGACACATGCACACACACAGAAGCTCTATTGGTCACTCTGTTTCACAAGTGGCACACACACACACACACACACACACACACAGAAGCTCTATTGGTCACTGTTTCACAAGTGGCACACACACACACACACACACACACACACACACACACAAGCTCTGTTGGTCACTCTGTTTCACAAGTGACACACACACACACACAGCTCTAATCGAATGGTTTGTGCAACGCATGGTGAATGATCTGGTTAAGAAAGAGGTTGACTGTAGAGGAAAGATGCCAAATCCCCCAGCTACTGTTCAAATGTGTGTACGTGAGACAGAGAATAAACCTGCTTTTTTTATCTGTTTGCATAGCACCCTGGAGTGTGTGTATGATTACACACAGCAATGTGCATACATTAGTGTGTGTAAATGTGTGTGACAATACTTTCCACTGCTCGTTTGCATTAGTTCCATAGAAAATAAGGTTTATACAAACTGATGTGTAGAATGAAATTGTCATTTTTGTTTGTTGGCCTATTGCATGCTTTCGAGCAACCAACACATGAATATAAACTCCAGTGCGTGTGAGTTAGTGTGTTACACAACGCAGTGGGCTCAGGGGGTTTCTAAGGTTGGCCCTGTTGAAGGAAGAATTCCCTGTGTGAGCTTGAGAAGATGAGGAAGACTGCTTCTGAGTTAGTTCAGTGTGTGTGCTTGTGTGTGTGCATGAATTAGACGGAGGCAGAGCGACAGAATGTTTGAAGCCTGCCACTGAGACAAGCATCAAACACCACCTCAACTCTTTGCCCTTCAGCCTGTATTCACACACACACACACACACACACACACACACACACAGTTTAACAATTTGATACATCTCAGGCTCACTCTTCCTCCTCTTTGCTGATATCTTTCTTGTATTGTTCCAAAAAAAAGGGACAATCAAATAATGAATGATACTCTCCAGATGCACGTTTCTTTCATACGGTCTCATCTTCCATTTCAGCCACTTATCTGTGTTTGTCCATCTGACCAACAAACCAGAATACGGTCACATAAACACAGGTTCTTTGTCAATCAGATATTGGTTTGTCCTCCATGTTGGTTCTATTCAGACTCCTCTGAGGAAAGAGAGCAGTGATAGGATTGAGGGGATGAGATTCACATTTTGTAGTAATGTTAGACAAACACACCATCCTCATGAAAAACAAGTGAAAACAGATGCATAATTGGTTGATTGCTAATGTTGGTTAAGGTGAATCTTTAATGAAGATAACACTTTTATTAGTGGAGCACATGACCTACATTACTCGAGGCCACACTAATAGGAAGTTGATGGGGAGAAAGACAGACTTTGGTTTAAAAAAAAAAAAAATGTGACAGGGAAATTCCTTTGTGACTCACACTGAGTTGGCGCCGGTTAGTTCTGAATCTGGGTTGGCGTAGGGTTTGGTGACGTCCACCACCCTCTGGTCTCGTCCTCACCCTGTCTGAGGATGGGTGGTGAATAGATGGGTGGGATGGAGTGGGTGTTTGGAAGCCAGTTTTCACCCCTGCCCTTTAAAGTGAGATATAGTCTGGGTGATGACACTGAGTCATCCCTGCTTTCTAAGCTCTCCTCTTTCTGATTCGTATTCTCCATCATGGCCCCTGTTCTTACCACACCCTATCATGTGAGTGTTGCATTCACTGAACAGTGTGTTGTAGGTCTACACAGTCCCCTGAAGGCTTTTTTTTTCTAAATCTGGGTCAAGACCCAGTTGAGAGTTAAGGGAAAGATTAAAAATGTGCCTCAAATATTCAGATACATTAGCATGTGAAACTCTTGCCTTAGCTCTTGAAGAGAGACCTGAAGCCTTCCTGTATCTCTGCTCTGTAAGGATGAAGTGCGCTGTAGCCTGTAGACATGTCATTTTTCATGCAAAGGGAGGCTGTTGCATCATTTGTACAGTTCAGTACTCCTAATGATGCAACTCATACTGCAGATAAGCAAACAGAAAAGTCTGAAAAACATGTTCACGAGGAAAAAGATGTCGGAAATATGTATTCAACCACACACACAAACCCCCTTGCTGCTATAACCAGATCTGATCAGACAGCACCTTGCTGCCATAATACTGTGTATAAACCTGACTCCAGCAATGCTGACTGTAGGCCTCTTCTACAACACACTGTTTATTCATTCAGTTCACAAAAACGTAGAAACTGTTGTCTTAGCAACAGACACGGCATGGCTCTTGATAACACAGTATGGGGAAGTTGATTGAAACCCAGTTCCAGTTTATAGATGCTGCTATCGAGTCTTGTAGGTCCTATAATAGGGATGTAAGGATTAATCGTGAGGCAGTTAAAAATCGATTCAAAGGTGTCAAGGTTCGAATCGGTACTCTGAAAAATGAATCGCAGTAATATCGTGAGCGTCAGCACCTGTAGAGCAGAGGCGGTTGGTTGTAATAAGCAGGCGTTATCATGGCAGTGGAAACATTTTTGCTTCCCAAGACAGAAAATGAAAGAGGTGAGAAGATAACGGACGAGACAAAAAAACTGTGCAAATATTGCAACAAGACAGAGAACTACACAAATAGAACAACCAACATGATGCAGCATTTAATCGACACCACAATGAGAAGCTCCAGTCACCTCCTGATTCTCTCAAAATAAATCGTGAGAGAATCGTATCGTGAACCCAGTATCGTGAAACGTATCGTATCGTGAGTTGAGTGAATCGTTACATCCCTATCCTATAATGTAACGTTATACCTCGAGTCAAGTCACGTCTTTTTGGTGCACAACCACTGGGTTGAAGATCTCCGTCAACTCCAGTTAAAAACAATTGATGTTATTGGAAAATTGCATTTTCTTCTCGTCTTTCCTAGTTCAAAGAGAATTAAACATGAGCTTGCAGTTTTTTGTCTTTTTTTCCCCCACAGAGTACCCTAGTGAAATCCTCAGGTTGAAAGGTTAGATTTAAACTTAGACATACCCATCAGGCTCAGTGGTGCTTTGTGCTTAGGTCCAAGCAGGACATGTTAGTATGCTGACACACAAAACTAAGCAGTGAAAATGTATTACATTACTAAACAACACTATGGCAATGTCTGAGCGAGGATATTAGCATACTTGAGTCAGACTTGAGCTCAAAACACCAGCTCAGCCATATAGAGCTCGGCCCCCAGACCCTTAAGCTAGTTTGACACACAAAAATGTAACATCTGGCCTCTATTACTTCAGAATGCACATTTCTGCCACTTACATTTCAATTCCAACTAAGGATTAAGCCAACTTTTTCTTGAGTCCGATTTCCTGGGAATTAATTTTTTTTTCTATATAAGAACTGAAAACAGTAAATGTTATTCGCCCCAGGCAAGAAATAATATGAGTTAAAATGTACTGGCATGCTGTTCATGTCTATAACTTTATAACATAGATCATGATACAATGGCTGTGCACACACTGGGACTCAGCCAATGTAAATATATGTTTGGCTTTGTCTTACAGTTAATCTATCTGAGTGAAATAACTGAAATAACTCAGTTTCAGCCATGTCACTAATGCATCTGATAAGAATAGTATCTGCAGCATATTTCAACTTTTTGTTGAAAATATGCAAATCAGCTGTAAGGCAACAGAACTGTAAACCAAGAGGCAACCTCCGGTGTTGAAAAATGAAGCCAATGCGGAAGTGCAAAATCCTTCAGTTTGTTTAGTGTCCGCTTGAGGCTGGCTCCAAAAGCCCTGGAAGTCGTATACACACCACAGCCAAAGATCTTATGAACAATGTGTGTTATCCCTGGTAAGGCACATAGCTGACTTGATTGACAGGCAGGCGCAATATAACGGTGTGTCATAAGGCTTGAAACCCAGCTCCAGCTCTCAGCCTGTCGTTAGGTTGACTGAAAGTCAGGCTGAGACAGGATTTCCAGCATGACAGCGGCTGCCGATGAGCCTCCGGAGCCCCCTGCTGTAACAGATGGCTGACGTCACTCAGGCTTCATCCATTAATATTTACAGTCTATGCTATTCAACATGTAATAACTGCAGTAAAGTATTCTGTTACACACAGCTTAATAAAGTGTGTATAAAAGAAGACCCATGCCAAGTGTTTAGGGCATTACCTCTGGCATGTATGTTTAGTAGACAGCAGGTAGCAGGAGAACATGCACAGACAGTCACCCTGCTGCTGGTGTCTGCAGTGGAAGCTGTGAGTGTTTTCTTCAAGGATCCCTCCTGCCCCCTGGGCCCTCATCATCACAATATACAAAGAAATGTGCTGAATAATCTACTGGCTTTGTGACTGGGAACACGACCCCCATGTCCAGTCATGCACACAGGGCAGCGTCTCGCAGTTCATATAAACTCAAACTACAGATGTTTTTTTTAGGAGGCCTTTGACTCTTTCTTTTACTTTGAATCTACAGCCGAGAAACTGACGATGAAGTAGGTAGTTCATATAACATTTTCACCAACTCACATCTGCCAGGATTCCTTTTTAAAAACAATGGCAGCTTGTGAAAACATTGCCCATATCTGTTGCTCATGAGACACAAAGGCCTTAAAGCTGACAGTTAACTGTCTCTTTATGAACCTATTCTCAAAGTCTATACATGGCACACACACAAGTGTGTTACTCAAACTCTGTGACCTGCAGCGAGATTCCTCCTGTGTTGACTGCTGGTGTGAATACTGGCACAGTGTCTGGAGAAAATGTGTTTTATACCGCTGTCATGATAAACTGGTTTAGGTAACAGTGAGGAGATCCTGAAAATCCCTGTTGAAGTGTAACATCAGTGTGGCAGTTATGACTGTCAACCAGAGTGAAACTGAACATTTCTATCTCTACCACCGTTTAACCACATCCTTTTTTAATTCCTCTGGTATGTTTTATTTCTAGTTACTCATATTTACATTTTTTTCACATACTATAATTTTGAGATCCAACTTAAAGCTAGGGTAGGTAATTTTCGAAAACTAGCATGATTTTGAAAGTAGCATTCTCTCCGTGCTCCGTCTTCACCCACCCCCTCCCCTCTGTGCTCCCTCAAAAGCCGCGCCCCGCACTTACATGCACTAGCGCCATTGGTCCAGAAGCGGATTTCAGCTCATGCTTTGAGTGTGGGCTCGTGCATGCATGGGGTAGAGAACGAGCAGGGAGACAGGCAGGCATAATTGGTTCATAAAAATGGAACCAAGTGCAGACATTGGTCGAAGTTTATACGTGTTTACAGCCACTACAGATGACAGATTTTCTTTGTTTCTTTTTCAGAGCACACAAATTATTAATTTCTGTCAGGACCTAAAGACAATTTCAACCAAAATCTTAAAAAGTGTATCTGGAGGAAATTACCTACCCTACCTTTAATCAGCAAAAACTAGAGCTGCCAATCGATCAATAAATTCAATCATGATTAATCACAGCCTCTATTGTGACTAATCCCGATTAAATGTATGAATTTGACAACCTCACAGTAGAGGCTGTGATGAATCACAATGAATCACTTGGGTTTCCTTTTTCAAGTTTTTGTATACTCAATTGTGTAAAGAAAGCTACTAGCAGCCTGTTGCAACACAGCTAAAATAGTTGTTTTAAGATTTAGGTTTGTCAATTCTAATGGGGCCCGGGCCACCCTTGCCAAACCCTGGATCAGCCCCTGCCGCCCAGCCAACATTTCCTGCGCTCACCATTATACACACCGAGATGCCTGTTACGCAACATTATGGAAGCAAACACAAGACCACTAAGACAACTATGTTTGCACTTTGCACAGTTTTGGTCAAATGTTTCCAACTTGAGTACATAAGCATATGATTAGCCTACCAATACTGCCAGAGAATTAAAGACAGTGAGTGGCTTACCTAGTGCTACAAAAGGCTTCTCTTTCCCCGGCTCACATAGATGATCACTATCTTCTCAAGTGACAGTTTTGACGTCCAATCGTCCCAGTTATATTACGTCTCTACGTGCTGTGAATGACTCGATCAGGAGAAGTGACTAGCAAGTGTCTGCATTACAGTAAGGAGACAGATGTTTCATTTTCAGTTGAATTCAGTGCGTAGCTGTCGGTTTAGGATATTATTCCTTTCAAAAACAGAAAAGGAGAAACAAAACTAGACAATTCTCGGCTGTTTGAAAAGGGAAAATGTTTGTTTTGTGTAAAGCTTAGTTAGCTAAACTTACTTTTTTTGCATGATTTCAGTGTTTCACTAAATGTTCCCCAACATTGTAAATATAACTCAACACCATTAGAAAAATTTGCTCAGCACAACAGGCCTGTGAAGAGGCCAGCGAGCGCCTTTGATGATGTGTCATGTGGGACAGAAAAAGGCAACTGAGGCCTTGCTTGAGGAAGGAAGTCACCCAAAAAAAAAAAAGATATGGTCTGTTGTGGTTTTAATCTTTTCAATTCCGCTTTCTTTTCTCAGCTTCTCTCTCTTCCTCTCACTGATTTTTATCGTCATACACATTGACACGACACACACACAAACACACACACTCACAAACACACACACACACACACACACACACACACACACACACACACACACACAGGCAGCGGGCTGTGTGGTGTGGTGGGGAGAGCAGCTTTGGCTCCTGGTTTCTTCTGGGAGCTGCACCAGTTCGGTGACTTGATCTGCGCTAAGCAACTGGATTGGCTTAATCTGGTCTCCCTGCAGCCATGGCGATCTGGTTCTGCCTGGCAATAGAGAGCGCGGGAAGGGGGGGCTGAAGAAGAGAGAGGGAGTTTTTATTGAGAGGCAGGCCTGTTAGAGTTGATCAGGAGTTTGTGTGTGCGTATGTGTGTTTTGAATGGGGCTTTTTGTTTCAACGTGACTCACCGTGCTCTTGCCACTGTTGGGTGCCTGGAGGGAAAGATGGAGGGAGGGTGAACACAGAAAATAAAAGGAGCTGATGCGGTTAAGTCATTAGGAGACTGCATGTTCGGCTGCTCTGTCAAGGCTCGGCCTACTTCTCTGATGAATCAATAAACCAAATTGCTGCCTGTGAAAGAGACAAACAGAGGGTGAGATCAGATCTATCTTCTGGTTTGCCTGGCTCCAGATCATTTGAACTTTTAGCCAACTCCTCCACAGACTGCGAGCTCGAGAGCGGCTAAGAGCGCTCTCCATACGACATCAGTCAAACCAGATGGTGCGTGTGATTGCTCACTACTCCCTACAAATTTGTCAGCAAAATTTCACTGAGTTGACGTTCTTAATCACTTTTGCTGTGGTCCTGATTACTCTGTGAAAGCACAAATGTATTCAACAAGAAGGATGTCTTTGTTACGTTACTTAGAAACCACTGTTTGTTTATGTGTTGGTGCCTTAACAGATAGAGTATCAGGTTACTATAGGCAATAAAAACCTACATTTTCCTTTACAGTTCAAGCTATATCCATATGTTGCAATTAATTACAATCACGGCAAAGTTCCTACACAACAGAGAGTCTCACTGACAAATGTGTCCAATCAAGAGCTCTGACTGTGCAGAAAGCCAAAATCCTGAAACCTCGAGATCCCGTGAACATACCTTCAGTGGAAATAACAACCTAATGTACTTATAGCTAGGGAGCAAGCAGAGCCTCTCATAACATTGTATCCTAGTGTTGCCTTCAGGCGTAATATGGAATATCTTTTTTTATGATACTTTCATTTCTGTAGCTAGGTTTCTCTAAATTAAAAGAACTTAAAAAAATGAGACATGTTGATATTCCGTAAAACTTAAACTAATAGCCCAGGCTTTTTTTTTTTATTCATTTATTTAACAGGGACACATGCAGTAAACATTGCTTCATATGTTAAATACAAAGTAGATGCCATGCATAAAAGTTTCTAGCCTTGGCTAATTTGCAACCCCTGTCCCTGGCTGGGTATTTAGGATGAAAACAGCATTATTAGACTAAAAGAAAATACAAAAACGGTGATGCTGTACAAATGCAGACATTATGAACTCAATACAAAGAAGAGACAAAATAAGATTAAACAGTATAACGATTATTCTAAGAGGGAACGGTCAATGCTCTCAAACTTGCTTCAGTTTCAGCCACTTGTGTTTTAAAAACCTTGAACTCTGTTAGTTTCCTTCAGTTTATCAAATGACCCTGCCTTTATTTTGGACAGATGGCCCTTTAATTATTTTAAAACAAAATTCATGCACAGCAAATATGGGACAGACTTTCTAATTGTACATTTACAACAAAAAGAATATTTAACTTTGTACAAAATGAGGAGATCAAAAATTACAAATCACTTATTTTATTTGATATTTGCTTAGCTTGGACAGCTCAACAATATCCTGCTGCTGGACTGTGGGGCAGAGAGGGAGACACCCTTGTTAATATATTTTTGATCCGCAAACTAACCAACACTAACTGCAAAGGGGCCTCTCATTGAGAGCTGCCTTTATTTGTCAAAATGTGCGGCGACACTAGGCTAGTAAAAGGGACTGGGCCTTAAATTGGGATGGGCTTTTATTTTGAAATTTTACGGTATCTAGGGATTATAGGGGGTTCTGTTTGCATTGTTATAACTCACTCAGAAATCAGCTTGTATGTTGATATGTACGCTAACATCGATAATTAATCGACTTCTACATCAAACTCTGAACTCCCCCAAAAGACAGGCGACCAAAACCTGAATTTAATGAAGTGTAAAAAAAAAAAAAAAAAAAAGGGGGCTAATAATGTAAGACTCCAACTTCACAAAATAAGTAGAGAGTGAATGCATTATTTTTACAGTATTTCACTGTTTAATTTTCTACTGTATAAGCTTCTTTTTTTTTAAGTTAAGCTCAAAGGGTTTATCCATAAAATCAAATACCCACCACTTGTTGCTTGCAAATCTCCCATTGGGGGAAATTTAATATTAACTTACAACAGCTCACAACAGAGGAAAAGGGAACTCAAGCAAAAGATAACAAAATGTAAATGAAAACATACTGACAATAATAAAATACAGTAAGAAGGATAGTAATAATAGTTTAAAGCTTCACTTGTTTAAGTTAAAAGTTAAAACAGAGAAATGGCACACGCTTGTTAAAACACAAATGTGTAGCATATGCATTTGATTTAGAAAATATACTGCCAAGTAAACGTGGCAAAAGAGTAAAAAAGGATAGCACACACACAAACACACACACTAACAGTTTTTCTTTGACACCCCCGCTTTGTTCCCCTCGCACTCATTGTCACCCACGTGTGAAAGAAACCTCCACTCGAGGCCCACCCATGACCGCCTCTCTAGGGCTCTGTAAGAGGCGGTCACGCACTTGTCCCCCCCTCCGATCTTCCACTCTAACACCGTTTGCCATGGATGTTTCAAAACCATCTGACCTGGCTGTGCTAACGGGTGGCTATTTTGGGAGTGAGATGGCAAAACCGTCTGCTATACTCGCAACGTCCATCGGAAAAAAAGAGGGATTGCTAAGAGCAAGTGCTCAGGGGTCCTCCTGTGTGTATGTGTGTGTGTGTTCACAGCCAACCATTCCAGTGAGCCTGTGTGGTGGTGGGGGTCATGTGTCGCTGTAGGCCATAGGGATTGCTGTTGAAATTGGAGATTTCATACTCTTGCAAAAACCAAGACGGACACTGTAGTTTGCTCTCTTGCAACTGCTTGTGCAGACTTTCACCTACTTTGTTATCAGCTAAATGTGCACAGAGTTGCATATGTAGCTTGCACGTGTTTTAACCTACAGTATGACCAGTTTAGGGAAATTCTTTACATAAACATATCCTTTTTAGCTAGGGGCATTTGGCAGTGACACCATCTGAGCTTGGTGCTGTTTTTTTAACAGAAACAGCCTTCAGTGAAGGTAGCTTTGAGGCCCTTTGGGAAAGAGCCTGATCAACAGGTTGAGCAATGGAACATGCCAGCGAGCGAGCGTGGCATCTCTCTCTAGTTGCTACTGAAACATCATCTCCCTCTGTGGGACTAGACTAATGCAGGAGGGGTAAGTAAGAAAACATTTGTTGGTCAAAGGCACGAGTCATCATCGTGCTTGACACCTTTAAGGTCGCTTAGCTTGTTGAAACACTAGCTGCATATGCTAAAAGCTTAGTAAGCATTTAGGTTGCTCAGATAAGTTCAAACTGACCATCAACTTTAAACATAACTATATAGTGTGACATTTTTGAGCACGCTAAAAAGCTTCTCAACTCTTAGTTCATTTGCAGTATTTTCCCAACTTTTTTCCTTGCAGGCCCCCACTTATGTCTAAGGGCGCACTCAAACTCGGATCAGTTGCCCCGTACCGTGTGATTTGTCTTGTTGTCTTACGTGAACGTGATTGCTTTTTCGTCAGATAAAGCCAGAACACTCCGGGATTTCCCGATAATGGAAGGTTGTACTCGTAGTCAAACGAGCTGGACTTCAGGGGTGAAGCGTGCTTAGGCATGGTACAGTTTGCCTGGTGTGAGTGCGCCCTACTGTAAGAAAAGCGGAGCCCCCTGGACCCTCGTAAAAAAAAATGATGCAATGTTGTCAAAAGATGACATCAATTTTCACATAATTGTTTTTCATCAGAACCTGTACTACTGATAAGTTTATACCAGAAAAGAGAAAACAGAATAGGTCTACACACTAGATCTTAAAAGACCTATTTCTAAAATATATCCAGTAAGTGTGTTATCATCATTTAAGTTAATATGTGAAAATCTAATTTCGACAAATTCAGAGCAGACAAAACCTTACGCCCCTCTGAGATCTTTGGCGCCCTCCCTATGGGGGCCCATACCCCAGGTTGGGAACCAGTGATGTAAAGTTCAATGTATTTGCTTCAATGGATCCTAAACTCCACTCCTGTATTGTTTCATCTTCCTTTTTGGTTGTTCTGGGTTTTTTTGTTTGCAGTCATGTTGCAATCCTTGTGACTTGCAATAAGATTTTCATCCCACTCTAAGGAAGAGGACATTTTACATAAAACACACACACACACACACACACACACACACACACACACACACACACACACACACACACACACACACACACACACACACACACATACACACACACACACACACACACACACACACACGCACTCTATAGAGAGCGGGCCAGTTCCTCCTTCTATTCCTCTTAATGTGTCCCTTGTGCTGGAGGTGTGGAGCTGCCAGCATTGTTCACTAGCTACACTGGACGCTAACAGCTGTGTGTATTTACCAATTATAAACACAAACTTATGGCCGATATTTCAGCTTTGTATCAACATTCAGTTATTGTTAGCAGCAGGGTTGTTTTTTTTTCAATATAGGATATGAGGAGTTGTATTTAAAGTTCATTGGTTCGAGTTCGTCTGGCTCTTTGCCTTTGCTGTTTTTATCTCTGTGTCTGTTCAGTGTCTGGCAGAAAGACAACTCAGATAAGGCGTGTCTGCATGTTTGCGAATCCTGGACTGGTCTCGCTGGACTATGGAAGCAGTTCCTCGGATGCAGCTCCAGGGTGTGGATCACAGGGTGTATGAGCAGGCCTCCTGATGCAGCTCCTTTATGAGGCTCATAGGCAGTGTGGGTAGACCTTGAGATGCAGCTCCAGGGTTGGGCTCATAGAATTTATGAATGGGTTGCATAGTGAAGCAGTTTAACTCATTTTCAGGTCTCTGTTGGAGCCACATGTCAAATAAAAGAGATATTTATCTTCCTTTTTATTCCATTCATGAGGGGTGTTTTCCACAGTTCAGCTCTGGAATAAGGTTTCAAATGAGAAAGGATTGATACTAACCCAGAGTGACACTCCTTCCTGTCCGGACCATCATGTCCCTCTTGTGTCCATCAACTCTGTTTTATATAAACTTGGCTTCTTTTGACATTTCCAAGCAGTTTTCAATTTGCTTTGTTCGGATCAGCTAATAATTTGGTTGAAGGATTTGAAGGAATTTCATAGTTTGCCAAACTGTGCCTCAGGAACTCACACAAACACCACAGATTCCTCTGACGTGCATAGCATTAATACAAACCAGATAAGGTACTGAAAACTGCTGCAATTAAAGGCCGCTATTCCGCTAGAAACATAAACTTCTTTCTTTTATTTTTTTAAGAGTCTAACTGGCACACAGCAGCATGTTACATACCGTAGAAAGTCAGACACAATGATGAAGCTTATCAAACATTTGTGTGTGAAAGTATCTTATGTGTGTGGAATGTCTGACTCATTGATCCTGTGTGTGTGTGTGTGTGTGTGTGTGTGTGTGTGTGTGTGTGTGTGTGTGTGTGTGTGTGTGTGTGTGTGTGTGTGTGTGTGTGTGTGTGTGTGTGTGTGCGTGTGTGTGTGTGTGTGTGTGTGTGTGTGTGTGTGTGTGTGTGTGTGTGTGTGTGTGTGTGTGTGTGTGTGTGTGTGTTTGAGGGTGACTGTCTCATCATTAGACAGTTTGTTTGTCCCTTTGCATAGAGAACGGAGGCCTAACCTCTCTGTTTTACATAGAACTGCAGTCAAAGATGATTGTGTGCTTTATCTCTTTGAGAACAGGACACACTTCCTGGTTATTCTTCGTCTCTGTTATAAAACATTCCTGAGTTCTTTCAATGTTTTGAGATGAGAAGGAGTTACATATTCTTGGTAAATGTAAAACTCAAAGCTGCATGTAACTCCCATGGATGAATCAAACGTGTTGTCCTATTAGAGCAGGCTACATTGATAACAAATTCAACGAAAGCTAAAGGGACACTAAATTATCAAGAATTCTCTGCAAAGCTCGAGCTTGATGCGACGTATTTTCTCTGTCTTCAGACTTTCATTGTCGTCCAAGATCTATAAAGGTGATCATCATTGTTGCCCTGGGTGACATGTCTCCTCATAACCATGAGCATAACCCCTGAAGTTAGTTGATTTTAAAGCTCCTATGAGGAACTTTCATATTGTTTCCATGCTGGCGCCTCCTGTGGACAAAGCCATACCAAGTAGTGTTTTCTGTTTGAACAACAAAACCTCATTACTGTGGTATGTTGGGAAAATGTTTCTACAGCGTGCTGTTCATTACTTTGTCCAAATCTTACCTCACAGCAGCTATTTCTAAATAACACATTATTATGCTTATGGTCTTGTTTGCTTTTTTAAGGTCTTATAGAGGTATCTGTATTCATTTCAATATGTTTCATAACCAACTAAGAACTGCACACAGGAGCTTTAAGCTAGGACTAAAATCACTGTCCTGCAGCTTTCAATGGAAACTAAAGACCAAATGTGTTTTGTTCTACAGCCCTCAACTGATGAACTACTTACTCCTGTTTTCAGAAATGTAAAAACATAATTATCCCTGTTTTAAGAAACATTAAGTCTTTCATTAATCTTTGACTTGTTGTGGGATTTGCTGGAAGCTGAAAAAATATAGAAACACACCAACCTTATGTTGAATATCTTCAACTTGAGTTGTAACCAGGACACTTTCCTTTGTGTTTAAAATAACATATAAACATGTTTAACACACAGAGACAACCCGGTAAATATTTAATAGAGTCTTTATTAAACAGCATAATCATCATTCTTTAACATTATCCACAGAAATACACTACAAGCCTTACTTTATTCTTTCTTGGGATTTAAAAAAAAGTCATTTTCGAGCTATTAATCACTTAAAGGAACAGCGATCTTTGCACCCGTCTTTCTTCACCACCCCTCAATCCATCCTTTGGTTCCTCACTCCGCAGTAAGCTACGCTGCACTATAGGCCTGCAATCCAAAGCTTTTTTATTTTTTCACTTGATTTTCATGCAGCCATCAGCACTGCACCAGACAATCAGTCCTTTTCAGATGAGGACAGCGGATGAACCCAGTGAACACAGCTCTGAGTGCTGCGGCCTGCAGCCTGAGGGCATCGCCTCTCAGTGACGGTACCTTGTGATGGGACTGCTGCCTCTTACACGGACACACACACACACATCCGCCCACATTTCTGCTCAATTTGATTTCATTCGTTTAGTAACACTATGCCAGCCTGTTTCAGTTATCAGGCAATTCAAAGAGGGAGCTTTTCTCAGAGGATGTTCAGTTGTAAAACTTTTATAACCCTCATCTTCTCTCCTTTTTCTTCTTGCCGACCCTCGTTTCAAGGATTACAAAAAAATATATATATAAATACCTTGACCTGGTTGTGGAACAATTAGCTTGTTAAGCCATTTTAACACTCAAAACTATTTTAACAACATGCCAATGAATCCTACCCTGCAACATAAAACATTAGTCTTACTGGGTTACCAAACTGTTGCAGAGCTTTTCAGTGAAAACATCAGTACTGCTGTGACTGAAACTCAGGAACAGAGAGGTTTGAACAGCAGTGCTGAGGAGACGGTCTAGAAATGATCTTAGTTAGATAGGAGACACAGCTTTTACTCCAGCACACTGGTATGAACACCATTATGACAGTTTTATGACTTCTATGACATGCAAAACATGTCTTGAAAAGAAGTCTTCTGCACTTCCTTCCCCCTCAAGTTAATGCCACTCTCTCCAGGCTAAGTATAGCTGATTTATTGACAAGATGCCGCCAACATTTTTATGGTCTTTGAACCACGAGACTCGGCGTGGAGAACGGGATGAAGACCTCATGACTGCCGAGAGGCGGGGAGATGAGTCTCCCCCATCGGCTCTCTCTGTGGGACGCTTTTGTCCGATAAGAGGTCATGCACCACGCCCGATTTAAGTCATGTGTTCCTCATTGCATGACGAGCAACACAAGACAACGGGGATGTGTTCGGATGTGTTTTTGTGTTTGTTCGACATCTGTGGCTGGGTACATTTTGTGCTCATCTTCATCTAAAAAAAACAAAACGTATGTTTGTTGTCTTACGTGAACATCCTCCTGCTCTTTCTTCTGTCTATTTGTGTTTGTTTCATACATTGACAGAGTTTGAAAAGCATATGCCTGGCTGAAAGAGGTGGTGCGTCTCTGTGAGTGGGTGCGTCAGTCTGGGTCAGAGCTTTTTAGTACTTGAAGACCTTAACTCTGCTCCAGGGGACTCTTACTCTACACCCACGCCTCGATCTAAAACTCTGGACCCCGTCAACATTCCTAGGATTAATGTAGACACAAGCGTTACAGCTACTACTGCCCAAACAATATATCACTGCTGTATGATGAATTCATACAAGCAGCAACACTTGGGTTGACAGTGAGTGTGAGTGCTAAGTCTGCTCATGTTTACATACTGCTCTATTGTGAGAGGCCAGGATCTATAATAGATGTGATGTCTATATCCAATATATATTGTCATTTGAAATGGTCCTTTCGCTTCTCACATCGTCTTTGCTGGAGCGGTAAGAAAACTGTTAACATGTTTCCATATTATATAATGAAAACCTTTCATTCACAATTTTTGGAGGAAGCATTTCTCAGTAGACAAAAAGCCCCCATCAAACAATGCTCCATGTACTGCACAGAGCTGCATGTAGCACATTTCCATGGGTAGCACTATTCATTAGAACACCTACTTCGCCACCCTCTGCTTGTCAACACCAAACCGAATTCCTCCATAAGATATTTTAATCCAATTTTTTTGGGAAAAAATGGCACCTATAATACCAAAAAAAGCAACTCAGATGCTGACAGCTCATTTTAGCAACAGCAGCTAATGTAGCCTCTAGTTTGCAGGACTTCTTTCTAACTCCAAAAACCCAGATTTAATTCTCACCTGCTCAGCAGAGGACTCAAGAGACATCACTTAAGGTAATTTGTAAGATTTGCACACATGCAGTCATGGAAATGTTTCGCTTGTGCAGAAGTAAAGTTGTCTACATACTATAATAAATAAAATCAATGGCGTTATGGGGTGCTGGTAGCCTAGCAGTTAGAGCGTGTGCCTCCATGTACAGAGGCCAAAATCATCTAGAGCGTGCGGCCTGGGTTTAAATCAGACCGTGTCGTTCCCCACGTTCTCTCTCCCGAGTGTCTGACTCCTTTCTCTGTCCTATCTCATAAAATGCCTGCTAATAAATCTTTTTTTTTAAAGTGAACAGTGTCACCAAGTGTTTCTAGTTACAGTAAACATATGTTCAGTCTTTTATTCACCATAAAAGGGGTTTTATATATTTCAAAAACAACAGCTGCAGCCTCCATGTCAGAATAATAAATCTGTTCAAAAATATTTGCATTCAAATTCCCAGTTGTGGTAGTAACAGCAGAAAAAAGAAAGCAGTGAATGACTGAAGACCCTCGAGGTCCAGTTAATGATTTAAGTCACGTTATTCTCGAGCTTCAAAGAGCCAGCCGCTGTGCTTGTGGGGAGATGTGTTGACACATGGTTGGTTGACGTTCATCCGTGTGATCATTTCCTCACATGAACCATGAGCGTTTCACTGAGCCCTGCGGCAACGTAGTACGTACAATACAACTCCTTCTTCTTGGTAAACACTGTCAGTAACAGATTCTCACTGTATGACTGTAGCCACAGAAACATTTACCTCATTATATCAAAAACAGGCTTTATTGCCCTCTAACTAATTCATTTTGAACATCAAATTTATTCGAAACGGCATGACACAATGGATTTCTTCAACACATGGGGAACGACTTAAATGAATAACTGTTGTACAAAATTAGCGTGGAAATTCCCCAAAATAGAGTTTAAAAGAAAATGTGAACATGCACGGTAAATCTTAAAATCATCCAGATACTTCTCTTGAGGAGCAGCTCATTGTCTTGCATGTCGAGGATTTATCTTTAATAAAGAATAGTGACATAACAAGAGGCTTTTGGGAGAGATTACCTTCTATAAACTACGTAAGTCATGATATTAAATGAGAAGATGTAATCAGAGGCACATCCACACATGAAGCTCATGCTGTCCGTTGCTCTCTTCTGCACAGTGTGGGTCGCTTATTGATGCTCACTCACACCCTCACACTGACGCACACTCTCTGCTAAGCCCTTAATCATGAACATGCTCATTTTCACCTTCCATGTTTACCCAGACAAATCAATCCAGCTGATCCTGCAGCTGCCGTACGGTGACCTTAAATGAACCCTGAGCTGCTGTAAGACGACATGCTGACTTTACTGCTTTTTTACAAGCATGGCTCATACTCCTCAAGTGTGTGTATGTACTGTCTCTATGCATGCGTATGTGTGGTGCATGCAGTAGCCTTCCTTGTGTATTAAATGTACCCTCTGTTAGAGGGGTGTTACTATGTGGCTGTTCTAGCATGTGTGTGCATAGATTTGCATTTGTCTGCATGCTAATGTACAGAATGTATTTCTGTCCGTGTGTGTATTGGTTTGAGATTGTGCACATTTGCCTCCCTTAATGTTCCACCAATGCATGCTCCTGCATGCCTTTATACTGTACATGTTTAAGCTCTCTGTATGTATGTTGTTAGCATGTGTGTGACGGGAGCATGGGCTGTAACTCACTCTAGAGTACAAGTGGAGGCCCCTGGCAGGGGAAGCTGTGGGTCTGGCAGGTCTCAGCAGGGCTCTAAAGCAGCTCTGCTCGGCTCCGCTGCTGGTTGGCGGGCTCGTCTCCATGTCACACTGAAGAGGCATTCAAGAAAGCTCCTTACTGGGAGACCTCCAGCTTGAAAACAGGACAATGTCATCGTGTCTTATTGTTGGCAGCCATGTTAGCTCCACATTAGCTCCCGAAGCCGCCCAGCTGAAGCGAAGCTTGGACATTCATGCCAGTTGATTTGCACAGTGTTTGCCATTTTCCCATGATGAATGGTGGCAAGAGCACTCGTATAGTTGCTGCCAGGTCTGCCTGAGAGAATGAGCATCAGGGTGGCACCTCTTCAATCTCAATTCAAACTCCATCACTGGATCTTTAATGGTTTCCAAGCAGTAATACATGACACTTCCCTAAAGCATTTGCAGGCTATTTAAAGGACATGAGATAATTTACAGTTTCACACCATAAAGTAAGAACTCCAGCTTTGAGTTGAAATACTAGCCTGCTGTTTGAGTCAATCAAATACATTTAAAAACATGTTATCATATTTAGCCTTGTTTCAATGTATGAAAGCAAAAGTTAAGTAAGCAGGTTTGGTGAAAGACGAATGTCTGCATTGAATTCTGCACATTTTAAATATGGCTCAAGAAAAAAAGAAAGGCATTCTTGTTAAAAGAGCTACAGAATCTGATTAACTTAAAACAAAACTAGACGTGTTTTTTACTGAATTAACCCCCCTACTTCCAGTTGGTTTTCTGTGACATAGTTATTTCTTTCAATGAAGCTCACTACTTCACTTTTTTCTTTTCTTTCCTTGTGTACCATGTAAGAGGTACCTGAAGTTTAATCCATGATGTGTTGAAGTTCTGCAGCCACAGCTGTGAAGGTTTTCATTCTCATTTCACTGGTAAAGCCTTAATGTAACGCTTACAACTCATCTGTCTGCCTTTGCACCTTCATATGAACCATATGGCTGTTCCTAGCTTTGGATAAAAGCGTCTGCTAAAAGAATTGTAGAATTGTTCCTCACACATTTCTTAATTCCTTATGGGAGAAAAGCAAAAAAGTTTAAAATCTGCCCTTATGTTTACAATATTTAAGGTTAATTTTCATCTAATTAATTTAGAATCAAACTAGTGATAATTATCTTTATCTGAACTTTGTGTCACCAAAAGAAAACACAAAGCTGCTTCCTTAGTGGACAGCACATGCCGGGCATTCTGGGTAAGAAAAACAGAAAGATGAGAAGGAGTGAATGAAATAAAGATGTGTGGGTTTGTTAAGTGTGTGAGGAGGAGATAAAGCTGTATGAGGAAGAAGAGGAGACAAGGAGTGGGAAGAGATGAAGGAGAAATGGGGTGCAGAGGAGGGAATGGAGAGCCACAGTGAGTGAGAGAGAGAGGTTATGGTTTTGGACTCTGACCCAGATTTTAAATATGGTCTCTGACAACCCGATCTGACCGTGCTGCTGTGTGGTCTTCCTTTCTTTCCACTCGTTACGGATGCATGACGACCACACGCCTCCCCTCTCAGCGCCCCGGTGCAGTCACTTGACGAGTCAGAGCACGTTCATTTTAATGCAACACTCGAATGGCGATGAGCTCCGAGGTCAGAGCGGCACCAGATTCCCTTACGGGTTTTTATTTTTATTTTTTAAAGAACCACACTGTTCATTTCAGCGTGTGCATGTGTTCATCAAACATTATACTGCAGACTGAGAGAGAGGGCGAAGCTCGTGCAATTACCTTTGGCATTTTTGTAGCTAAAATTACGACATACTTTGCTCATTCTTATGAATAAAAACATTTTTCATACAGGCGTTAAAATGCTCTAATTGAAAGAAGAAGGCATTTAAACGTCTCTTTGTACCAGTGAGAGAACAGTGGGTGCAAGCAGAAGTCTTTGGCAGAGGTTGTTGGCATTGGTTTTTTACGTTTCTGGTTTGTTGGCATTGCAAACGCCTGTTTGGTTATTTTATGGCCAAGAGGAGCTACAACTGAGCCAATTCCTTAAGAATAAGAAGTCAAGATTTTGTGTTTGGCAGGGTTAATGGGAGTTTTAATCATAACATACTCTCAAAAGAGACAAAATACCACACAATAGACTGTTGAAAATCAGCATGTTTTTTTATTTAGATAGTAAAAAAAGAGGATGGGTACGTCTTAACATAGTGCAGGTATTCTTGTCTTTTTAGCATGGCTAAGTGTTGATATACATTTCTTGAATTTATAGCCTGCCTGCCTGGATAAACATGAGCACCAACTCACACATGCCTCCTGCGCTGCTGGTTGCGAATGTTGGGAGTTGGGTGACAGATACTGAGAATGCTTGGACCTAAATTAAGCCCACTGCTTCATCAAAAACATCCTGCCTTCCTGCTCGGCCTGAGATTGTGGTGACTTTTCTCACGGGGAGTGTGTGTGGGAGGGGGGCGCAGGTAAACTTGTGTCAACACAAACACACACTTAACTCAACATGCAGAAAGATGCAGCAAGATTTCCAGAGACTGGTAAACCCAACATGTTTTCTTTTACAGCTTCTTTAAAAAAAAAAAATACAGAAGTTGCCTTGCTTTCACAGTTTATTTTTAGCAGAGTGATATCACATACCAGTAAGTTTAAATATTACCTCGCACTGCCATTAAGTTTGTTGTGGCAACGATGTGATAATTACACTTCCATTTTCCCTATTTAACAAAATCAACGTCAAGGGAGGAACTGCAGTACGAGGACCAAACCCTGACACAAAGTGCACTGTATAGATTCTATACAGTAAATGATTACATAGGACTTAGGCTACTCGTGCATTGACACACACACACATACAGTACACACAGATAACAAACGTGAAAGGAGCAGAAGTGAAGCGTGACAAAGTACACTTTCCCAGGTTCCTAGACAGTTTTGCACAAACTTTTTTTTATGACAGCACAAGTCTGAAGTTTGAGGAAGAACATTTTTTACAAGTTAAGCATAAAACAAGCTCCTCAAACATGATCCCCTGTTTGAGTTGAACTACATCAAAACTGTTTTACAGATCAGGAAAAAGTTCTACTGGTGATCAAATCAATCATTTGAAAGTCAAAGGGTGACACACAAGTCTAAGATGAATGTACATTTATTATACACTACGTTAAAAAGCCTGACCTTTACTTTAAATGCAGCATTGTTCTGCTGCATTAGTCATTTCACTTAAAGGTAAAGGTTTGAGCACTTATTTCCACACGCTCCCTGGAACAGAGAACATATTTACCAGCGTGTACATTCAATCGCGAGTATGACCCATATACAGTAACAAGAGAGCACCACAAAAAAAAAGAAAGTTGGGTGGGAGCAGGGAAGGCGAAGGAGGCCAGGAGGGAGGAAGAGGAGAGCTCTGCACCACTCTGCTCCAGCTCCACTGCTGACCCCACGGTTGTAAATCTGAGAGCTGAAGGCTGTTCTTTACTTCTTGTATTACTTTTCTCGTTTACTTTCTGACACTGCACGTTAGAAGAGATGACTGTCCACATTTCATATGGACTCATATGCTTCTGGCAAGTCGTAGTCAGATGTTAATCTGTGTGACAGGTGAGTTCAGGAGGTGAAATGTTTGGGTGCAGATGTTTCAGACTTTTTTTCAATAGAAAGTATGACATTAAACAGATACGATCTGGCTGACACAATAACAAACGTCCATGTTCGTTCCTTCATTTTAACAGACAACTTAATTCAGTTATTCCACTGCCTTGACATTCAGTTCACTAGGCAGCGCTACTGTGAGGAATAAACAAAGAATGAAGCTGTTTTTACTTCTGCTCGTTAAGCATGCATGTCTCCTTTATTCACTCATACTCCAAAGCTCTGTGTGATGGTTGCCAGGAAGAAGACAAAAAACAAAGATGTGAAAATAGAGAAGCATCTTACTAATATAGTCAACTTCCAGGACATTTACACTGTGACCACTTAATTATCTTGTTGCCTGAAACACAGCACATCCCTCTGAGTCCGAGCCAGGCAGATCACACAAAGAACGAGACAGTGAAGCATGCTGGTTACAAGCTTACATCAGTAAAAAAAAAAAAATTGGGTCTAGCCAGAGTTTCAACACAGCTCCCAACAGGTTTTCACAACTGAGGGTGGATCAGGTTGAAAGTTGAGATGACTCCCAAAATGACACAGAGGATGTAAGTATGCAGAAGTGTCACAGAGTCGAGCTAAAGTTGACCCAAATAAGTCCTTGTAATGTTACTTGGCAAAGTTTTTTATAAATTTGCAGCCAAATTTCAAAATGTGATTTTTGCAACATAGCTCAAAACTGAGAGTTAAAAAACCCCAAACCATAAAAGGTTGCTGATTTGTTTAGACCTTTTTTTTGGTCTAAAAATGAACTAAATCAGCATTTCTGAAACGCTTTCCCAGGACTCAGCCCGAGTCACAGACCTGTCTCTGTGTGACTACTATTATTGGATTCAATATCAAATTCTTTTTTGGCCATTAATCCATATGAATAATCTATTATTCACTCTGACAACTATGATGTAGGATCTTAAACCCACTGCACTGGGGAATCCTGGATATACACGCACGACTCTTCAGACAATTGTTCCGAAAGAGAGAACGTGCCCAAGGCTACATCACAAATCTTCCTTTATATTCTGAACTAACACAGCTGCAGTGAGTTGGACTCAGAGCCCGGCTGATAAACATTACCTCAGCAGAAAACTGACAACACGTCAAAAAGTGTCAGTTTACTTAGATTTGTAAATTCTTTGCGATTCTTGCAAACAATGCCTACGCTCCTGAACAAGACTTTTCTTTACTTGTTTGCAATTGAATGAAAGAATGGTGAAAATGTTTGATCAAACATTTTTTTCCCTATGGTTGAGGGTTTTCACGATACCAGAATTTTAACTTTGACACGCTTGTAGTAAAAATGGAATGAACTTGATACCAATTTTGATACCATGGCAACAAAAATAGACATCCTAGGATCCCAATATTGAGAATTTTCTTGTTTATAATTACAAACAATAACCGTCATACATTGCCAACGTTTCTGCGAACAAATGTTGCCAATGTATTTGTGCAATTTAGATCCCAGCAGCCTTGGGTTAAAACTTAACGGAAGATTTGTATGATTTTTTTAAACCTTTGTACTGTTCTATACTATGGAACGATAAAATAATAGAGATTGTGTTGGTTTTTAACATGTTATCGAACGTTCTGATATCCTTTCTACGGTCAGTTAAAATGTTCTCAGGGTGTTGAGCTGTCAGAATCAGGGTTTAGGACACGTTATGAGCTTCAAACACAACAATAACTTGTTTTATATAGTGGAAGGTATCTGACGCAGCCTCTGGGACGACACATAGCTACCCCAAAAAACGCTCTTGTTGGGCGTCACCTCTCGTAGTTTGACACTTTCTATGGCATGTTCAGTGATGTTAAATATAAATACCATAAGAGCATTCTGCGCTAAAATTAAATCAGGTGTAGAGTCAACAAGCTCCATTAATCAGGAGGTTAGTTTCAGTTGATGTGAGAGTTTCGGTATAGCGTTACAGGCTTGCTTACATTACAGTTGTGGAGCTTGTTGAGCGTGATGCACAGTCTCAAAGTATGCAGTGCATGAGCAGCCAACCACAGGAGAACTGATAATCCTCTCTGCATTAACAGTTTAAAAATTGAGTTTGAGGTTTGATTTAATGTGACCTGATCTTGTATTGGTGGTTCTGAATTGGATTATTTAGGTGAGAAAATGCAGTCAGTGGTGAACCTCTTCAGACAAAGCTGCAAAACTCAGACAAAAGAATGATTGGACTCGTGTTAGACATTCCTGGAGGGCAGTTTAGTGGATACAAGGAGGCTTTTTAGAGTTTCTAATAGTATAGGTAATAATGCAGCACTGAGATTCTTTAATAACTTTTTTTTATCACACTGTATTAGTGCTGGTTAACATGTAAGGGGGGAGTTGATGTACGTCTAATCTTACCTCCAAAATGTACCCCCCTCTGACCCTTGCTCAAGGACAGCTCGGCAGTGCTCAGGAAGTGAACTGGCACCTCTCCAGCTACGAACCTCGTCCTCAAACACAGCTTGGAGAAAAGGGCGGAGGTTGCTATCAATGCTCATATGTTTTTGATAATAAATTGATTCATGAAACAACTGCAGCTGTTTCCGGGACTCTGCAGACAGTTTAAGGGGCTTTTTTGTTGCATTCAATTTTAGCTCCTCTCTCCTCTGTGGCCTCCTCCGTGTTACCTTGAGACATCTTCATTCACCCCTCACTTTATAAAGCCAGAGGCTATTTGACAATTAAATGCACAGACAGTCTGAAATATCACCCGACCGTCTGAGAGGAGAGATCACACAGTGAACAGAGAACCACTTGAAGGTGCAAGTTTGTTTTAAACTAATTAAAAAGTGTTAATCAGGGAGCTTAGGAGGTGCTGGTTGGCAGATTTTGTTACCTTAGACCAATCAGGCCCCTAAATCTTTTTGAAAATTAAAAACATTTAAAAAAATGTGTTTATTTAATTAAAGATGCTGTAACTCATGCTGTTATGGCCATCTGAAAATGGTCCTGTCTAGACCACAGTGGAGGTCGTCTCTGTGCCATCGTTCATTGGTTTTTGTAGTGCACTTTTGAAGCCTGTCAATGTCGGTCGCCATATTGAAAAAGTCATCTCAACCAAGCTTCTGGTCAACCTAGTAAGAGGTACAGCTGAGGCAGGCCTTAAGCCCTCATCAATTAGCTACAGTGTTCCCGCTCACAGTCAAACCAGTCACACCCCTAATGAGGTAGAACTCTTATCCTTCAAAAAATCAAAATGGATGAGTTATTTAAAAAAAATGTCATTCCCCAATTTCTCTCTCCACTTTTCCTGTCACTCTTTATCCATCCTTTCAATTAAAAGCAATAAAGCCCAAAAAAGTAATCAAAAAAAACTCACAAGTTTATTGAGTAGCCCATTATCAGTTATTGTGGAGAAACCAAGCGGCAAACTTCAGTAGGAAGTGCAAAACCTGCAGTAACTTGAGTGTTCGCTTGAGGCTGGCTCGACACACATTGAGGGAGGGTGGATCTTTTATTAATCATCCGTTTTGATGTTATGAAGGATAAGAGTTATTGGTAATAGACGTGAAGCTGACCTGACTGAATGACGGGCGGGGTGTAGCTATTTGTCAGGAGGTTTAAGACATGTCTCAGCTCCAGCTCTTTCCTATCAATAGGTTGACTGAAAGTTAGGTTGAGACTGCATGTCCAGCATGATTTTTTCCGGTGTTGACACAAGTCAGAGCACAACATTTCAATCACGGATGAGGATATTATCAATGCACCTCTATCTCCACTTTGTAAGATGAGCAATCAAGCTCTGTTGAGTGAGAAAAGCAAGTGTCAGTGTCTTGTAAAGCCCCCTCTTTCCTCGTTTCCTCCATTGACGCGAGCGACAGAGAGGAAAATGGAAACGGGGCGTCGGGGTAAAAACGGCGCTCTGCGTCGCTCACGGGCATTTAGGACACTCCAATAGGAAACAATAGAATCAGGCTGATTTTGTCGCTCGCGTCACGTGCTGTTAGGACACGTGTTAGACCTAAGAAATGGCCCTCATGTAAAAATAATTGAATAGACTTCAGTGAAACAGTGGCTCATGCTCAGACTAGCATGAAGGTTGCCTTCTTTATGCTAAGCTAAGCTAATGGGCAGCTTCAAGTTGCTCTTTATTAACCTTGCAGACATATGGGTGGTGCAGGTCTTCTTATCTAACTCAGTGTAAGAAAATTAATAAGAGTATTCCCCAAAAAAGTCTTGTTGATAAGTTGATAACGACCAGGATGCATTACAGAAAAAGCATCTTTTGAAAAGTAGTCACTGCAACAGCAGTGATATGACTTGTCAAAGGGAATTTGTCACCATCAATCTGACATCAAATATACGCACCCCTTTCATGCATGTAGTCCTACTGTATGCATATTGCTTACATTCACACATCCACACTGCCCAAAATAACCCATCCCACATGCCGGTGAGATGAGTCAAGTCAAAAAGAGCCAAGTAAAACAAAGAACACAAGAGGCATTCAGAGAGAGAAATAAAACACTGTCAAACCAAAAGAGAGTCACATGAAAGTGCATCTGAATAGTTTGGATGCAGAAGTAAAGATATTTCTGAAACTGTTGGTTTTGGAGTCAGACGGGTGCTGTGCAACTGTTCTGATGCCCAGGAATGAGAGGGAAGGTCCAAGAAGGCACATTGCTGAGGTTCAAGTCGCCTCGGGGGCTGCCTGTCACAATGTGGCTCCTATCGCCCCAGTGCCAACATAAAACAACTCTTCATTTCAGCACATGACAAGGTAAGCTCAACACGCAAGCACTTTATTCATGTTCACATCAGCTGCTTAGGTTACAGTTAGAAAAGCAGCACAGATGATGATATTTCACAGAACTGCCAGCTGAACAGATGCTCTGCAGATCAACAATGCGTGAATACAACACTTAAGTTTATCATGTCACAATCTCCCTTTTCTTCTGAAAACCAACTATGAAGGGATCACGCTGTCCCCATTACTGATGATTTGCCCAACATGAAGACCAAAATAAAGCAGCAATTGATGTTTTCCAAGTGGCTTGAATAACTTCCATTGACAGCTTTGATAGAAGCGGAAAACCTCTTTTCTGTAATGGAAGAAGGTTTTTTGGGAAGAGGGCTTTTCCTTTTTTTTGTAATAACCACAGTGCCCAGCTTGGCTCTGTGGTTATGGCACACATGCCCTCTGGAGTGGAGGATGTTGGCTCAGGCCAGACAATGGGACTTAATGTGAGCCGCAGCAGTATAGGCGAAATGATCAGCCCAAACATGAGGCTCTGCCATGGCCTTGAAGAGCTGAAAATGCTCTTCATCCTCTTGTTAACTACAAATGTTGAAGAAGATTGGAGGAACAGCAGCTAACCTACATTGCTGTCCTTTCATTTTCAACTCCACACTTAAAAAAGGGCCTACCACAGCCCACCATTAGCTCTCTTCGCTCACAAAAGAGCTGTGAAGAGGTGGGTGTTGGGAGTAAAATGGCCACCTTTTCCATTATATTACTGCTGGAGAGGTTTGGCAGATAAAACACTCTCCACCGCAGGTTCTTTGGGGATGTTTTGGCAGTGGCATCCCTTCTTTGGCAAATGATCTTTCTGCCAAAACAAACACCCAGTTTTCCTCACACACATTATGAACACACACACACACATTTCACTTGCTGACTCCACACAATGGCATGACTGTATCTGCAGCATCAAACAGACATGTGCCAATCGCCCTGCGGAGCTCATTGTTACTCAACACTGGGGCACACAAACGCTGAGTCGAGTTCAGCCTGCAACACATTTTGCAATGCATTGCAAAGAGAAAGTGCCTGTAAGGTCTGCCAGCATGCATCGTTGACCCCAAACAGCCAGAAAACAACTGGAAACTGACGTGCCCCTGTCTGTGTTTGGCAAAGGATGGAGGAGAAGAAAGGAAGAGTGACTTTTCAAATATTTAGGCTGAACTCAAGCTAGGGCACGGCCGGGGCACCTCGCTGCATTTCCCCTCACACTATAGCAAATTATTTCACAGAAAACAAACATCAACATGGCAGGGTTGTGTGAAACGGCTCTCTGCTTATGTATATTCAAACATAATCACAAAGACAAACAGTGGAAGATGAGACCCAGCTGCCGACTGAACTGAATGCAGGCAGTGCAGGAAAGCTGAATACAGTTTCACATTCAGTGTGTAAAGGAGAGGTGGAAAGTTAAAGAGTTAATATCTCTTCATGAGTGTGTGACTGAGTATACACGTGTGTGTACACAGTTCTGACCCTTGAGTCCAATGACCTCATTTTGATACATATGTTAGAAACAGAGACACACTTCCTACACCTATAACTGATCCTCTCTACAATCATTAGGTCACCTATTGCCTACATTTACTGCAGTGGGCAACACAGTCTTGATTTAATCCTTTAAATGTAATAATAGTACGTAGCAGTGTAAGAGGGACAAGGATGTTTCAACTGTCTTTTTTGAGTGTGAGTTTGTTTTGTTGAATCATGAAGAAATGTGTTTGTTTTGGAGTTTGCCGTATTCATGCATTTTAAAACAAGTGGGGGAAGTCGGACTATGCTAACCTAATTTAAGATTTTGGCATGTTTCTCAGTGCATTTGACAGAACAATTACATTCTACTCTATCAAGCTATTGCACAAGATATGAAAAATACTGGAGAGTACTGAAGCTGCTGCTTTGCTAACAAGCTGCCTTTGCTAAGCAGGCTGTGTAAAGGTGCATCTCAAGTCTCTAACATGATGTCTCTTTGCTCGAACCGGAAGTAGTTCCGGTCCCAGCACGTTGAGGAGCGCTCTAAAGGAGGAGAGAGGAGGGAAATCTAAGGAGCGATGAGAGGATACACGAGAGCAGACTTTCATGGAAGTCTTTTTACTATTGGACACGCCCCCTTATTGGGTATCAATCATTGATTGGACGCTGCAGCGAATCAAACTTCACATCACTAGAGTTTATTAACGTAAAAGTATCGGTGATTACAAAATACACAGCTCACAACATAATCAGTAAATACTAATCAAGTAATTATTTGTAAAAATAAATGATCAAATAACAAATAAGTATTACAGTGCACGTGTGCAGACACAAAAGACTTAAAGCCGACCGACAGCTGAGCAGTAATAAGCTGATATCATCATCACAAACGGACGTCGCTCTCGTGACGCTACGAAGGAAAGGACATCTCGTGTCTCTTAAAACATATTACCTTGTTCCCCCTCTTTCCTTCGCTTCGTTTCCTCGTGCCTCTCCGTGCATCTCTGGTGAGAGGGACTAAGAAGCAAGTGAAGGATGCAAGTGTGAGATGCATGGATGCAACTTAAGTCCACACATTAGCCTAGCCTTAGTTAGCCTAACTAAACAGAATAGCTTTTGATGTTGTGCTACTTAAAAAAAACTGTAAATCTTCCGATGATTTATCAAGAATCTGCTCATATTTAATTTAACCATGTCACCTATTAGCAGGCTAATGTTAGCTATATTAGTTATTTCAGTTAGGTAGGCAAGCCCTACACCTGGCAGTTATTGGGTGTCAATATTAAGTAACAACTAGTCTCTAAATAAAACTCTATTTTTAAATGTAGTGATACATAGCTCTCCATTAGCTAACACTCAATGACTATACTAAACCTGAACTTACAAATACCTGGTGCAACAAGCTCCAGAGGATCCACTAAAGCATCACATTAATTTAGCTTAAAGTATTACAGCTAATCATGCTCCTGTCTCTTTACTCTTGTCACACCAAAGCCTTGTCTGACAGGCTGATTGGCTCAAAGCAGGTCAGGATGGTTCATTCTCTCTTTCAAACGAGATGGATCCACACAGGGAAGGTCTGCTCCAGTTTTTCTTGCCCTCTCGCTTTTGTGTGCAGTGTTTGCTCTGGATTTGAGTGGTTCTCCGGGTGTTGGAGCAGCGTCAGCCCACACCCTGATGGCAACCTCGGTTACAGACAGATCTGGGACTGTGCCGCCACTGGTAAGGGGGGGCCTATAGGCGTGGTCCTTTCACCTGTTGAGTCATGCCACCATGGTAGACTCATTATCCTTTTTGTCTGCTTAAACTTATATTTAAGGTTGCTCCCTACGAATAACCTTAGCCACCAGTTAATTGGACCATGACACAAATATAAAGTAAACCAGGGGGAATGAGCTCACCATCGTACAAGCTGCTCCTCCACCATTGAGCTATGTGTTAACACCTAACAACACCACTCATATACAAGGACATGTGCAGGTTCATGCAGCTGAGTCTTAAGTAGATAAAGAGAAGCTATGGTGCATGTCGTGTCGGTAGCCCTTCCACCCTTTTCTATTCTCTGTCTTGTCATAACTCAATACAACTTTGTCATCCAGGAGCTGACTGTAGTGGCACATTTATCACTGTAAGGATGGATTTAGGCAGCCATGAAAGAGCTGTTTTGTAAGCTGAGCGTCAGAGGAGAACAGAAGCTACTGGACTTAAAATGTCACCCTCTGTTCACCATATACAGTGGATGCATATTTATAAAGACTTTTCTACAGTATATCTCCTTTTGAAAGGTTCCTCTTGTAAAATATTTTGTCAGGATTGCTGAATTTGGAGCAAGAACAGGGAGACCTGTGCCGACTTGCTGTAATTTAAAACTCAAATATAAGCAGACAGGGGCTGAGATGAAACTCCTGTTTCAAAATACCTCAATATTTACACTCCATTATAGTTCACATCCTTAATAAAACCAGGACTTGAACCAGTCTGGCTTCCCAGGCTCGGGTGTTTCTTGAAACTACAGTAGCGCTATGATTTGATGTATATTTCTCACAGCTAGACACTTGAAGCTTAAAGATGAAGACATGCTAATCTGGAGGGTTATCCAGCCCTTTTGTTTGTATTCAAACTGCTTTGTCAGATAATGGTGCAACATTTATTAGCACACATTTGTTCCACAGAAGATGCAGACAGCCAGGTGACAGAAGTCTACAATATTTGGGGGGAAAATGTCAAGTGACTCTGCACTTTTGGATTGGATTCGGTTTTGATAAAAGCAGAGATTTTCTCTCAGTTTAGTGCCTCGTGACGCCCCAAGGTGCCCTGACTGGCAGGGACCCAGCTCTGATAAAATCATTTTATTAAAAAGTTAAAAAAAAAACCTTCCTGTGTGAATTTGACCCCTGGCTCACCCTGATCTCCACCTTCGCTCTGTTCTCATTTGGTGAAGGCGAGGCTGATCAGTGTTCGGTTGGAGCCTGAGGGAGTCGTGGCGGCTGCATGGCGGCTGAGCAACAGCCATGGGGGAAGCACGCTGTCAGTCCTGTGATAGCCGTATGAGATTCCACATGCTCTGATGAGTAATTTCTCCCTCCCTCCTCCGTCACCATGTGGTTCGTGGCCCTGAGTCATCGTCCACACTTTCCCTCTCCCCTTGTCTATCTCTCCCTCTCTGTCCCTTGACATGAAGAGGAATCTTCCTTCCTTCCTTCAGCAGAAGGACCCGTCCCACCGGGAGATTCGACAGAATAGCCTCCCTCTGATGACTCACTCACCAACATTGAGAGCTCCTCTCCACACCACCCGCCCTCTAGCCAGGACAGCCCACCTCACCACACCCAGGCCTGGATCGCAGCCCTCCACGGCCTGCTTTCTTCTATGTCTCTCTTTCTATCAAGTCTTTATTAACCTGTCTCTTTTTCCTATTTCTGTCTCCTTCTCCCCGCCTGGTTGCCATTTTCTATATCTGGCTGAACGGCTGCTGTCTTGTCAAGATATCTCATTATTTACCTGTCTTACGCTCCCATCTGCCTGCCTGTATTTCTACCAGCCTGCACCGTATATTCAACTACACGCTGAATTTGTTTTTGTCTGCCGTCAGCCTGTCTTATTTATCAGTCTACCTGCCGACCTGCCTTTCTGTCTGTGTTTTACAATCCGTCCCTTGGCACTCAGTTGCAAAGTAAAAATACCAAAGGACACAGAGCATCGACTCCCTCGTCTGCATTTTAAACTCTGAAGACTTGGGCAGATATTCAGAGAAGCATGTTTGATAAGTTCCCCGAAGGGAAACATTGGCATTGTTCTGATACAGCTAACTCGTACAACGTTGAGCTAATCTACATCAGCAAACGTGTTGAGAAACTTTTGACGAAGGTTACTGTTCGACTTCAGCAACTCTTATGAGATTGCATACTTCCATTCATGCTTACAAAAAACTAAGGTTAAAATCTCTAGATGTAGCCTATCGACCAGTGCGTACATTTTTCAGTGAGCTGTAAAGTGCAACAGGTTTTTGATAAGAATCCCTAAACCCCACTCTGAAATCCTCTTCATGTTGTAACAGGAGATTTGTTGACCATTGCAAGAGCAATAAGGATTTTTAGGGGCATTATGACTGGGTTAATAAAACACAGCTGCCCCTAAAAGTCCCTCACTTTTCTTGCTGCCTTTTCTTTCTCTCTCTCCCTCCCTCCCTCACTCGCTTAATCTTCGTATGTCTCATTCCAGACTTTTGAGATCAAACTACAACACTCGCTGGCTCCTCGAGTGCGATTTGGTGCAATAACTTTTGGTATCTGTTCAGTAGCAGCTAAAGTAATCCAACAAGTCAGAGTGACCACAGCGTCTTTAAAGTATGACCTTTAAAAAAGGCTCGGGTCATATATTTCACAGAAAGCGTGCATGCTTCCCAGTATTTATGAATTGTATATTTATAATGGCAGAGTTTTATTGGGTTTCGCAGTGACGCTTTTAAAAGGGGTTGAATGAGTTCAGAGCAGAATTTCCGAGAAGGAGCGCTCCGTGTGTTCGTTAGGAGTTCAGCTTTCACAGAAGAGGTAAACACATTGTGGAGCTTTTTTTTTTTTTACCTCAGCAGAGTTTTCTATATGATGCTCACAATTACATACACATGCACTCAGCACTACGGTCAAGTCGAGAACTGAGCGAACCCAGTGACCCAGAAACCCAGAGCAGAAAAGCACATGGGAAATGTAGTGAAAGCTTATTTAAAGTAAATCTAGGACTCTGCTTACAGAGAATGGGAGACACGAGAGGTGGAAAATAAAAAAAGCTGTAAGCAACACCGAGCAGCAAGTGGCGAGATGAGTCCGATTGGGCCTTTTAAACAATGTGAAATGCCACTGAGAGTGAGAGAGAGAGAGAGAGGCTTGGCAGGCAGGAGCAGCCAGCGCTGTTTAATATCACAACTTTAATCAGCACACTTGGTGACTCTCCCAGAGCTCCCCATAGCCATGCTGCTTATTCAAACCAGGCTCATTCCACCAAGCCTCCCTTACTAGGCCCTCAGCTCTCATAGCTGCGCTGGCTCGTGCTCTCCTGCAGCATATATGGAGAGCTTTTGGACAGAGTGCTTATTATCTGCTTTCTGTGATGTATCACGTGTGTATGTTTTAGTAGGCTACGACGACGGGGGGAATCTGTGATGATAGTTGAGTGCATCACCACTAGAAACACTCAACTACTCTCTTCACTTGATCGTAAATATATTTGAGAGTCGAATATATATCTTTTGATTGCAGTAGAAGCTCGCCTACATTTGTAAGGAATTTAATTAACGCTTTAATATGTTTGACAAAGTGTCTACTTTCCTTTACAGACGTAATAAGAAATAGCAGGCTTGTAAAACCGAATATCCTGACACGGTTATGAACAACCTACGAGTAATCTATGATCGTTTTAACCTTTTAATAAGTGAAAGTGACGTAAAGATGAACTACTCACAATCTGCTGTGATGCCATTTACAGGGCTGCTTCAAGTGTGTTTTAATAATCACCTAGGTCTTTTTAAAATAAAAATCCCATGCTTCAGCGAATGTCTTACCTATGTGTCACTTGCAGCACGGAGATGCCACCACGTACGTCTCCACTCTATTAATTACATAAAGCATCTTGTGTCAGGATGCTAAATTCATTAGTGAGGTATGTTTTCGGCATGCTAGGGTCAGGACAGATATAGACACAGGCCTCCAAAACAACTTCTTCTTAACCTGACACAGTTGTTGTTGTTGTACGACGTGATAAAGTATCGGCACTTCTGACTTCTGTGCGTTTCGTTCGCTTCGGTTTGTTGAGGGAGACTTTGAGTTCAGCAGAAATTGTCAAGTTTTTGTTCAATTTCTTTTCCAAATTCAAGAAGGATGTCAGTAATTTGCTCTTAACGTTACTGATTGAATTTTCATTATGTGTGCTTTGAAGAGAAATAAATTACATTAAGTGATTGTAATAAATTAAATGTTTTGTATTATTATTTTCATCTGGCCTATTTTTGATCCGGCTAAAAAAAAAGAGCCTAAATAAAAAAGGAGTTATTTAACAGTAGCTGTGCACTAGAATTAGGCCAGCTGAGACACACACACTGTTTTTTCCTATAGAGAGATGACATGTGAAAGCTGCTCATCATTGTTAGCATCAGATAGAAAGTACCTCTGCTCTGCTTATCTGTGACTCTATTACAACACTGTGAAGTTCAAATGTGACTAATCAAAGGTTTTAACTGATTATTAAGCAATGACTGTTATTGTTTGACCCCTGAGCTATAATATAGTTTTCTCTGCCTTTCCTTATATTTAACACCTGTTTGCACTGAGTTTAATGCCTGAATTATTGCACCTTTAATACTTTGAATATTACCTGGAGCCTTTAATGGGTCCCGGATATCCATCAGGGACTTTGTGGGGCCTTTTTTCTGTAAAGCACGTTCTGCGTTTTTTTCTCGATATATTTCCCCAGTTTCTCCATAAAATGATCTTAAATCATGTTCAATTATAAAACGATGCGTTTACTGACCTTAACGAGCGCTGTAATCACTCCAACTGATTAGTTATTACGGTGGGGGTTTTAAACTGATGATAGCATGTTTATATTTCCTTTAAGACTTCCATCTGTTTCTATTAGTTTTCACTAAAAGGTGAATAGGATGCAGGAGTATTTTCTTCTCTAACTTCGGGGTTACATGAGCCGGAAACTGGGACTTTGTAGGCCAGTTGAACATATTGAGGACTCACCTTGCCCCCAAAGACCCAGTCTCTGACCCACACTATCATCATCATCATTCGTATTACCGGGGACGCGACCAAACATTTACCCCAGGATTCTGGATTACACTTTATTTATTTATTTTATTTTTACAACATTTTAGTTAAATCCAGACGAGGTAAAGAAGGGTTAAATATGATCACGCCGATACATACCCACTGATCTGCTGTCTGCCAGTGTGGAGAAGTAGGTGATGCTGCTGTTGTTACCTGTGTGTCGGGCAGGTGTCTGCATCCCGCAGCCATGTGGAGACTTCGCGTAAGAGAAAGAAAGCGCAGACTGTCTGGCTGCTTGTCTGGCTGCCCGCGTCTGCAAGCGAAGTTCAACTTCACCGTCCATCCAGCAGCACCGCCGCCCCAGTAACACTGATCACTTGGTCTTACATGCATCCCAGATTTAGCAACATTATCCTTTAGAGGGTGGGGGGTATGAATTGTCTCTTAGGAAGAAGTCGTCCTGTGCCCCCCGGCCTATCTGCTCCCCTCTGTCCTAGGAGAAAAAACATTACAGACGCAACAGTGTCGTTGCCTTGTGCCAGCCAGTCTCCCCCTCCCGCCCTCCTTCCCTAAAAAAAAAAAAAAAAGCTTCAGCATTTCCCACCGAGAGATACCCGGTGCGCTCCCAGCACCCACCCAGCCAGTCACTCAGTATCCACTCTGGAGGGAGGCAGACCGGGAGACTGAGTGGAAAAGAGCCTGCTGTTGCTAGCACCATGCTGCAGCCTCGATATAATGAGCAGGGTATTCCCAAACAGCTGGAAGGAGCTGATATATGCTGCTGCGCCCTCGTGTTGGGCCCTCCCCAAAATGGACCGGTGCTAAGTGGTAAACTGGTTATTTTCAGCGCGTCACTGGCTCGTCTCCTATTATAGGTTTCCATCGGGGGCGCAGCGCTGTGGCCCCGAATTTCCAATTATTCTGAAAGAGGACTTTAAAGCAGCCAAGAGCACTGTACGGAATAATGTCCGAGCATGTGTATTTGGCTGTAAGTGCACACATTCCTGCGGTGTGTTGGCTCAGCCCGTCCACATGCGCCACGCGCGCCCGCTCCGCGCGCAGCTCCGGGGCGGCTCGTCTGCGGCTCTCTCAAGGTGTTCCCCTCTTTTATCGTTGCTGTTCAGGAGGCGAGATCCAGCCCAGGTTCATCACAGCTCGCATGTGACATGTTGGTGCGCAACGACCCCTGGTGGCAGATTCGCGCCATGGCTGCTTCATGACAAGCATGTGTGGAAACACAACCTTTATTGTTTCTCAATGATCACTGAGTGTGGTCACGTGGAGCTGCCCATCGGGGGGGTAATTATGGCGTGACAGCTGGACATATATAATCAGAGATTTCATTTCTTACAGGATGTCACGTAGCCTATATTAAACGAGATTTGTTTTCTATTCCTAGTGATTATGTTTTAATTGATCGATTGAACTTTACTGTCAGATAAAGTCAGAAATGTGTCTTGCACCACATCGGATCAATTTGCAGCATAAAAATTAAAGACAACATTTGACACGGCATTCAACATTGTTTCCTTTATCGTGTCATATCATGTAAATTGTGTTATGCTACGTCAAGTCATGTTATGTCAACCCGCTCAAGACCCAGTTTAGACAATAAGATGGTTCCTGGTTGCGGAGATGCCATTGAGCAAGGCACTGAACCCAGAGCGCCCCCTGTGTGCTGCCCCCTCACTCTGACTTCTCTCAATCGGTGCATGTCCATAGGTCCTGTTTGTGGTTTTGCAGATTTAGGACCTGTGTGGATATTCTGTGTCTAAATAACATAACCTGAATTTACCTGGGATTTAGTGTATCACCTCATGCTATGTCATTTAATTTTTGTTATGTTATGCTATATTGTTTTTTTGTCCTGTGATGTTATGCCTGTGCTCCATCACTCTGCAAACCTTCATACATTATCTGTTCATACCTGGATCGGGATCTTTTCTCCGTTCCTCTTCCTGTGGCTTTTTTTCTTTTCCCCAATGAAATAGTTTTCTCCTTTTTTATGGGAGTTTTATTTCTTCCAAAGAGAGGGTCTATGTGTCCTTATGATTTCGTCCCACCCTTTAGAAAGAGTTTGCCTTGAATTGAATGAGATATTGTACTCTGTCTTGTTTTATATGCTGGTTACTGTCTGCATTCAAACACTTCTTTTTTATGTTCAAATCTAACATTGAAATATATTTAAAAATGTTCTGCTATTTTATCTCTGTATGCTTAGGTATGTGTTAAAGTGTATGCATTTATACTTGTCTCTCTTTATTTGCACATGTTGGCTTTTTTGTGAAATTCTCTGAATTGTGTTATTAAATGCATTTGAACTGAAGTAAATAGCTTTGTCTCATTTTCTTTACTGTCTTCTGTTTTATCCGGCTGGTAAAACATTTTCCCAAATCCTTAAAGATCTGATATATCTTGTAATCTATTCTAATATAGTTTACTATTAAAACGTATATCTAATTAGATTAAATAACTCTGCATCTAACATTTTGCTTCCTATCCTGTTCTGTTGACGAGGTCATGCTCCACTTTGAGTCTGTGGTGACGCCCCCTCTCATATGGCTTCAGTCAGCTGCTTAATGCAGACAAGCTGCTCACAATAACACCGGAAAATACATCAAATGTACTTATCAAACTAAAACAATCATTTCCCCTTAAAGGACATGTTTTAGCGTTGAATGTTAGCCTAATTGAATCTATCAGTGAGATCTATTTTGGTGGCATATTGTTTTTTTCTGCAGACAATAAAATCCGGTTGTGTACTCCATGTTGTTAAAATGTATTGTAGCCTCTTATGTCAGGACAAGAATCGATTTATTTTGAAGGGTTTGACCGGAACCGATGTGTTTCATTTAGACTGACTTTGCAACAAAAAGCAATGTCCGACTTTGTACCTAACAAGAACAGCCCGGCTTCTCCCAAACAACATATTTTAATACTCCAGCAACGACAGGGCGGATGCACAGCTTCACCTGTGTCGTCACGCTAACTTCTGACACCCGTGGGTGAGTCCTGAGCTTTTCAATAAATGTCTTGTTTACCATAAAGCCTGTTCGTTTTGATATCTCAGTGAACACACACAGTCCTTGTTTCTCATTTAGCTCAAACTCAAGTTCCTGTTGCACTACAGATTTGGACTTTCCTGATCTTATTGGAAACAAATGGAGGATCAAGTTAAGCCAGTTCAGTTTATTAATACTGTGATGACGTCATCATGCGTTGTGGTAGTCCAGTATTGGAGCAGAGAGAGAGAGAGGAATGTGAGGAAACATATAGACAGGCTTAATTAGGCAATGATTGTAGCTGTAGCTAAAACAGACGAGTTAGTAAAGCAATATGTCACTGTGAAAAAATCTCAGTGTGTCATGCTGTCATACATGTTTATATTCTACCCAGTCAGCAACCAAGCCATAACAGTTTTAAAATATACTGTGCATCATAGTGTATCATCATGAGGGTTTATTCTGTAACATGACATCTTATTTTCACCAGGATACATATTTATAAAACTCATTCTTAATCTGCAGAGTAAGGACACCTGCAAGGTGAATGTAGTTAAGTTAAATATTTGGAGATGGAGTGGAGTGAAAGTATTAGTTGCCTACAGCACTGATGTAAAGTGCAGATATATACCTCCCCTTTTTTCAAAGTACAATGCTCAATGTAAATGTGTTTTTCTGTCCAAAACTGTCAAACATGAATGAATAATACAAACACAACAGATAATAAAACACTCAAATTGAAATTATTATATAATTAAATTCGCCAAAACTTCTTTAAGTCAATTTTATCAATTTGATTAAATTCAATCCAAACTACTGTCTTGTTGTTTAGAAGAAGCAGCTTGCACATGAAAAATCATCAAAAGTTGTCAACTTTGTAGTGCTCCTGCTTTGATCAGTAGTTTCACTTTAACTACAGATTTAGACGGTTTTTCGTTTCCTGAGAGGCACTCTACAGGATCATGTTATCTGTTTATGATTGTAGATATTAAAATGTCCTGTGTTTGTTTTGTAGTTCATCACAATCCCCACACAAAGCTTCCTCCTCTCTGTCACTCTCTCCTCTCTCTCTTTAGTGCGGTGGGGCCGGTAAGCAGCGGATGCGGCCGGAGCCCGGCTGCAGGCGGCCCTCTCAATGGTTTCTCTTACCATGAAAGCGTTGGTGGATGCTTTATGGGCGGTGTGGAGCATTGGGGCCTCCATTTATGACTACATCCACACCAACGCCATGGAGGAGCGCATCCACGCCCTGGAGAACGTCATAAGCATCCACCAGTGTGTGATCGGACTGCTGTCCACGGGCATTTTGGTGCTCTTCACCTACATCCTCTTTAAGAAGCTCTGAGGCTGTGTGAAGGCGTGGGCAGGTGGACAGAGTGGAGTCAGACACTGGTGTCCCACATGGTAAAGTACACTTTGGGTATATCACATTTCTGAGGGAGGAGATGGCTTGGGTCCTAGCAAATGAACTGGCACACGATATGAGAAAGTAGGCGTTTCGGACCAATGGACATTTTTCATAAGTTCTAGGAACCCTCCGCTTTTTTTTATTGATTCCGCACCACAGGGAGTGTGAACTATTCTAGTTCCTAGAACCCTTTTTAGAGGAACCTTTTTAGCACCTGCTTCAGAGTAGGTACTCTCCCAGCACAAGAGGGACTTTGAGTGTCTTAAGTGCATGGTGATTGATCCATAAGTCAGTGTACGTTGATTGGTCGAACACGAGCCAATCCAGCGCCACCAACCTCCATATTTAAACCCCACTGTAAATGTTAGCAAGTAACAGTCAATAGCAGTCGGTAAAAGCTCTTAGAATCATTAAAAATACATTTCTTTTAAAGACAGATGAACTAACGACAAAGTCCAGGCATTATTGAGTGTTGAATGTGACGAAGGAAATACAACGCGATTTTGACTCATCAAAGCGGAAACCCAAAACACCTAAAAACACCTTCAATAACTCAGAGATTAAGATTTATTTTGAAATCTTTGTTCTCCACTTTTTTGTTTGTGTCTAAAGAAAAATGTAAGTTTCATGTGGAGCTACTCGTCTGGCAGTTTTTTTTATTAAGATCGGTAAAGATAGATTTTGTAATGGTGTTGCTGATTTTATTTGCCAATATATAATATCCTATATCCTTTACTACCGAGCGGGTTAATCGATTCAACTCAATTTTGGTCTCTAACAGGGTTTAAAATATCTGAGCTTTGAGATCATCAGAAAATTCCAATCAGAAGTTGACTGAAATATCTCCTTAAAACGTTTTCTTTGATCAGCTATCAGATGCTGATACACATCACTGACATAGAGTCTCCATACTGTCAGCAGTATCTGTCCATGAACTCTTTTATGACTAGCCAAAAGTAGCTCAATACAAAACAGTAGATCTACCAGCTTCCACCATAAACTCCAAACGCTCACAGTCTCTGCAGTGCGAATACAAACTCCATTAACGGTGACTTCAGCTGACTGGAGGTGTTTTGTTTTGTTATCGTTCACTGCTTTTCTAAAGGGACCATCATTGAAAGTCATTATTAGCCATGACAACACCTCCCTTCTGCTTTTGGACAGTTTTCATGTTTGCACTGATTTCTTTAAAGGTCACATACTGTGTAAAATACACTTCACCATGTTTTTCTAACACTAATATGTGTCCCTAGTCCGTCTACAAACCCCCCAATTAAGAGAAAAATCTAACCTCTCCGTCTTTTGCCTGCTCCACTTTTCAGAAAATGTGTGCTCAAACAGTATGCCCTTCATGACATCACAAAGGGCAGTAACCCCTCCCCTCAGGTGGGTGACACTCCCACAGCTAGGTGTTTGTTCTGCCCTGTGAGTCTGCCTTCTCACCGTAAACAATCGGGCATGGTGAGAGAAAGCCCAAGCCACATCCCCTTCCAGAGGGGCGTGGTCAGATACAGCTCATTTGCATTTAAAGCTACAGACATAGAAACAGCCTGTTCTGAGCAAGGCTGAAATAGAGGGGTTTATAGGCATGATCAAATACAGGATCAGAGTGGATTTGGAACAAGAAACTTCCCAGACATGTTTTGGGGAGCTCTGAGACTTATTTAAACTGGTTGAAAAGGAGGATATGTGACCTTTAAAGATTCCAGATACAGGAGTAGCTTTTTAGCCTAAAACTAGACGTACTGTAAATGTGAAAATGATTAGAGGGTGCAGAGGGGCCTCCGTTAGCCAAAGGTCTTAGAAAAAGTGCCATTATTTAATATTATTTAAAATTGGCCTCATGGTTCTTTAACAAACGTGTCCAATAAGAGAAAGAATCCTCAAATCCTCCTGATTTAGTTTTATTAGTATAAATGTTAATTATCTGTATCATTCTGATTATTTATTCTTCTCTTCATTTTGTGTTTTTTATACCTCATCACTGTTACATCGTGTAGAAGCTGCTGCTTTAACAAATCACTTGAACTAAGTGCCCTTAAAACCTGTGATTTTAGCTGGTGTCATCGATATGAAACTATCATGTAGTACTTACTGCTGCTTAAATATTTGTGTTTTTGTAAGGCCTGAAAGGTGGGCATTTGAATGATGATTGTTGGTACACTACTGACTGTAAACACTGGATCATTGTTTGAAATGAGAATTTCAGTGGACAACTGATCTAGTTGTCACGGTTACCTACAGGAACAAGGTGTGTGTGTACGTTTGTTCTGTCTCAGAGGGATCACAAAGAAAACATTTCAGAGACTGTTTTTAATATCGTTACAACAGTATCAAAGTTATTCTTCTCGAAAAAATTAGGAATTCTATTCAAGCGGACATTTTGACATTACAACACGGTCTGGTATCAAATCAGGATCTGTAAATAAAAAATGCAGAGTGGATTCAAGTTGGAAATCTGAGCTGTTAAATGTTACAACTTAAAGCTGCAATCGCAATTTCTAAGAACATTTTGTTCAACATTGCTGGACAGCAAACTTGAGAAACTGCAGCGCTGGATTGCCATTTGAAAGCATTGAAACAATTCATGGATGGGCATGGCACCAGATTCTAACAGGGTCGAGAGGAACACCTGCCCCCAAAAACATGTGCTGCTCCTTTAGCTGATAAACATCTGCACGATTGTTGAAACGTTTCCAGTCGTCCTCTGAACTGACGGGCCCTCTTCAGCTCTGCTCATAAATGTCCAGTCTGAAGGAGAGTATATTTGGAAGTGAACCTCTCCACGCTCTCCCCCTCCAGAAACTTCATGGCTCTCCAGTGGATCTTCCCACAGTTCTCCGGCTGCCCGAGGGATCCCAGCTCTTCCTGGATGTACTTCAGCCACAGATCTGTAGGAAAATAGAAAAACAACAGAAACCATTAGAAAACTTCCCACACCCACATTTATAGCTTCTTCTTTGAAACCAGACCAGCAGTTCAAGTGGGATCCAGTATTTGTCCAAGAATGTATTTTCACTCTTTCACCTCATCAAATCAGATCTGAGCTACATCGGGTCACATGCCTCCAAAAGTATTTGGAATTAACCCATCATTTGTTTTAGCTGCTCTGTTAGAGGGAATGTAGTCCTTTATACTTGAATAACAAGACATTGTGAATAAATATTTTAAAGTAACACTTCTTTTCCTTCCGAGGTGGGTCAGGACCCAAAAGTGGGTCGCGGTGCCATTTGCAGTGGGTCACATATGTGTGCCGGGCAAAAAAATGTGTCAAAGTCGATGAAGCGCTTCTTGAACATGTTTGTTTTGTTCCATCTTTTTGTTCAGTCACATGTTTTGTACTGTCTGAGGAACAAACTGCAACATCTTTCTTTAATTAAATCTGATTGGTTGAAAAATATCAGAAACTTGGGTCGGGGTTTCTCATGGAGGAGTTGGGGGTGGGCCCTGGGGACCACACCAGCTGGGAACCTCTGCTTTAAGTCATCTGAACTCTGCTCACCGTCGTCTGAGGTGCCAAACTCCTGCAGGGCCCTCTCGTAGTAATCTCTCAGACAGCTCATCTTTGGAGTCTCCTTAAAAGAACAAAGAACATTGTTATCTATCATCTTGGTTTATCAGTAATGTAAACATATGAGAGTGCAGAAATCTTACTCCATGTCCCCTTTTTTGTAGTTAAAAGAATTTAAAGCTTGTCCATGTAATCTATTCCTAAAAGTTGAAGGTTTTAGATTGTTGTTGTTTTGTGTGTTATGTGTCACATGGTTTGTGTACGTACTTGTTCCTTCTCGATCTGAATCATCTTGGTGAAAAAGGCTTTGGACAGAGGCCGGTTTTCATTTAAGCTTCAAAGAGAGAAAAACAGCTTAAAATCCACAGCTTCATGTAAATACAATTATCCCCAGAGTTTATTTAGCATTTTTACTAATATCATTTTTGGTTACTAATTTGATTAAAAAAAAACTTAAATTTTTTATTTCATTTATTTAGTTAAATAACAACACAAGCAGACATATTTGTTTTTACCTTGTAAAGGTCTTCCTCGCTTTTTTGTAGCCTCCAGTGGAGAACGACCAATCAAGGTAGCTCTCTTTCATCTCCATGGCAACAGCCGCTACAGCAGACAGCAGACCTCTCTGGGAACAAACAGAAGAACAAACTGTCTGAGACAGTGTCTCATTTCAGAGGCAAAACCACAGAGCAAGCCTTAAGGGGGCTACAAATCTATTCTGCATCATCCGAAGTTTTTATCTGCAGGATTAACACCTTCTGTTTTTATATTGCACACAAGAAACGTGACGTGATTTAACACAGGTGCTCATGTACCAGCGCTGTCAATGTTTATATTGTTTCAGAACATCTTGAAATTAACAAGTAAACCAAACGTGTTGTATAAACTAAGGCATAGAGAGGACGTCATTGTGGTCTACACTGAAGAAATACACGACTGTACATGCAGTCAGCACATGTGGCTGTTAGTGAAAGCACTCTGTGTTAAGCTTGATATTGATACTTCAACACTTTGGGATAGCACGTGTTTTAGAATACAACCTCTGTTATTTTTGTATCTATTGTGTAGGAGTTTTTTTGGGGAGGTTTAATGCCTCCATTGTAGAGACAGGACAGTGGATGGAGTCAGAAACCAGGAAGAGAGAGAGGGGAATTACATGTGAGGAAATGAGCCACAGGTCAGATCTGAACCCGGGCTGCTTGCTTCGAGGACCACAGCCTCGGTACATGGGGTGCGATCCTTAACCACTCCTCCATTGCCCCAATCTGTTCTTTTAATGATCAATTGTATCTAAATTCATTGGCATTATGAAAGTGAATCTGTGCATTGTAGACAGTGGACAGGAGTTCGGCTGCATTTTATGGTTATTAATGACCAAATATCGAGTGTCCAGGACTTGTTCTTTCATCGTGTGTTATTGAAACAAGTATCACTATCGTTTGATTGTTACTAGAGTTGTATTGAAGTTTAAAATATTGGCGTCGTGACAACCCTACACAGTGCAGTCTTATATTTAATCTGGTGGATTCAGGAGGACTACCTTGAAGACGGCTTCTGTCTCCTCAGGACTCTGGTTGGCCACGCTCCACTGGACCTGCAGCTGCCAGAGAGGTAAACTCTCCTGTCAAAACAGGATGGAAAAGATTCAGCTATTAGCTGGCCTGTCATGCTCAGAGAGAAGTCCACATGCTTCCCTTCAGCTTCAAACACGAGGAGAAGTGCTGTTAATATAGTCAAATGTCTCAGGCTAACATACTTGAGCATGTCTAGCTTTAATAGATGTCCTGGTGTAGCATCTGAGTGGCAAGTCACCATAATTAGCTCTGAGCTAGCAGGATCACAATCAGAAATATGTCTATGTAAACTGAATATAACATGAAACTGATTTAAGGGAGAACTTTAACCTCTTCTTCATTAATGCATGTACACTTTTATGCTGTGCAATATGAAAAAAAAAAAGTCTTTATTCAGCATACCAGACACAGACCCCTGGGGGTTTATAACATTTCCCAACACTTAAAGAGCGTGTTTATCTCAAGAAGAAAAGACTTAACTAATGAGCAGTGTGTAGTAATCCTCCTCACACAGTCTGTTAAACCCACCACCAACACCCCCACAGTAACAACCAGCTATGCTGCCAACAACTACAAAACTCCTGTGGCTGAGAGAAACAAACTCACACAGCATTATACTGTGATACACAGCATTGTTCTGTGCATCTGTGTGAAGGCTAGGAGTGACAAGGCAAAGCAGAATGAAAGAAAAAATCTGATACTTCCTTTCTAATGATTTAATAGCTGTTTAGAAAGTCTCACTACAGGAAATCATCACTGATGACTAAACGAGTGACTGACTGACAACCTCAAAAATCTGAGGTGTGTCGGGGAAGTTCTCTGGGTTAGTTTGATCTCTCTGCAGAGCTTTTAAACGTGTCAAGAGGACTGGTTTAAAACAGTGATCGTACTCATTCAGGGTTCACTTCAACTTTAACTGAACTTATAACACCATATACTTATCCTTGTGTTTTTAACTGACGTCTTAAATGAAATATCTTACACATTTTCAGCCTCTTCTGGAATACAAGGGGGCGGAGAGAGCCAATTGAAGAACTTGGTTTAGTGGAATAGAGAGTAACTGGGCCAAGGAGATGGCCCAGTTAAACAGCAGGGCTGGTGGCTGATGAATGAATGTGTGTGTGTGTGTATAAGAGAGCGAGAGTGGTCTGTGTACCTTGGGGATAAGCGTGTCTAAGAGCGTCTGTTGTAATAGAAGTGCAGCAGATGTGCTCAGTTTACACCATGAAATCAGCCAAACTCGATGTGATTGAGAACAAATCAGTTAATTAGCGTGATCGTGAGCTCCGTGTACCTTGGGATTAACATGTGTGAGAGCATCCTGGAATAGCTTGCCCACGGCTCCACTTTCCAAGTGTATCAGCGTCTGCAGACTCAGGCTCCACACCGTCACTGATTGGCTGTAGCGCTGCGTGGCTGCCATGGCAACGCTGGCCGCTCCCTCCGCGTCTTCAGATGAGAGCAGGACCTGCAACTTTATATAAAAATCAAAGACGAAGTTACTGGAGGTAAGCAGTCAACATGTGCCATTACCATCTGCTTTTAAAAAAAAAACATGTTTAATATTGAAGTCTTAGTGCAGGTGGAGATGGTGGGGGGTTACTAGAGGGCATTACACTGAAAGGTGTTCCTAATATTTTTTCCCTCTTCATTCACACACACGAGGGAAGCACAATGTTAGGAACACTTTAATAGAATATATTCAAGTACAACACCACCGCCCTCTATGACTTCAATAATAAATATAAGGTAGAATTATCATCCTCTAGTGAAACGTGATGAATGAAATACCCATGCTGTGTGAACAGACAAATAAAGGGACACTAAAGGTTTGAGGTTGATTCCACTTGCACATTGCATAAAGCCTCTCACCCAGTTCTTATAGTATTCCTCCTTCAGCAGTGAGGAGTTATGGGCCCGCTGCAGCACTCCCAGCAGCCTCTCCTGCCTCTGTCATACACACAGAAACACAACTATTTCAAAACCCTGCATCAGAAACACTGGAGCAGCTGATATTTGTTGGTTTACTTGGTCGAACTTTCTGGCTACCTTTTCCTTCAGCTCTTGCACATTTGTCTTCCTCTTCAGCCTTTCCAAGCAAAAAGCTGCATAGCATGTCCACATGGGCTCTGCAGAGAAAAGAAGTCGAGCATAGCAATGTTGTATTACTACAATATTAAAAAAAGTAACCCAAAGCACGATGTCTTTTCACTCTCTGTGTATTGCATGAGGTCTCACCAGTGTTGAGGCTCTTGACCCCCTCCTCATAGACCTGGCAGCAGCGCTCCTCTCTGCGATTGATATCTGAAGCTCGGCCTTTAGCTGTCTGCAGCTCCTCTCCTGCCCCCGGAGCCTCCAGCTCCCTCTTAGCCATGAAATCCCAAGTCAGGCTGTCTTCTGTGTAGTTGGCCTGTAAGCTGCAAACAAAGTGATGAAATATTACAAGAGTTGAAACAGAGTGAAGATAGTCTTGTGTAAGTGAGTTTGGGCCTTACTCCTGCAGGATAAAGTCCTGGAGTTCTTTGGTGAACTTAAAGATGGCTGCTATGCCCAGAAGGGAAATGACAAACTCTGCTTCTATTGGAGAGAAAAACAAGAACAAAGTTAAGAGAGTCCTGCTTTGGAAACTTTCTGAAGTTGTTCAAATAGAAAGAACAGTTATCTTTATTCGCAGAGCTGATGGATAATTTGATAGCTCTCTTGTGACTGCGTCTTAAATATGAAGCCAGTTCCAGCAGCCAGTTAGCTTAGCAGACCGCTAACCTGGCTCCTTCTATCTAAACCCTCCTACTAGCACCTTAAAGACTCTCATTTAAAAGCTTTATTTTGTAATAATCGATACCTTACATGTGCTCTAACTTTATTGTCCCAGAGGGGGACTTACAGTCTGACAGTCTTAAATTAATTTGTCTTACAGCCGGTTGAAAACATATATACACATGGTAAAATACGTGTGCGTGTGTGTATACATGAAGTTACAACAGGATGTCTTGCCAAGTGCAAAAAATCATTTTGCAAGATTGCTCAACTGTCTCCCTGCTTCTGTATTCGACTTCCTGACTATAGAAATAGACGACATTTTTGTCTAAATCAGGAAATATCTTGACAAATAATCATTTACTTAGGCAACAGTATACAGCATCATTTGTAGGGGTGCAACAGATCACAAATCTCATGATTTGGATCACAGACTTAGAAAAACCTAGAAACTCCTACCTTTGATTTTCCCAGTAGACTCTCGGTACACAACCTCCGCTAGTTTAGCACTCAGGATCTCTGGAGAGAACTCATATTCACCCTGGGGAGAGGAAAGAGCCGATATTAAGACACATTTTTAGACCTCATGCATCGTGTGTGTGCATTAACTTTGCACATTTCCCTGTGTTTGTGTTTATCCTGTGACACACTCACCAGGTCCATCTGAGCCAGTTCAAGCTCTTCCTTCTGTTTCCTCAGTTTCTCACAGTGAAGCAGCTCCATACGAAAGTACTGAGGCAGAGATGTTGGAGAAAATTAGACAAGAATATTTAACAAATCCACAATCACAACATCTTTTTTTTTTTTTTTTTATTAAACAGCAGCATTCACGACTTTTCACTGGATTTTGTATAATCCCAAAAAAGTTTCACTACAAAAGTTTCAGTTTTTATGAATACTGAACTTCAAAAAAGGTTTTACCTCCTGATAAACTTTCTTATTGTTGGGATGGAAACGCAGAGCCCTCAGAAAAAGGTGTCTGGCACTCTCAGATGAATTTCTATCCTCCAGCTCACTCTTAGCCGCCATGATCCACATCACTATGAAGGGGGGGGGAAGTACAAAGTCACAATTTTTATTTTTTTTACATGGGATGATGTGTAAGTGAAAAGTTCAGGCGTAGGAAACATCACAGATCTTAAAGCAGCAGCTTCTATACCTGGTTTGTCGGGGTGTATGGCAAGCATAGACGAGAACACTTTGCTGATCTGAGCTTTGGTGGCCTGATGTGTGAAACCCAGAGGAGAGGATTATTATTATTAGCATATAAAGACAAGAGTGCTTTGTCTGAGTCGTACTGTAAACAAGTGATGAGATCATTACTTACCCATTTCTTACAGAAGGCAACATGTGAGAGCCAGAGCTGCACGTCATCCTGCCGGGAAAGAAGATTTTGTTCATTTTAAATCATTTATCAGTTCAATAATTCATTCATTTCAAAATAAATACAAATGATATCTCCTTTAATGTAAAGATTGTAAACAAAGTTGTCAAGAGAAGCAAAGTTTAACATGTTTTCTAAAGACTTGTGAAACGTTTGAGGATGTAAATCATGTCTAATCTTTCCCAGTGACCTATAATAACCCTTTCAACCGCATAACAATAAATAATCATACATTTATAACGCAGTTTACATCTGAAGTAGTGTTGAAGTCAAGACCACGCTAACCGAGACCAAGGCATACCCGAGACCAGAGTGCTCCGAGACCGAGACAAGACCATAAATATCAATGAAAAATCCTCATCTTATGTGCAGGCAGCGTGTCACTCATTTAGACCGTTACATGGGGAAGGTTGCGGCCGTAACCAGAGGATAAAGGTCAAACTTCAAATGAATTGAAGTCATTCCTTCTTTAAGAAAGAGCCATTTTTCTTCTTCTCACAGTAATGACGTGGGAAAAAAAGCCCATCAGTGACGGTCTTGATTTAAAATCCGGAGTCCGCCCAGTCTGAGACCGATACAAAACCGAGTAAAATGCTTTCAATTCCGAGACGAGACCCAGACCGTTAAAAAGTGGTCTTGAGACCGGTCTTGGATTTCGAGTACTACAACACTTATCTGAAGTAAATCTCGAAGGTCATACAGTTTGCTGATTTTTATAAAAACATTATGAAACTGTTCAACAAAATGTGTTCATGGTACCTTCCACTTCTTTGTTGCTCTGCTGAAGACGCTGTTTATTCTGTGGATGATGGGATACTCGATCTCCTCTCTTTTGAACTGGTAATGAATGTGCTGCAAAAGCAAAAATCCATTGTTATACAACATGACACGGTTTGAAGGTAAAAATACACTGTGCCTGCACAACACGTCTGACTCTGTTCCCTAAGTTAACCACGAGGATTTCCAATCGATTGAATGAAGTAAAGCTTAACTTAAAACAATTATTTGATCAAAGTTAAATCTGTTTATTGCAAGGGACTCACCGCTCTCCTCTTCTTGATCAGCTCTAAAATGTTGATTTCATACTGAAAATAAACACAGTTTTCCAGTAAGAGTTTTCATACATCACACATTCATTAATAACCCCCCCATCCAAAAACAAACAAACTGTCTTCTACCTGAATGTAGGCAATGAAGTCCTCTTTGTTGATGATCAACCTGTGGAGCTTGTATTCCAGGGCTGTCGCTCTCTTTATAATGGATCTAATAAGTAAAAAAAAAATGCACTCAATATTAGAATTGAAACTTGAATTTCTCTTGTGTTCCTTAGTGTTGCCAAGATACAAGGATTTTTAAATTTCTTATGATTTTAGTAAAAAAAAATGTAACATATGGATTCTTATTTTCACGACATATTATGAACCAATATTTGGGTAATTTATTGATCAGTGTCAAAATTGCACAAATTAATTGGCAACGTTTTGGTACCGAAGCTTCACCGACATGTCATAAAGAGCATGAAGCAGTCATTCATCCTATCACTGTGTTTCTTATGAATGGAACACATTTGAAATATATCACCTGAAACCCATTCAAACATGTAGGCTACATTCTTGTGATCAAAGTTCACATCATGTAAAATGTATGTTAGGATGTATCTTTAGTATTTAGGCCATCAAGGGAATATTAAGTTAGGGTTTTCTGTCCTCTCCTCAGAAGTCTACAGTTTTATTCCTTCATGGCGACAATAAAAAAAACATCTGCTGAGTGGTCATTACTGTGACAAAATGTTGTCATCATATCTAAAGGCTTGGCCTGAAAGCAGAGGTGTGTTGTTCTTTTTTTTTACAGGAAGCCCCCGGGTAAGTTAGAAGTTCTTACTTGACTTCTTTCTTGGTGAACAGTCCCACTCTCTCCAGCTGCTCAAGCTCAGGGATCCTCTCCTCGATCCGCTGCTGAACGATCTCCGCCATGATGCCGACGCCGCAGGTACGGACTCAGGTGAGACTGCTATATGTGGAGATACAGTTATTTAAATGTCGCCTTTAACTGAAACACTGTGAGACCGAAACGCTGTAGCGATGGGCTGATACTCCACTCCACAGTCACACATGTGTGGAAGTTGTGATGCACCTCGTTTCCGGTCCCGTCTGCAAATTGTTCCGACTGGAAACCTGAGCAAGTATGTAAATGTAATGGCAAAATAAATTCAAACTACCTTAAAAAAAATATAATATATATATATTGGATACCAACACGCTAGTTTCATCTGTTTGAAATACAATTTTGATAGAGGAAAGTTATAGGAGTACTTTTATCTAAACACAAAGTTGTTGATCTGGAAAACCAAAAGTTTAGAAGATAAATTAAAAACAACAAATAAGCTATTTAATTTCAAAATGTAACAACTACAAGAGGAGTTACTGCTGTGCTAGAGGTGTTTGCTGTGAAATCTTTCTTGAAGATGTCAAGTATCGGTTTTATGTTAACTGTTCAGTTGAATGAGAGTTTTCAGCTTCTTCTCTGATTTACATGATGACAAATAAATTAATAATTGCTTTTCAGTCACTACATAATACATGACTGTTGACTTTGTTTGAACTGTCTGTATTGTTTAAAATTATTGTATATGTATAATGGCTGAATAAAATACTCATACATACATACATTGTAATTATTTAGTTTAGTTATTGCGGATCTCTCTGTTTGAATGCCATTTACCTCAATGTATCACTTAATAATGTATAAATTAGATTTAAAAGAAATAAAAATCTGTATTGCACTATGGTGTGTTCTTGCTTTCATCGTCGTCTGACTAAACTACTTTCAGTGGCACGATCTTTTCTTGATGTGAATGATGACAAACTCGATTTCCCGCAAAATCACAGAAAGCGAGAGCGGGTTGTGTGTCATCTCCGGATATAGGTAGCCAATCACAGCGCTGCATTCTGTCAGGCCGCTTCCCATTGGCTGACAACAGACTAATACTCTGTTGTTCAGTACAAATTGAAGGGAACCACTCAGACAATAAACAGAGAGATAATCAATTATCCTATGAAAAAAAAAATCCACGTATCTCGGATATCAAACTACAGATTTGACAGTTGAATGTTGGGGAACCTCGGGCGCACGGAGGTTTATTTTCTTGTAAACCATGCTAGCATTGCTAGCTAACTAGCCAGTGTCTCGTCGCCTCCTCTTCATGGGTTTCTGCTCTTGAGTCTGCCAGGCTTGTGCTGGAGGCAGCGGGACAACTAATTAATGCCATCGGCCAGGGTGGGTTGCCGTAATTTACGCCCAATGTGTACCTCATGCCGATTATCGATGTTTCTAATCAGCGTGTAATTAAGCGAATGATTACTGCGCTAAAATCCCAAGCTTTCTAACATGTTAGCATTTTGCTTTAGCTGAGCTAGCTAGCTTCTCTGCTAACTGTATTTCGCCCACTAGCTTAGCGAACGTGTAGACACCATTTATACCGTATTTATTAACATGTGTGGTCGTTTTACCCGCAGAGCTCAGGTCATATTATGAGTGGGGCGAGTTGCAAAGCTAACGGCGCCGTGTACCCCGCCTCATCGGCAATGATGAACTCTGTGAAGAAGCCGAAGATGGAGCAGATCCAGGCCGACCATGAGCTGTTTCTGCAGGCCTTTGAAAGTAAGAGTTTACTGCTCGTCCTGCTGTAATGCAGCTTTTTTGTTTTTATTACATGGGGAGGACGTTCCCTTGCTTAAAACAAGCCTTTAAATACCAGTTTAACCCCACTGTCATTGCTTTCATTATCTTGCTTTTTACTGACAGGCCTATATATTTTGACTGGGAGTCCATGGGAGACCCAGTAGATGTTTGTAACTGAAACTGCCCTATAGATTTATTGGCGAAGCAATTAACTGAGTGGGAGAAACAAAATGTATTCAGTGTTCCCTGCAAACTTTTTCTTTGGCTAAACAATCTCCAGCACTTGTTACCATGTCTTCTTGTTACAAGTAAAAATGACATTCAGTACTGTTGCAGGTTCTGACGCAGTGAATGGAAAGGTGGTTGATAAGTTGTGGCCTGTGTCATAAGGCAGGACAAATGGACAACAGAATTGCCTTTTTATATACCTAAGCTAATTTAATATATTTGACTGTTTTACTGGATTGATCTTTGAAAAGTTGTTGAGACACCATAGTGATTATCAGCGTTACAATAACAACTGTTTCTCTTTCCAGAACCAACTCAGATATACAGATTTCTTCGCACAAGAAACTTGATTGCAGTAAGTGATTGACTATACCAATTTCAGAATCAGAATCAGCTTTATTGGCCATGTATGCTTACACACACAAGGAATTTAACTCCAGTGAACTCAACTGTGCTCTCTATGTTCAAAGGTATAACATTAAATATCAACAATAAACACAAATAAGCAAAGACTAATATGTACAATACTTAATAAGATAACAGTGCAGTGGTGAGTAGTGCAAAAGATGCTGAAGTGAACATTATAATAATAATAAAAAATGTAGTTATGTGACAGATGGTTTAATTTGCATGAGGTAGAGTTTAACAGTATTTACATTAAAAGTGAGCCTAGATTGATAATTTAAATAATATACGTATATATACATTCACAGTGACAAGTTTGGTTCCAGAGTTTTTTGTTCTTTATTCTTTTTATTGGCCTGTCCATTTTTAATTTATCCTTTTTTTCTTTTGTAGCCCATATTTTTGCACAGGTCGCTCACCTTCATGGCTCACAGAAACGGTCGGACGAATGCCAGAAGGTATGAAATCTGATGATGTCTTCTCAGATATCATATATAAACAGAGTTGATTTTAATACAAATGAAATTGCACCAACAAGGTATCGTAACACAATTGATGCATGATCAGTTTAATGTAAATTCTGATGGGTCACAGTACTAATAACTCACTTGAATCCTGTGTGACTTTTAATCCCTCCTTGCAGGAAAGCATTCAAAGTGGATAATATGTTGCAGACAGTCGAGAAGATGAAGGGGGAGCAGGATTCTCCAAGGTAAAATAAGCTCTTAAAGAGCTGCCATGCCCTTTAATTGCTGGATAGTTTTCAGCAATATACCGGCCAAACAGTACTAATGCAATGTATCATTGTGAATATTAACAACTGGGGCACTTGTTATGACTTATCTGTACATTTTTGTGCTTGTCGTTTAGCTTGACTTCACATCTACAGTTAACTTTCACTGGGTTCTTCCATAAGGATGGTAAGCAGGTTTTACTCTTTATACTTTAGTGTGATGTGTTTGTTAGGAGAGACGAACCTGCACAGGCACTGAACATGAAAATAAAGATTACATGAAGTGCAAACTATTAATGAGGAAATGTTACAGTATGCTAGCACTGGATGCTATGTCAGCAAAAAACTATCCCACAGTGCAATGCAGTAGTTACGTCAACAGCATAACAGGCAGTGGCCAGTAACATCAATAATGTATCCTTATAAGTGTTGATACAAAGTTTCTTGGGTTAATCATATTTTTAAATCAGTACATCGTTGATCATTTTTATGTATGTAGACACATTGGTAATGTTGTTGTTTCCATGGATGCATGTCTCCAACATGGCATGGAAGCTCTGATAGAGTAAATCTAGATGAAGATGTCTATACTGTACTATGGTTTAGTACAACGAAAGCTGTTTGGACGATAGTGAACGATTGTACGCTCCTACTGCATGTCAAGGTCATATTCCAAATACAGGTACATTTTGTTTTAAAAGCAGATTTGCGGTGACACTAAAACTACTGTCATTTACTACATCTATGTTAAAAAAATATTTCAAAGCAAGGGTTTTGGATATAAACATATTGGTATTAGTGACAGAAGAGGATTATATTTTCCCTAACTGAGGTCATTTTCAATACCAAAAGAGCATCAGCTTTATAACCATGACATAGAGTAAACAATGGCCATCATTTGTTGTGTATTAGAAATGGGAAGAAAAAAAAAAAAGATTAACACTAGACTGTTTTTGTCGTTATGCAGAAAAGCCATCACAGAATTCAGAAAATGAACAAAATTCTGTGTCCCTAGAGGTGCTACTAGTCAAAGTCTGCCATAAAAAACGCAAGGTAAAGTAACCATTAATAAAAAGTCTCTCACTTTATAGAACAATGTTTTTGTGCTGCCACTGTGTGTTCAATTCAGTGTGGTTATTTGTGTTTCAGGATGTCAGCTGCCCTATTAAGCAAGTGCCTACAGGTAAAAAGCAGGTGCCTTTGAATCCTGACGGTAACCAAACCAAGCCTGGCTCCTACCCTTCCTTACTGGTGTCCAGTAACGAGTTTGAGCCCAGTAACAGCCACATGGTCAAGTCCTACTCGCTCCTGTTCAGGGTGTCATGTACAGGGAGAAGGGATACTAATGGTCTGGTCAACGGAGAGGCCAATGAAAACATCGGTAGGGAATCTGCATCTTAGCCTGTTGTGTTTTTTTTTTGTCTGTGTAGAGATATAAATTAACGATTTAATGTTGCATGCGTTTTTTCTGTCCTTTTTAAAAAAGATGTAACAGATACTCCAAGTAGAAAGAAGAGAAGTTCATCCCATAGAGACGAGGGAGAGGCCATAGAAACTTTTGTTGCACAGATGACTGTTTTTGATAAAAACAGGTAAGGTTGTGTGATTTTTATTTTTTAAACTCTCTTTTTCTAATCCTTCTACTGGACCTTCAAATCATTGCTCTGGTTTTGTCGTCTGCAGGAGATTGCAGCTGCTGGATGGGGAGTACGAGGTGTCCATGCAAGGGATGGAGGACAGCCCCGTCAGCAAGAAGAGAGCAACATGGGAAACCATTCTCGATGGAAAAGTAAGGAGGGCTTGTACATGTGTAGACATAAACTGTGTGCCATAAGTAGTTACCTCCTCTTAGGCAGAGCATATGTAAACAGGGATTGAACTTCTCCAACCCTATGACTAATTTCAGTCAGTTGGTGACATAATGCAACTGCAAATAGCATTTTTTTTTTTTACTGGCAAGTCATTTTCTGTTTACTAGTTCTTCTGTTCTTCTCCGCTCCTTTGTTGATATTGGGATTCTGGTAAATAGTGTCGTATAACCGACTTTGTTGCTTTGTCCACCACTTTGGTGTTGTTCTTTTTACGTCACGTCTTGCCTCAGGAGACCCCCCAGTCTCCCCTCCTGTATGACAGGGATAGACTCCCTCTGTGAGGTGCATGTGTGAACAAACACATGAGGAGGATTTCAGGGGCAGTCCTACTGAAATCCTCTAGAAAATTCAGGAGTGCGTATGTGAAAACAGCTGCTGTAAAGTACATAAGCTTTAGTGGACATCAGCGTGCATTGCCCCTGCCATGTCCCGACTTGTTGTGTTTGTAGGTTACAGTGCGCTAATTTAACTCCAAAGTGATAAACGGTAGAATGACTTTTAGTGACATGCAAGAGTTATCTGTACCTCAAGTTTGATAACCTGAATTTGTAGATAATAACCAAAGTGTGTGCTGTACCTTAAACACTACATGAGAGAGGAAAATTGCTTCCTATAGTTTACTTCTTCCAAGAAAAATCTTAAAGCCAAAAATACCTTCACTTCACTGACTTAATGTTGGTTACACCTCCTCATCACTGACTGTTACTGTTTGACCGTCCCTCAGAGACTGCCACCATTTGAGACATTTTCTCAGGGACCCACGTTGCAGTTCATGCTACGTTGGACAGGTGATGCCAGCGGAAAGTCCACTGCCCCTGTGGCCAAACCCCTTGCTACCCGCAACTCAGACAGCTACAGCCCCATGGAGACCAGGACCAGCAACCACCGAGCTGCCCTCATGAGTAAGTACAAACGTAGCACAGGTTAGTTAAAACTATGTTTTCACATTGGCATTGTGATGTGTTGTTACAACCCTGGCTCAAGGGAGGCAACAGAAGAAGTTATAAAAAAAAAAAAAAACTATCAATAAAAAAAGCAAAATGTTTTGTAAAATAATCTTAAATACTCAAAGAAAAGAAAAATGGTGTTTGAAGCCATGCTTCTGATCCTGGCTGCAGCGTGATGGACAGGGGGAGGAACTTGACTCGGGCTTTTGTAGACAAGCCCACAGGTGCAGCAGATCAGAGGTTGAGTATGGAGGTCAGGAAGTGCTTAAAAAAAAAACAAGATCAGTTTTGCACTTAACACCTCCTTCCATAAATGGGTTGTGCCAAGGCAACATTTTACATTAAAGAAATTACATTTTGCATGGATCACTTAGAACCTTGAAAGGACATCTGCGATCATGTTGTCTTTCCCTGAATATGCTGGATTTGCAGGGTAAATCCTTGAAGGAACAGACTCCATCGCATGAGACGGGGGCTGGAGTTTTTCATCCTGCTTAAAGAGTCCAAGGGGTTATTGTCCATATAGACCACAAGGGGCTTACTGGATGACACAAACATCAGAATGACCCAGAGCCAGAATACGGGCCAAACGCTCTTTTACAATGGTTGAGTAACCTTTCTGATGAATGTCAGATTTTTACGAAAAGAAGCCTTTGATGAGTCCTCTTGGAGAAGAACACTTGGAGATGTTGGATCACTGGCGTCAATGGCCAACTCAAAGGGTCGGTCAAAGTCAGGGGCAGCTAGTACAGGAGTACTAGCCAACAGAGCTTTCAAGTCCTCCAATGCCAGCAGACCAACATCTGTCAAAACAAGGAAGACCTTGGGGCTTAACATGTTTGTTAAAGGGTTAGCAACAGTTGCAAAGTTCCTACGAACCTGCTATACCAAGGAAATGTTTCAACTCAAGATGAGAATTTGGAACAGCAAAACTCACAATAGCATCTTCTTTGGCACTGATAGGACAAACCTTTCCACAACCAATAACTTTAATAAGTCACTGTGCCCTGTTCGAATTCGCTCTTGGCAAGGTTCAAGGTCAGATTGGCTGCCGCTAGCCTACTGAACACTTCCTCAAGCTGAGCTACGGGTTGAGACCAAACAGAGCTATAGATGACAACATCAACAAGGTAAGCCTCACAGTTTGCAATACCTCTCAACACTGTATTCAACAGATGCTGAAAAGTGGCTGATGTGTTGCACATTCCAATGGCCATAACCGTGTACTGACGTCTCGGGTCACAAAGCAGAAAGTTCACAATCTCTCTCTGTCATGGGGAAAGTCAGTGAATAATCGAGGTGTCTGATCTTTCTTGTAAACGAGCAGGGTACCTCCAGGAGCGAACACTGGGTTCATCAATGCCATGCTTCAGTAGGTAGTAAGTCTACCTTTCTCCGCAGAATCTCCTGCTTCTCAGGAGTTACTCTGTAAGGATGTTGCTTCACAGGAGCCACATCACGAACATCAGAAAAGACCGTAGAATGTTTTATTATCACCCTATGATGTCGGAGCTTTCTGGTGAATCCAGATAAGAAAGGTGTGTATGTATGAAATTGGCCAAGGTTTTAGAATTTGGCAGCCTACCATGAGACCTCACTGACTGACAACTGCAACAAAATGATCCCCCTTGTCACCCACACAAGTTACCTTGCTCAAAACAAAACTGCTACAGGCTTGACATCCATCCTGGTTTCAAACAGTAGGGCTTAAACAGGTTAACATGACAAAAGCATGTTTAATGCGTCCTATCTGGAGTCTTAAATAAGTAGTCAACCTCACTAACCTGACACTTTATCACATATGGTCCACTGTACCTAGGCTGCAAAGTAGACTCTGAAAGGGGCAAAAACACCAGCACTGGAGAAAACAGACCGTGTTTTTTACCTTCTTATCATACCATCCCTTCATTCTAGTTTGGGTTTCTCCAAAGTCTTGCTTGGCCTCCTCACAGGCCTTGCTAAGCTTAGACTTGAATTTGCACACAAAATACAAGATTCTTTCAACATATTCTAAGGGCCAAGGATAGTATGGCCGAACACCAGTTCTGTCAGGCTGAAGCCAAGGGACTTTTGGGTCACTTACCTAGCTTCAAAGTTCATAGTAGGCTCGCAATATTGTGGGTCTGATGACCAGGAAACTACTCAGAGGGAGCACTCAAAAATTCATTAAGTGTTACCATACTGGATAACTTTACAAAAGCTACACAGCAGAACAGTTAGCTACAACTGAAGTATTTTACAGAAGACTAAATCGAGACAGAAAGGGGCAACCCTAACCCGAACCCAAAACACGCACAAGTTAGGTTCATGGATACAATACAACAATGGCGTCCCATGAAAGGAGCACTAAATTCAACTTACCTAACTATCTAAATCTCCCACCAGTGAGCACATTGAGCAAGTAGAAGACAGAAAACTCTACTACCTAACTTTAATTAAAGCCTAACTTTCTTTAAGGGTGTGCTGGGCTTGAGGCAACTTTCTAAACTGAGCTGCAGTGACCCTCAGTCATACAAACAAGAAACTGAGCCAGCGTACCCCAACAGGGAACATGTCTGCGCCCAGGATTGCCTCCACAAATAAAAAAGGAAAAATAACAAATGAGTGGACCGTTGGAAGATGATTTGATCAGCCCAGCTGGCCCAAAATGATGAAATTTTATTAAATCCTGTTAGAAATGTGAGAGCAGGAGGCGGGGGGAAAAAAACAACCTCACAGGTGACTAATATGTGAGGGGTCAAAACAGCTGCAAAAGTTGGCCCTTTATTAACAGTTGATAGTGTTTATCAAGGAAACCAAACCAGACTCTCTGACCGAGGCTCAATATTTTTTTTTCATTTTTCACCCACTGTGGTATTTTTGGTCTATTTCTATCTAAATCTGTGAAAAGGCCCTTTGTGAGTCATTACCGCTGAGTCCTTCTCAGTGTGACTCAGCACCTGTGATTGTGCTGGCAACTTAAATGTCACTCTTGAAGATATTTCCTTGTCATGTTTCGATGAATGAATTTCAGGCAGAATGCTAATTTTGCTTCAAATGTGCAAATGAAAAATATGTGATATGTGTTTGAGCAGTAAATGGGCAGCAATGTAGTCCTATCAAATCAAATGAATGTAGAAGAATCTTTAGAAGAGCGCTACAGGGTCCTGTAAGAGAACTTTTTCTCATTCTGCCTAAACTGTGGCATCAGGTATCAGTGAAAACTCAAGTCAATGCATCGATCCACTTCTATGATAATCTGTTTGCACCTTTCAGGTAAACTATCTTGTGACAATATCGCAATGTGTTGCTATCAGAAAGTGTGCTGTTAGTCACAGCTAGCAAGATTTACATTAAACGCCATATTTACAACAATGAGAAGCTTTTAATGATGAGTCATTTGCTTGCACTAGTTTCTAAGGTATACTCGGATAATTGTACGAGTCTAAAGTGGGGTCGAGCCAACTTCCAGGATTCATTATGGTCATTAAAAAACTGAAATGGAAGCTAAATTCAACTGCAAATATATTTTAAAATGTGTTGAGAAATGACAGCTTGGATACGAACGAGCTTCAGCGACAAAATCAGCTTGATCTATTGTTTCCTACTGGAGTGTCCCAACAGCCTGCGAGCAATGCATTGTGAAGCATCGGGGCGCGCCGTTTTCACCCCCACGTCCAGTTCTGTCGCCAGTGAAGACATGGACAAGGAACGAGGGAGCTCAACGAGGAGCTGGGAGTGTCTTACGTGGACATTTACTTGATTTGCTTTCACTTTTGTATCTCAGCAGAGCGTATTAGCTTGTGGTGCAGTGAGCACTAATAATATATCCATATCTGTGACTGAAATGTCGTGATTTGCATTTTGTTAACACGAATGCAAAACATAAAGTTTGCTGACTGCCGTCAAAGGCTCATCAATACAACACCACAATAAGGTTTCTCCACCTTCAAAATAAAAGCACTAGACGTCATACTGTATACAAGGGAACCTGAAATCCACAGAGCAAAGAAGTACATATGTAACGGATGCAGTGTGGACAGCGTGCGACCGATGTGACGCAATATGTAACGCTTGCGTGCTGTTGGGACACACGTGAGCCTTAAAACTCTCTCTTACCTTCCTGTACAGCCAAACTGTTGTGGGAGGTGGTGTAATGCCAAACACTTCACAAACACTGCTTCTTTGAATGCAATTGTCCTTTCATGTTTTACACAGAACCACATCTAACATAACGGAGAACTTTTTTTTTTTTTAGCAGCCAAAGGCATCATCCGAAGCCGTTATGTTACATACTGCATGTGTTACAGGGGCTTCAACAGTCATGTGTGTGTGCTGTCATTTCATGTGTTGATGTCTTGGTGAAACAAAACATTTGCTACGATTTCTTAAAAACATGTTTGAATGTCTCAAGTCGAATTTAAGATTTGTGATTCTCCAAGAAATAACTTCTCCATCTGTTCCCGTCAGCAGTGAAAGAGTCAGTCAGCACAGACATTCAGACGAGGAAAGAGCAGGTCCCGTGTGAGCCTCGGCAGAAGCTACGTATATTTTATCAGGTACACAACAACACAGGAACACATATGGCCGTTGGACTAATGATTTACAACCATCTGTAAGTGGCTGAATAGCAAAATGTATTTGTGGTCTGTTACTGAAGACATTTCTTTTGTTTGGAATAAGTGATATGATTTGAGACCCAAGACAATGTTGACTAGAATGTTACTGAGAATCTAAACTCATATACACTCATATATCATAGGTGATAGCATTTACAGCTCTGTGAATCTGTAGGTACCAAAATGTGACTGTAACTCTGGTGTTATGTATTACTCTAACAATCATCCAGATGAATTTGTTAGTGTTTGACTTCCTCGTTTTCTTTGAAACTAATGAGATCCTTCTTGTTCAGTTCTTGTACAACAATAACACAAGGCAGCAAACGGAGGCGAGAGACGATCTTCACTGCCCCTGGTGTACCCTGAACTGCAGCAAACTCTACAGCCTGCTCAAACACCTCAAGCTCTCCCACTCCCGCTTCATCTTCAACTATGTGGTGAGATACTGCATGTGTTCTTTGTTTCAGTATTTGTCTAAGGCCTAGTCCACACGTAGGCGGGTATTTTTTTAAACAAAGCTTTTCCTCCTCCGTTGTAAAAAAAAAAAAAAGAATCCTGACACACACGCTTAGTACTGAAAACATCTCTGTCCACATGAAAATGCAAAACCTACTGTTCAACTGTCATGAGCGTTACAAGTCAACAACGATGTCCTTGACATGCGAGTATCTTCTCGCCATTCCTCCACAAATGTATCCATTCATGCACCTCTGCTCGTCAACATGGTGGGAGAGCAATTTTATGTATATGTTAACCAAGCTTTCAGTGACGTAAAACGCAGTTAGCGAAGGGCTGAAACGCACAGAAAAAGCTACGTTTTAAAAAATGTCCACCTATGTGTGGACTAGGCCTCAGAAGTGAAAGGTAACAGTTTTATTTTTTTGTTGGTTAATTAGGAAACAAATCTTAAACGATCTCTTAAGAACTACTCGGTGTCAGACAGAGAGAGTAACTGAACACGAAGACATGAAAGAATATAACACCTGACTTCTTCTCTAGTATGATCAATTAAGAGGGGAAGAAACACGACTGGAGACAGGAGCTGTTCAATACAAGAAAGACGATAAGGACAGCACTCAAAAAATGTATTTTAATTGCCACACAAACGTTTCGAGCAGACGCTCTTCTTCAGCGTGGCTATTTACTCAAACACACACAGGTGGGACTAATTTATACTCGTCCAAAATAGGTACTAACCCGTCCCAGCAGAGGGAGTCTCCACCAAATATCTTTCAACATCGAAGTGGTCAATGAGCTTATTTCACTCGAGGCACATAGCCTATGTCATATGTCAAGTCTTACAGGCGCTGTTCAGCATAATGCAAACTTCTTATCTAAGTTAAGGACTCCACTGACAGGAACTCACTTTTACAAGACTCAGGTGAGGATTGAGGGATACAAACACAACAAGAACTTCTTCAACAGTTTTTATCAAAAGGTTTTAAATTGTGTTTAAAACATATGTAACTATAATATATGTTCTATGTAAGTCATGCACTCTGCTCTGGTTCCTGGTTTTAGCCGTGCATCAGGCAAGTGGAGTGTGCATTGCTTACTTTCCTCTTACAATTGTCCTGAAAAAAAAATGCTGACCCTGATGCCGAACTTTGGATGGCTAAGAGCACACTTTAACTTCTGGATTTGTATTTCAAAGGAACAGACGTATTGGGGAGGCCTGCAGAGTGGCTGTGTTATTCTCACATAGTGCAGGAGACATTTTTTTGAGGAGTTTTGGTTCAAACCTGCTGTCGAGCCACAAAGTGCAACCATTGTGCAACGAGAGAATCCAGGGAAACCTCTGCCTTTATTATCACAGCTCCTTATCCTCCATCTTTCTCTTTCCCTCTTCCTACCTGCTGTGCGTTTGCTGAATACAGTTTCCTTTGGGATTCCACTAAAAACTATATTTTCTCTTTTTTTAAAACCTTTAGCCTCACCCAAAAGGAGCACGGATAGACGTGTCCATCAATGAGTGCTATGACGGCTCGTATGTTGGCAACCCTCAGGACATCCACAGCCAGCCAGGCTTCGCTTTCAGCCGCAATGGGCCAGTCAAGAGGACCGCGGTTACCCACATACTGGTTTGCAGGTAAACATGTGACATCGGTTCTTCTCCACAAGTCTACAAGTCAACTCATTCAAATGTGTGTTCTGTGGCTGGGTTTGTGTTACTCAAGAATTCAAGATGTGAGGTTCTGAAAGCGAGAAACCAGCATTATTTATTTATTAGTAAGACTTCAGTAAAACTCAGTTCTCTCTGTTACTCCACAAAGAGCCTCCTACAGAGTTCAGTTTAAAATCAAGATGGGGATGAGAACTTCAGTACTCACACCAGACAAGTTTTATTTTGCTCTAACATTGATGAGGTACAGCTGATATCTGCCCCTGGCAAACATTAAATGATGGTTAGTGCTGGCCAAAATGAGAGTGGCTTCCTGACTGTGTGGCACTCTGCTTTTGGTAAAATGAGAATTCAATGCAAAGCTATGACTCTGTTTCGTGCAGACATCTGTGAGTCACTCAAGATGTGACCAATCCATTTTTTGATTCTCTATCCGTAGTTTTTTCTCAAAGTCTGCTGTATATAGAGTCCACCATGGGTAAGGGCAAACTCATATGAGAAGCTGGTTTAGTGCAGAGACAATTTCCATTTCTCTAGCTGATTGTGAGCCTTTTGAATACTCACCAATCTCCCTAAATATTGACCTTGAATATTGATATGTCCAGTGATTGCCTCAAAGTTTTTAGCACTTTGACTCTGATTAATTTTACCCTCAGAAGGTGTGTATTGTGCAAAGCAAATTAGGGTTAGATGCAATTTGAAAATGAAGTCAGAAAAAGGAAACAACTCCGCCTCCAGGAGTTAACAGTAAAGTGAATATCTTATAAACAAAAAAAGGAAGTTTAAGTCTGATGTACATGGTGTATTTTTTGGGTTTGTTTCTCCCATTTCCACCAGGCCTAAGAGGACCAAACCGAGTCTGTCAGAGTTCCTGGAGACTGAGGACGGAGAATTGGAGCAGCAGAGGACCTACGTCAGCGGACACAACCGACTGTACTTCCACAGTGACAGCTGCATGCCCCTGCGGCCTCAGGAGATGGAAATGGACAGCGAGGACGAGAGAGATCCTGAGTGGCTCAGAGAGAAGACTGCAACGGTGAGAAGCCTTTACTCAGACGGCCCTCGTGATCGGCTTCACTGATGACTGAAGACGTCCCACCACTTTCTGAGACACATTAGCAGTTACTGTACCGTGATCAGTAATGTCGTTAACCTTGTTACACAATGAACAATTCAGCATACATTAACAAAGCTTTGCAGGGATGCACACTTGAGATTGGAAGCACTTTAGCATTGTGCTTGGGAAGCTGCTCTGCGCATCTTGTGAAGTTTGTAATTATAAATAAACAAAGGTAACTAGCACAATCCGTTTCCTGCCTTTTTCCCCTTTGCCAATCACATCCCTGTCAAAGCTTTGTTGTACAGATTTTGGTGTCTGATTACCATGGCAACAAAGACTCCGTGTCCGGCTGCACATCAATAACGTGAAGGTGCATAGATTTAAAAACTGTTGCCAACACAGAGCCATTTCTTCAGCTTGCACTTACACAAGTAAACAACATTTCATCACTTCAGTATCAATCCCCTGAATCTGCCAACATGACTGTCTGCTGTCTCTACATCACAGTTTGAATCACGAACAGAAAATATGTCCTATGAATTGACAAGTACCGGAGTATGACATTGTTCATCTTTACTGTTTGCAATCATGGCTGCTTTTGCTTTTCTTAAGTAAATAAATCAATTTGTCATCGTCTTGGTTGTTTGTTTTTACTGCTGCAGTGTTTTACCAGCCGAGACGACAGAACAAGATCATAATTGTACATATCTGATTTTGTTTTTGTTTTCTTACAGCAACTGGATGAGTTCACAGATGTAAACGAGGGAGAGAAGGAGGTGATGAAGCTGTGGAACCTGCACGTCATGAAGCATGGGTATGTTCCATACAGCTATGGTTGAATAATGTACTACTCGATGTATAGTTTTGGAAAAAATAAGAGACCACACCAGATTTTCCTTGAATCAGCATCTCTATATGCATGGAAGTCATTCCAGTGTACAGATGTTCCTAGGCGACTAATTTCCACGTCGGTTAAACAGAAATTTAAATTCAGATGAACCGACAAGTCTCAAGGGGAGAGAACACTCTGAAATGAAAACAGTCACATATATACTGCAATTTATTTAAAATTGTCTCGTAGGCGTTGTCTAATTGGTTTGCCTAGTGATGCTAACGTTAGCAGAGCTAGCACCATTAGCAGTTGGTCCTCCCTGAAGGTTAACATCCACATGCCTGTGCTAAATGTGCTAACACATGGCTCCGCTTGATATGCCAGTTTAATCTGACACAGCCTATAGACATGTCTACTCAATTTTACGCTACTGGATCAATTCTACGCTATCCGTCCACTGTGCTTGTTTACATCTGGGAAGTAGAGCAGAACGAGCAGGTCCATTAACCGCAGCTACAGCTAGTGTCTGGCTACAGCTCCAACTAGTGGCAGGTGGCTGTGTTGCAGTTAAGGAATAATTCAGAATTCATTGCATTTTTAGCGGTTTAAAAAACACTTCATCTCTTTGTTATCTTATTCATTTTTTTGCCAATAAAAGATCGAAATGGGAATATTTTGTTTAGATTGTTGGAGGTTAGGAGAAACCGTTTTATACAATACTTTTTTTTTTTTTTTAGTCAAACACAAACCTATAAATAGTCTAACCAGCGGGCAATATAAACTTTTCAGAGCTGTATATATTTTCCTTGTGCTATCAATTGAGTATCATCTGCAGTAGTTGTAATATTCTGTAATTATACAATTTTAACACTTCAAACTCTTTTCTCTCTCTCTGCAGTTTCATAGCCGACAACCAGATGAATCATGCCATCATGCTCTTCGCTGAGAACAACGGCGCTTACATCGTCCGCCGCAACCTCTGCCGCAACTTCCTCCTGCATCTAGTCAGCATGCATGACTTTAACCTGGTGAGCACAGCCACCATCGACCGCGCCATGGCCCATCTGCGACAGATCCAGGTGGAGCTGCCAAAAATCGAGGAGGAGCAGCAAGACCAGATTCTGGGCTCGGCCGTAGTCTGCAATGGGAACTCCGTCACCTCCTCTGGGGGGAAACAGGGCAAGAGGACAAAAAGCGCACTGACGGACTGATGCAGGCTGGATCGAATTTAAGGAACAATGATTGATGTGGTTTTTAATTTTCGTTGTTTAGTTTTGTTTTTTCTTTAATGAACATTACCAACCCTTTGGTGCTTAGACGTGAGAACTGGTCTCTGGAGGTTCTGACTTGAAGCAGACCTGTATACAAGGTAAACAAGTTTTTGGAACTTGAGAATTGAACCAAATATGAACAATATCAAAGTGAATCACCCACCTCGACACAAACCAGGAGTTTTGAGGACTGGCTGATCCAAGTTGAACCTACGTCATATGCATTTGTAGGTGCCGCTGAAGTACATGATCTGTGATTGGATGAGAGTGTGGACAAACGGAGTCTTCTGACGTGGCACAACTGTCTTTGTTATGTCCTTGTTCTAGGAAACTGTAAGAAGACTACAGTTAAAGCCGGACTGGTAACATTGTCACTGTTGATTCTTTGTATACATACACAATAACCTTGTTGAAAACGTATCCTTTTAGCTGATTCTTTTAGCACTTGGTGTTTGTGTTTAGGAGGCTCACCTTAAATTTGTCTTCTTCTTTTTTTATTCCTGCTGCGCCAAAATGTTAAATGCAGCCTTTCTGCCGTCACCAGCAGAGAAACTTTGGTGGGTTTGATTTCACTGTTGTGAATGACATTTCATTTGAAGGTTTATACAGTAAAGATGGAGTTACATTGTCTAGAGTATATAAAGCCTTTAAAGCTTGTGTTTGAAGGCCTGAAATGGACTGTAGGTTTTCGCGGGTTATCTGCCTGGAAGAAGATAAAAACCGAAACTCCTACTTCATCACCCCTACGCCTTTTTGGCCTACATTGTTAATAACTCAAGGAAAGCCAGGGAACTTTTCTGACTATTTTTTTCCGAAGATTTACTGAAACAACCAGCAGAACATCACCCCATGTATCATGTAGTGTGCATAGCGAGCAAGATGTAAAGCGGACAGTTTTCTAATGCTGCTGGCACCTTTAGTTTGTTTTTGTTCTTTTTATCATGTCAAGGTCTGAACATGTTGAGAGTTTCAACATAACTACCAGTAGCTGATTATTGACAGAAATGTGTATACATGTAATTATATCAAATGTTTAGCTGTGCCCCATTCTGACTCCATGACTTAACAAGTGGCAGTTCGTCTCTCAAAGCAATATGCTCTTCACGTTTGGTTTCCAGGTCCAACTTCATAGTGTGTTCTTTTAGGTGCAGTTTATGCCAAAGGGTAATATTTCCATCACTCTCTTAGTTCAGTACATTTTATTAGAGTTCTTTCTTTGTTCATTTTATGACAAGTTTCTAAAAAAAAAAAATTTGACACTAGTTGTGTTTTTGTAGTGTGCACATGAATTGGGGGATCATCATACGTTACTGTATCATCAGACTTCCTCGTGGAAAACCAAATTATCAATATATTTTCCTGCTTCCAGTATTCATGGAGGGTTTTCTGTATTCATCTGGAAAAAGGGAGACGTATTCACTAATATTGTCTGAACACCCTGTTTCAAACTTGTGAACTGTACACTCTGGCTATGGGGATTTTTATATTTAAAGAAATAAAATACATTTGACCTTATTCATGTCTGTAACGTTTTGGAAACCAGGAATCCTTACACTCCATCCCGGTCTTCTGTGTCTGTCTGTCTGTCTGTCTGTCTGTCTGGTTTGGCTCAGTCTACTTTAGGCCATGAATACATTTTCTCTGTCAGTGTTTAGGGTAAAACTGCAAGACAGGGAAAGGATCTATGTAATGTCCCCATATTAACATCAGTGTGAGTAAAGGAGCCCTGTTTGAATGATGCCGCTCTCTTCAGGCTAAAGATTCTTTTATTAGAAAAAAATCTAAATTTAATGATCTATTAATGTCACGTATTAAATTAATTTCTCCCTAATTACTTTGTAATTTACTAGTTACGTTATAGCTCATTTTTTTATGTAAATAGGGCAAAGACCAACAAAACAGTCTAGAAGTGTGCTTAGTCTTAGGGTGTTTCCTTTAACACAGATTATTAAATTTGAGCAATTGATTGTACCCAAGAACATGCAATGAAGTGATCTCTGAGTTTAGGCTAGTGTCATCTGATGTTTGAAAAACAATCAGTGAAGTCTAAGTTAGATGTTTCATAGACGTAACATTTTAATTTCACTTGTTAATGTTAACTCCCTGAAATGTTGTGAAGTTTAAGGGTCTCATATTGCAATTTTACTCTGAGTATTAACTTGAGACATGCACAATGCAGACCTTACAAATGTCCCGGATACATCAGGTTTGTGGAGTCCACTGGTGAAGATACCAGGGGAGGGGAGGGTTTTTTTTTTCACCAGAATCCCACTGTGACGTCACATGGAGAGCAAATTTGAAACTGAGCACTTTTCTCTGTGTGGTAAGAGTTATGCAGACCACAAACAAAGGACTGGATTTATTTCACATTTTGTGGGTCGATAGACACTCAGGTTACCCAAATAAATGTTGAAAAACACTGTAAAAGTGGATTGTTCATAATATGTCCCCTTTAACTTTTTCTTTATACCTCAATCAGTTCAGTTCACTTTTCATCATAGACGATCTTTGTCTAAAACTTGGACCGTGTCGCGCTCGCTTTAGACGTCACCTCCCATCAGTTTGGACATTTTCGATACGACGCAAGCTTTACAACGCTCAAGAGGCGAGTTGTGTTTATTTGTAGCATATTTATCTTGTATTTTTCATTATGTTTAGCTAAATAGCACTGCTGTTAGAAATTAAAAACACTGAAACTTTGCTCAAGGTTTACGTCGCACAAATTGACGTCAGAGGCGAGCGCCACAGCCAAAATGCCACTGGGAAGCGTTTGAATTAAGGGTGTTTCACGATGCGAAATAAACTCAAACAAATCAAGAAATGTAAAGATGCTACACCCCAAAACAAAGACACGCTGCAGACAGAAGAGGTGATATTAGTGTTATCGGAGTCGAGCTGCTCTAACGATGAAACGACGCCAGAAAAAGCCCCGGCATCTCTGGCAGTAAAAGACACATATCGAGCAGATGTTGCTGCTACTGTCTGCTCCAGAATAAATGCACCACTCCCGCAACTGAGGAGGACTTGTTGTGGCACAAAAGACGTTCAAATTGCTCCAATTTTCTTGAACACAACACAGCACAGCAAGGGTAAACGGAGCTGTGATGGGAAGCTGGATCAATATAAAGAGAGGCTACAGAAATCAGAGCTCCCTCCTCAGACTAAAGATGTGCAACAGCTGGAAAATCACCAGCAACGACTTTCAACAGTCTCTCACCTGACAAAGAGCAAGGTGTCCTGTAGAGATAAGCTTTCAGTCTCAGTTCTGCACAGTTGTCTGGAAGATATCCAAACATGTAACCCTGCATTTCCAGTCCATTCAGTGTTCAGCACTTTGCAGAAGAAAGCGAGTGAGGGGCTGCATGCTTTCAGATCCAAAGGTGAGATTTAGAGACAGTCTGTTTTGATTCTGAATAACCTCAATTTAATTTAACAAAACCATCCCATCTCATTGTTCTTGTGCTTTAAAAAAAAAAAAAAAAATCAAACATACCTTCCTCTCTTTTCAAAGTAGAAAACTCCCCCAACCTAGGCTCCCTTCATAGCCACTTAAAGGAGAAGAGAAAACGCAGGAATGAAAGCTCAGAGAGGATGCCCAAGCGTCTCAGGTCTGGTGTCACAGAATATGGTGCTGCTGTTATGGATCACTCTCAAACACCTCCACGCAGTGTCCAGGAAAGTCCTGTCCTGACGCGGAAAAATAAGTCCAGAATCAACAGGCTAAGTCGCACACACAGACTAAGGCAGCAAAGTGGAAGCCAACCAGGCCTGGTGAATACCAGTGAGCTGAATTCTGGACTGATAACCCACACCGAATGTGACAGTAAGTCCCTCAAAATCTCTGACAGTCCCCAAACAGGTACATGTTTCTACCTATGCAATGTTGCCCCCTCTAAATAGCAGAATTGACCTTTTTCTCGTTGTTTGTCTAGATTCAAGTTATGAGGATGTTCTCTGGACAGACAAATACAGTCCTCAGCACTCAAGTGAAGTCATAGGCAACTCTGTGTCTGTGAATAAACTGCAAAGGTGAGTTTGAGGTAATGATTCCATCGCCCTTTCGCTAATGCATCTGAAATCGGTGTGAGTCAAAGTGTGTGCTGTTGTTTTTTCTTGAGTCTAGTTGGTTGAAGAAATGGAAACAAAGGGCCGACTGTGAGGAAAGGAGAAAAATGGAGGAAAGAAAACGAGAAGAAAACAGCAGTGGTATGATCTGGATTTATTCACACTTAACTTTTCCTTTAACATCTCAGCGTCCGGTTAAACTTGATGTAGTTTCTTATGAACCATGTCTAAAACGCTGACCCGAGCCTGCTTATTTTTGTGTATCCACATGACTTTTTTGATGTAGCATTTCACAGAGTTTTCCATGTTGGTTGTAAAAGCAATGATTGTCATCTTGTGCAGGCTCATGGGACTGTGGAGACTTCCTGGGTGAAGCTGGGGCAGAGGAGGAGCCGCTGTGTAACACCATGCTTATAAGAGGACCTCCAGGTGTGGGCAAGACGGCTTCAGTGTATGCCTGTGCCCAGGAGCTCGGCTTCAAGGTTGGAATCACACTTGAACAATATCTTTGAATCCTTGTTGTTATAGGCTGATCATCTAAATCCATTTTCATTGTTTAAATATGAGCTTGGTGTAGTTAGGTAAATTTAAGCCAGGTTGTACCAAGCAGCAATCAAAGCCAGAAGTACAAAAAAACTGTAGTTCCTTGAGTGTCCACTTGAGGCTTTTTGCAAAAGCCAAGCAATCCGTTAAATCTCATATGAAATGTCAATTTTTACAGCAGAAATGAACATGTTTACACCCTGGTTCAAACAGCATTTATTGTATCATTATCTCATTTCTTTGTTGGTACCCACTGTACTGTGGGTTACTTTATTTATAACTCATCTGTTTTGATTTTATTCAGCCTAAGAGGTATTCATACATGTGATGTTGATTTGACTGATAGGTGGGGGAGTTGAACCTGTTTGCCCACCTTAGTGCCTCCTCTTTGCCTGTTACTAGATTGATCAAAAGTTAGGTAGAGATCTCCTTGTTGGTATCTGTGTTTCAAAAATGATCCATAAATCAAAATAGCAACATGTCCAATGGCTGTTTGATTGTGGTACATGTAGGATCTACATGTCTGATATCTGGTTTACCTGCTGGGAAAAATAATAAATTTTTTCTTTTTTTAAACTTTGGGTGTTGGTTTAAGAAAACTACCTTACTCCCACCTACCTGTCTAAGATGAAACCATTGATTGTTTTGTACTCGATTCGCCATCTCTCATCTCCTAAAGAGTGGGCCTGTGTGTCTTCTATTCAACATAGAAATGTGCCACTCACTCTTGAGGAGGTTTGTTCGACTGTATTTTCCATCTACACTAAAGAATATAAAGCTGCTCTTACACTTGGGCCTCGGACGACAAAAATGAGAAATACACTGTGTGACTCTTTGCCAGTAGTCACCAAAATCAGCATGTATGAACTGCTTGTTCCAGATGAGAACACGTCAGAAGGGAATCAACTGGAAAATAATTGAAAGAAGAATAACATGGCACATTTCAATTTCCTTAGAAAGTAAATCAAGATTTTTGACAAGACTTTCAAATCTGAGAATTATCTGGACCTCACTCTTTTATAAGAGGAATCATCTTTCTTTTTTTAACCCTTTCATTCACAGGTATTTGAGGTGAACTGCTCCTCGCAGCGGAGTGGACACCATGTTCTGTCCCAGCTGAAGGAAGCTACCCAGTCCCACCTAGTGGAGATGTCCGGGAAAGACCTGCTGAAACCAGCTTACTTTAGCAACTACAGCTGCACTGCAAAAGCTGACACTTTACCTGGTAGGACTCAGATGATGATGACACTGTTTTGTTTTTTTCTTCTAGCTTACCATAGACTGTAAATATTAACAGTCTATTTACCTTACTTACCATTAAAACAAGCACGCAACAAGATAATCCTGTGAAAGACCTGATTCTTTCTGGTTTGTGTTGTGTTTGAATGTATGTTAGTAGACTGTGAAACTTACTCTTTTCTTTAACAGGCAAAACAGTGACTCCAAAAAATGTCACCTCCTCCTCAAGAAAGAGAGCAGCTCAGAGCTTCGGCCGCTCGGCTCGCAAAAGAAAAGCTAACCCAGCCGCAGTCACTTTAGCCAACTACTTTAAGATGAAGAACAAAGCAGATCTCTTACACTCTGGTGGCCTTTCACCATCTGGAATACCAGACGGCAAGAAATCAGGCAACCAAACAACAGGCTGTGATCAAAGAGTGCCACAGAACAAGAAAGTAGCCACATCACTCATTCTGTTTGAGGAGGTAAAGCCCACACTGTAAGACGTGTAATTTCATGGATACAAGACCGAACACCACACGTGTTTGTTCTGGGCTGAAAGGTTTGCAACTGTCTGCTCCCACAGGTTGATGTCATATTTGATGATGACGTTGGCTTCCTCGCCGCCATCAAGACTTTCATGTCAACCACTAAAAGACCTGTAATTCTGACCACCAATGGTAAACACAAACAAATGCTGTCATTTTAAGGGTTTAAAGGATTTAAAGACAAAATGTGATACAAAAAAAATGTCTTCCACAGACCCCTCATTCAGAGAGAGATTCAGCTGCTGCATGGAAGAAGTCATTTACAAAGCTCCATCAGAGGTAAGATAAGAAGAGACTGTACTGTTTTACAGTACAAAAGTAATGTCAATGCGAATAACAAAGATACAACAGGCTGGTATCAAAAGGCAGTTAAACTAAGGAAAGTTACATAAAAGATAAAAAGTCAACAAGATGAGAACAACATAAAAATAAAGAAAAAGAGGGAGACGTATACTGTAGGAGACATAGACTGTATAAAAAGAGGGACGTCACAACTGGTTCCCGAAAGTGAAGCCAAAACATTTGACTCCCCCCCAACTGACGTGTTGCAGTATAGGTCATAAGATCTCCTCCTCCATGTTAACAGATGGATCTTGGGTCAAATTTTAAAATGAAAATACATGTTGAATAATTTTTGTTGTCAAACATGGTTTCTAGAATCTTAGTTAGTTCTTATGTCAATGTGTGTCCACGTGTTCTTTTTTAGGTCGAAGTTAAGCTTTAATGACTTATTAGATACTAAAGAGAGCGGATTTAAAGTCATGATTAACCGCCATGTTGACAAATGCAGCTCTTAAGGCGCTGTGTGCCCCAGATGAGCAGAGAAGGGGAGGAACAGCGAGAGGAAATGCAACGAACACCAAAACAAGAGTCATTGAACTTTCTATAAACATGAGTTTCTGCTTCAAACAGATATAGGACCCTGTTGTACTGTTGACTGTACCGACCTGAGGGACCTTTTCTGTTTTATTGATACATTTATGCTGATCTGTAATGCACGTATCTTGGCTCTAAATAGGGATTTTTCAGCAGCCATCAGGAGGTATTTTGGCTTGAATTTTATACATCAGAAGGAAATGGAGATGTAACGTCCATATTTATATAAAGTCAGTGTCGATGTTCCATTAAACAATCAGACACTTGCTATATAATTATATCAAATATGTGCAAAACAATAACCTTGCTTGTCATAAACTCCCTCCATCTTTTCCAAGGTGAATGTGTGCAGCTACCTTCAGCTGGTGGCTTTGGCTGAGAATGTGCATCTGCAGTCGGACGATATTGGTGGCCTCCTCAGACTGTTCAGAGGTGACGTCAGACGCAGCCTGCTGCAGCTGCAGCTGTGGGTGAAAAGCGGTGGAGGACTGGTATCTAAGGGTGGAGGCCTGCCTAAGGAGCCTGTTTATGTAAAGTGTAAGTTACTTTCAATAAATCCTTATCAAGATCCTTTCCTGACAAGGATGGTGTTACCAATTACTACTTTTTCAATTTCCTTATCTAGACTGGAGTGTTGCTGAAAGAGGGAACAACTTAGGCTCCCAACTTCCTCAATGTGACACAGGCTGCACTGCTAGCATGCTGGGTCTCCACTCTGCAACACCTGAAAAACTACAAAACCTTTTACAGGTAAGTATTCATTCCTCACCTAGTGTGTAGGAGCTCCAAATATTAAACACATTCCTACATCAATCTTTTCTTTTCTTCTTCAGTGTCGGTTCTGGTCTGAAGTAGACATGAATGAGCTCCTGAGGCTGCTAGCTGAGAGCTGGAGAAGAGCTGTGCCTTTTCTGTACTCCAACCTGGAGCTCCTTCTACCCATGAACATGGACACTGCAGTCTGTTCCCTCGACAACGGAACTAGTCCTGGACTGCTGAGTGAGGTGGCACCCTCTGACAGTCATCCTCACATCCTGCAGCTGGATGAAGATGTCCGTTCAAAGGTGTCAGCTACAGACAGAAAATCATGTAGAACTACCTTGAGGCTTAGCAGAAGGAAATATACAACACCAGTGATTGGCACAACATCATCTGCCAATGTGGAGAAAACTGTGCCAAGAGTATCATCGTTGTCACAGAGAGCTCATCAAACAGCCCAAAGTTCAGGAGAAAAAACTGAAAAACCTGCAGCCAATTTGGTGACTGACTGTTTGGACACATTGGCCGACTTTTTTGATCTCATGTCATACATTGATGCCAGAATTCCTGCTGCCATGCCTGTTGTCTCAGGCTCATGCAAACCTGAGGCGTTTGTCTGGACAGGAGCGGAGATAAAGGACGGCTTGTTGGATGAGATGAGGGAGGAGGAGGAGGAGGGGGGCAGGAGTTTGAGCCAGGAGAGGATGTTGGATATTCAGGCTGCTGTTGAGGGCTTTGGGTCTCACAGGTGTTGTTGTTGTTGGCAGTCTAAGGTGTGGAGCGAAGCCCAAAAACATAGACAGGAAGTGGGAGACACAGAGTGGGGGAGGCTGCTGGAGAGACTGACACCACCTGTCTCATTGAACAGACAGGGCCTAAGCTTTACTTTTCAACCTCTGTGTGCACCAAGGTGAGTCTATTCTCCATCCCAATTTGTTAAAATAGGTGAAAAGTGATTCAGATTTGGCATTATACTCTGTCAGATGTATGGATTTGTATGTTTATAGTACCATGTCATATTCATGGCTGTCACCTACAGTGTGTCCCAAAGGAGGTACGAGCTGAGCAAAAAGGTGCTGTGTAGTAAATCCTTCAGCCTGCTGGGGAACAGGAGAGCTGTCGGTGTCGACTACATGCCCGTCCTTCGCTGCATCTGTCGCTTTCAGAGAGCACATCAACACACAGAGAAGCCACTCAGGTGAGACTGACACAGTACAGATTTAAAATCACTTTCTAATCAAGTGGTCACCTGTCGTCAGATCCAAAAGTGAATAATTCATGAATCCTTTTTTCACACATATTATCCTCCTTTCAAAGAGTTTAACTAGGAGTCAGAGCTCCCCAAAACATGTCTGTTAAGTTTCTTGCCAAAAATCTACTCTGATCCTGTATTTGATCATGCTTATAAACCTCTCTATGTCAGCCCTGCTCAGAACAGGCTGTTTCTGTGTCTGTAGCTTTAAGTGTAAATGAGCTGTGTCTGACCACGCCCCTCTCAGGAAGGGCTTCGGTGGCTTGGGCTTTCTCGCGCCATGTCATATTATTCACGATGAGAAGGCAGACTTAGAGGGCAGAACAAACACCTAGCTGTGGGAGTGTCACCCACCTGAGGGAGGGGTTACTGCCCTTTGTGATGTCACAAAGGGAAAATCTCCAAAAAGCCTGTTTGAGCACACATTTTCTGAAAAGTGGAGCAGGCAAAACAGAGAGGTTAGATTTTTCTAGTAATTGGGGGGTTTTTGTTGACAGACTAAGGACACATATTAGTGTTGCTTAAACAAAGTAAATTGTATTTTTCAGAATATGTGACCTTTAAGAAATGTCAGGGTAGTAAGTGTGACATTCAGTGGCACATTATGGTAGTCATATCTTAAGCCATACTTTCTTTATCAGACCGAATCCATGACATTAAAGTTTTCCATTTGACTCATTGCTTAAAGAAATGTTCAAAGAAAATGTGTTGTTAAAATTATAATGATGCATCTCCCACATAAGGTGTCCAAACTACCTCAACAGCAGCCGCCTGGGCCTCTCGAAGTCGACCATTCAACTCCTGTCTGAAGAGTTTTCGTAGAGAAAAGTATATTACAGCCTCACATCCTCACTGTACTCAGTATTTATTTATTGTCCATTTCCTGAAAACTGTCTTTGCCCAAGACAGGGAACTTTTTACATGTATGTGCAACTATGAAAAGTAAATAAAAAATCTATTTTTATAATTCAAAAATACATTTTTGAGCACCATCATTATTCAGATAGTTATGTGGGTTACTGGTGACAATAGTGCAATGTTTAACTCAAACAGGAGAGAAGACAAAGGCTGATCGCAGATATTACTTTATACAAAGTAGTGAATTATTTTGTACAGCAAATATTACAAAATAGATTGACAACCCTGACACTCAGCATCCAAAATAACAGTGGGAAGGGTGTTTCTTGTAACAGTTACAATATTGTATGAACCACCACCAGATCTGTTCAAAGGTTAAACATTTGGTAAAAACCTAAATGGGCTCAGCGTTCCTCTCAGGAGATTTGTTTGAGTGGATGTAGTGCATGTTCATGACAGAGATCGCTCCATGTGCTGGCTAGCTGGAAGACTGACTGAGCAGCTCGTAAAAAGCCACCGCCTGAAGCAGCGCGTCACAAAGTTCCTCTCCTCCTCTCCTGCTGCCCATCTGGAAAGCATTCCTGTACTTCATCAGCAGCTCTGGGGGGAAGTTAATCCTAGGAAGCTTCTGTGTCACCGACTCGGTCATCAGCTGTCGCACCGCCTGTGCCCCGCTGGTCCGCGACTCCCCCACCATGAGTCCAAAGTGACGTCCCACAGCGGTACGCATCATGTTCAAAACTCTGCAGAGAAAGAAAGAAACAAAAGTTCAAAAAAATCCACAATACAAGGCAAAGCATACCTTAAAACAAAATGTCACTTGAACCACCTGGGAGGAATGTTAGAGTCTGGAGGGGTGTTTCTGGGCTCCAGCAGAGCGAACAGCATGGCCTCCACAGTCCTCATGTGGGCCATGATGGGGAACAGAGCCGTATTCTGGACTGAGATGGAGGATTTCTCTATTATGTAGAAGTCTGCCGGCGGGAGAAGTGTCACAAACGCAGATACCTAGCGTCAGAACAAAAATCACATTGTGAAATAGTATATGCACTTGATACCTTACCAGGACTTGATCCAGAATGTTGAGGTAAACACAATGGCTGTTGCTTCTTGTAGTCGTACTCACATCATTCAAGTAAGAAGAGGCCATGTATGTCCCCCTCAAGAAATTTGGACAAACCAGCTGCTGCCAGTCCAGTACAGTCATCCCTCGGTCCACATGAGCCCAGGCAATTTTATTAGTCCCACAGACTATAGACACAACGGCATTGGCATCCTGAGAAAACAAATACAGAATCATGACGTAAGGTAAACGTGAATAATCCTGCCTTTTCTTTTTCCGTTTAACATTTTGATTGACATCTGAAATGACAAGACAGGAACCTTACAAGGCTGTTAAATATCAGTGTCTAGGTGTTGTTGTCGTTCATGCTGAGTTTTGTCAAGAATGTAAATTGAGATGACCTCAGTTAAATAATCTAATCGTGTCAGTCCTGCGTTACACACAGGTGGCAACAAAGTTCAAAGGGTTTAACCAGTAAAGGAGGATGTAAAAAATGCCACCATGACAAATTCTTCAAAGTTGATTATCTACTTTTTCTTGAAACTTCTACGGATTACCAATTGTTCGTTATTCTGTATCCCCGAGAAAGTCTTTAAAGAAGTAAAATACTGAAGTATAAACTTAACCCTTACAGCCTCTGAGACACATCCAGACCTACAGTCAGTCTCATCCCGGTAGAATAGAGCTGCGCTATTTAATTCACTATTCGCCTTATAAGCATTGCAATAAACACATCCCAAAAGTCTTCGTTTATTGCAATAAACACAAATATTCTCACATAAACAAGTCATGCTCTCCCACTCAGCATGGGTAAACATTTTACCAGTTTGATTTTGGCCTGGGTATAATGGCCATGCTTTCAAAACATTTTGATGCAGTCAGATGAAGCTCGAGCGCTCTGATTAACTGATGCAAATGTTTTTGCTTTTAGGGATTATTTTGGAGTTAGGAGGGACATGTTGGGAAACACAGGTATTGTAACACAAAGAACAACAGATTGGCAAAGAAGCTCTGATATATAGTTATTATGCTGCCTTTAAGTTGTGTTTATTTATGAAGCGTCTTATCATCGCAGTACTGAACAATGCACGCCACTTATTGTCCTCACAACGTGCAGAGCTACTGTATAATCTAATGTAAAAGACCAGAGCCATAAAGAAGCTGATTGGACTATTCTGTCGTCTACTGGCAGAGTTAATGCTTGGCTACTTAGACACTTGTTGAGGTGATGGATTTTTTACAACACAAATTACACAATCAAAACCAAACCTCACCTCCAACCACGACCTGTCAACCTCTGGCCTGATGAACTTGGCCAGCTGGATTCTCACTTTCTTCTCCTTTTTCACCGGGTTGAGGATGGAGTTGAACACCGTGACTGCACTCTTGTGCTTGAGCAGCGGCACATTCACCACACTCTCCAGAGTTTGAAAGGGTCCGTTTTTAGTCCTGTACTCCACAATGTTGAGCGACTTGCGGCCTCTGAGGAGCTTCACGCCGGCCAGCTCCGCCGGGCTGGCGTTGTTCAGCAGGTGGAGGATGGTGTGCTTCTGCTCGGAGGTGTAGCAAGCATCCAGCGGTCTGTTGTCCTCTTCACAGGAGGCCTCGGAGAAGGTGGAGGAGAGGGTGGAGTCCAGGGTCTCGAACCCTGCCACGGGGACCCTGCTCCGCCAGCAGCATGTGCACTGGAGATACCGCAGCTCCAACTCAGGCAGGGCGGCGTGCCGAGGGCGACAGAACAACCCAGACCATCCTGCATAATGACCTGCAGGACAATATTCACAAGAGGGAAGCTTATAGTCACATCAAGGTGTTTGGACAAGAAAGCGTGCACACAGCATGTGAGATTAGAGCTCTCAGGTGGAAATGAACTCGAAAAACAAATGTCAAATTCAATTGCTCCAAACTAATGTATTAAACAAAGCTTAAAACTGCAATAATATTAAAATATCCTGGGAAAAAGTTCAACAATTAAACATTAAAACGTGCTAAATTAACATATCCTGGCTTTACTTGTATGTGAATTAAATAATGCCGACAGGAAGTAGAAGACTATATCACTTCAAATACGTACTTCTCTGAGCGACCGACGACAAGAACCGCCGAGCGACCCACATATTCTCTAACTTGAACTAATAATTAAAGGTTTTTTTCAAAATCATTATGGAAAATGAAAATTTTTGCCCTTCGGTTGTTGTCCGACGGTTCCCAGCTGGTCGGCGGGAAACTACAACACCATTGAAATTGGTTCCGGTTTGCTGCTTCTTCTTTCTCTTCTAAGCGTTTGCGAACCGACGTAAGAGCTTTATAGCGCCACCCAGTGTATGGCAGTGTGTAGGGAGAAACTACTAATTCAAGGGACTGATAATGCCTATAGACAGCTATATTTATAGGCTATTACTTTTTTAAGGTTAGGATAACTGTGAGGGAAGACTAGCTTTCAGAGACACTGATTTAGCAGTAGCGCCACAAATGATCAGTGGTTGAAATAAACTAAGTAGCCTACATAAAAGAAAGTAAGTTAGTAGGAACTTTTGGGTACTCCAGGCTATATTTGAGATAATTTTTTGAGGACACTTATTGTGATGATGTGGCACAGTGGTAGATATGGTTGTCTCTCAACCGGTAGGTCTGGGGTTCAATCCCCAGCTCCTGCAGCAACATGTCGGTCAAGACAATTAACACCAAGTTGCTCCTGCTGCTGCGTCTGCTGCGTATGAATGTGTCTCAATAGGATTAGTTAATAATGATGGACACTTTACATAGCAACCTCTGCCATCAGTGTGTGAATGGGTAGGTGTGACCTGCGGTGTAAAAAGCCCTTGGGTTGTCAGAAGACTAGAAAGGGTTATACCTTTTATAAGTCCATTTACCATTCTTTGCATTTTACTTTATTTTGCAGCATTGTCCCACAGATCTAAAACAGCAAAATGTGATTTTTTTTTGTCTGTCAAAATTGCTTCACTTCTTAAAATTCAGTTATTTTGCTTAACCTCTAGCAGCGTATGAAAACTATTTTGTCAACATTAATGCATCACTAATAGAGGTTATTTTCTTTTATAATGTGAGTTAATTTAAAAAGGTCTGAGTAGTTTCCCAATCCTGCCACCACAGCCTCAGTTTGATTATGACCATCAATGATGAGGGCTGCATTTTCTTTTTACTGCTTTAGCTTTTTCCTTTATACCAACATGAGTACGTTTTTTTCTTCTCCTTTCAAAATGTGTGGTTTCTCTTTTACAGTATTCTTCATCGACAGAGTGAAGACTCATCCGCTGATTTGCAAAACAAGACAGAGTTTAATTTTTTATGTTACTTTTTCATCAACTTTTTCTCAGTATTTTCAGCATTGCTAGTAAACCAAGTCATCAAAATAAAAGTCTAAAGATAAGATAACTTATAATTAATCAGTGACAACACTATAGAAGTTATGTGCTTTCCATACAAGCCTGTCAGCCTAATTCTGTAATTCAATCACCCAGCTTCATACTGGCCCTTGTTTCACTTCCTTTCTCTGTTATTTCTGGACCTCTGCATTTGTGTGCCGAACAATAAACGATGCTGTGCTGCTAAGAGGAAATGCTGGCCCGCTGGCTGCTGAGAAGAACTTGTGTTTTTCACCTGCTACAGAGCGGAAAGGCTTTGTACTAATCAATATGGATGTAATACCTTGTGGCTCTTCTGTTGGGACTTGAATGTCAGACTGACGAAAGAAACATCGCTTCACTTATGGCCAGTCTGGAAAGAAATAACAAAATCCTGCTCGATTTGGTGCGACAGCCAGGTAACAACGTCTGTGCTGACTGTGGGGCTCCTGGTGAGTACACTTACAACTACAACCTCTAAAGAAAGAACATGTATATTTATTCAAGTCTTAAGAATGGGGATGAGTTACCTCCACATCAAGCCACAAGATGTTGTCTGTGAACAGAAACAAACTCTAACGATAATAATATTTCATACTACATTTTGTAAATAATCTCTCTGAAGGGGAAGTGATGGTCTGCTGTGTTTCTAGTGTTTCCTCTTCTATCAGCCTGGCAGAGACGGTAAACAGAATGTAAAATGAGAGAAAGCTAAACCTAATAGATCTTTTAAATTCACTGATCAATCTACGATAAGATTTGTAGAGCGGAGCAGATTAGCCTCTAAGAATTCATTGTACTGTGATCTGTCTTTACTGCTCAAACAGATAACTCTTCATGCTGTTGCTTCATGGAGTAAAACTCTCTTTTTATCTCTCTCACAGAGCCTGACTGGGCCTCCTGTACTCTTGGGGTGTTTGTGTGCCTGAACTGTTCAGGGTTACATCGTAATTTACCCATTCTCAACAGAGTGAAATCCATCCGACTGGATCTTTGGGAGGATTCACTAGTCGAGGTATAGGTTTGTAGTTTGTATTCATAATTTTTTTGATGTATATATATCTGGGCTTTTCCCTTTATTGGATAGGACGGTAGATAGAGTAGGAAACCAGGGAGAGAGAGAGTGGGGAAAGACCTGCACAAAGGAGCCACAGGCCGGACTTAAACCTGATACGCCTGCTTGGAGGACTATAGCCTATGTACATGGGTTGCTATCATTTACTAAATTAGTTATTTTCCACATAGAAATATTGAATGAATGACTGAAAGTTATCCTGTCATGTCTGCAGGGGAATTGGCCTTGCACCAGGAGCTTAACAGGATAAATGACAAAAGGCAACAACAACCATACAAACAGCACAAACTAAACATGAGACATGAATAATGACAAAGAAACATTATCAAAACACTGCATGGTTACATGTGAGACATGTCATGTAGGCAGTCTGTACCTGCACCCTGAAGTTGAAAGTTCATATTCAGAACAAAAGTGATGCAGTGGATCTATTATGATTTTGTGATATTGCGCAGGCCACTTAAGACAAATTTACTTTCATATGAACTGTCCTTATTCTAACTATTTTACTCCCTGTGTTTACAGTTCATGCAGGAAAGGGGAAATTCTACAGCCAAAACCATTTTTGAAAAGTGTGTCCCTGCTTTCTACTACCGGCCACATCAGAAGGACTGCACGTGAGTCACTGTCAGCACGTTCACCTTCGGTTCACATTGTTACTGCAGAGGAAGTAAGAAGTGAAGAATCAACATATGGTGTATTTAGTGAATGGGAGTGGAGAGCTACAGAAAGAGGAACTAGTGCTTACACTTTGACACTATCGTGGAGTGAATAGTAACAGCCAGCTCGCAGCTCTATAGCTCCTCAGGTGGGGGCCCTCCTGGTCGCTCCAAAGTGGCAGCTCAAAGGAAGATGGTGCTTCATCCATCAGGGCACCTCGTCTTAGGATCAACCTGCCTGAGCTGAATCAGTGACATCTTTAAATACACTTATTAAGACTCTCTATAATGTGATGAAGTTTTCTTCTAACTTTCTTTTTATCATCTATTCACTTTAAAAAAAAATCGTATTTCTTCTTCTTCTTCAGATCGCTTTGTTTCCCAAATATCCTCATTTTCTTTGTGTTGCTTTTATTTCCTTTTATTGATTTTATATCTTTTTCTCTCTCTTGCCTTTATCTGTTTTTACCGCTTTTAATCTCTCTCTATATATATTTATTCATGCTTTTATCATGTTTGGGGTTTTTTCTTTTATTGCTTTAAGGCTTTAAGTAATTGTACATATCTTATTTGTCATTGCTTTATTTCACTGCCTTTATTTGTTTTTATTTGCTTTTTAAAAAATATGTTCTTTTTATTCAAGTTAGAGATCAACTGGTGTACAACATTTTTTATGAAGATAAAAGACAAGAAATAAAAACAGATATAAGCATAAAGGCCCAACAGTCCATGTGTAGCAGAGAACCAGGGGAACTAAGATTCATCGAAAGCTCACGACCTGATATCTCTTCTTTGTGGGTTAATAAACTCAAATACATCACTCTTGAGTCTCAAACATTTTTATTTTGCTTTTATGTCTTTTTATTTTTTTATCCCTTCCTTAAGTCTTCTTAAATCTTCAGTCTTCTTAGTTTTCAAGTCATGTTGTTGGTTTCTCGCTTAGCTTGGGTTCTTGTTCATTTCAAAGTTGGTGGAGTTTCTCTTGTGTTGTTTGGGTTCTTTCTTCTGTCCGATTTTAAAGTGGTTTCAGTTATTTTGATGTTGTTTGGGTTCATTTGTTGTCTTCTAATGTATGCTACTGCTTGTATGTCAAAGCACTGTGTAAACCCTTATTAATAATAGGTCTTTGCACTTTGACTATTCTACTTTTATGTGAGTGTTAACTGGGCTTTGCTTTGCTTTCAGAGTGCTTAAAGAACAGTGGACCCGAGCGAAGTATGAAAGAAAAGAATTCACCGGAGAAAACTCCTACTACCAGCAGGCTTACAGCTCAGGTCATCATTGTACTCACATCAAAATATTCTTTTTATCAGAAAAATGTTCAGAAGTCTACATTTACTTTTCATTTGACTCTGCATGCAGTTTGATTTGTTTTAAAGCCCTTTTTTATTTTAAATGTGATCCATCTAAAGCAGACCTGTTTGAGGCTATACTGTGGAAGAAGGGCAAAGACAACAAGCAGTTTCTGAAGAGGACCTTCCTGCTGTCCCGGAAAGACTTCACCCTAAAGTACTTCATTAAAGAGGATGTGAGTATTGCACTTTTGCAGTGTCATCATCTTATCCCCTTTTTTTTTCTTTCTTCTTTGTCATTTATTGTTTTAATTGTTTCTCAAACCTTTTTATCAAATTAAAGTCCAAGGCTCCCAAAGCTGTCATCTCCATGAAGGACCTGAATGCCGTTTTCCAGCCAGAGAAAATCGGTCACGCTCACGGTCTGCAGATCTCCTACCTGCAGGACGAACGCACGAGGAATCTGTTTGTGTATCACGAGAGTGGACATGTAAGCGTCAACACTGTAGAGCTGATTTCTGTTTTAACACTTCATTTGTGGTCGAATCAAATCAATGTCACTCACTGTTTTTTTTAGCTAAAGCTTAAAACTGAAAGAACTTTCCAGACAGGATTGTTTCACAGATAAAACATTTCTATTGTTCCTCTCTTATGCACTATAGGTTATTGTGTCCTTGTTCAATGCTATACGGGCAACACGCTTGTCTTACCTCCAGAAGAAACATCCCACTCTTCAAACCAATGAAGTGAGACACATTTCTAAAAGATTCAGCTCACAGAGATTCTCAGAGTGTCTTTAAAACTCGATTGGCTAACTGTGTGACTTGCATTTCTTTGCACAGTTAATACCTCAGATCACAAGACACTGCCTGAAGGAGGGATACATGGAGAAAACTGGCCCAACGGTCTGTCACCTGTTGAATTTAGAAAAGAATACATTGCTTTATTGTGCCTTGTTTTAGCTGATTAGTGAATTTGATTCTTGCTTTTCTCTTTCATGACCGTGTCACCTTGTTTGTTTGTTTGTTTGTTTGTTTGTGTGGTTTTTCAGCAACGGGAGCCCTTCAAGAAGAGGTGGTTCACGCTGTGCTCATTAAACAGGAAGCTTCTTTACTTCAAAACTCCGCTGGTAATCAAAAATGACCCTGAAAAAATGAGTTCACTACTAAGCAATGATTGGGGCTTCTTTAAGTGTGTTTTCTGTGTCCATCGTCACTGTCAGGATGCCACAGAGCTGGGTGCTGTCTTCATCGGCACAGGGGGCCACAGTTACTCTGTTTCAGAGTTCAGCGGGCGGAGCTCGAGGGGAGGCCGCTGGCACTGTGGCATCACGCTGCAGACTCCGGACAGGCAGTTTGTGTTCATGTGCGAGATGGAGCAGGAGCAGAGGGAGTGGCTGGAGGCTTTCACAAAGGTCATCTCTAAGCCCATGACCCCTGAGGACTACTCTAGTAAGACGCAGTTAAGAACACCTCAAATGAATCTGTGTGTGTATCTGTCTTAAACCTGGCTATTTCAGACACTAGAGAACACACTAGAAAGACAATTTAGGTTAAATAATAGCAATTTTTTAGATTTCTTCAAATACGGCTCTTAACAGCTCAATATTAAAGAGTCAAAAGACATTAAGAACAACCTATTGGAGGTTTTTGTAACTGTCTATAAGGCAGACTCTGGGCTTAAAATAATGTCAAGGTTATATAGATGAAAATACAGTACCAGGTTCATACAAAAAAAAATGGGAGATGGAAACTAATATATGCATTTAAAGTTATATTTTTGGCCAGTTTTTCCCTTATTGGATAGGACAGCTAAAGAGAGACAGGAAGTGTAAGGAGGAGAGAGTGGGGGGATGACATGCAGCAAAGGGCTGAGGTAGGATGTGAACCCACAGCTGCTGCGATGAGGGCTGTAGCCTCCATACGAGCTTCATAACCGCTAAGCTATCGGCGCCCCAATACTGTGCATTTCAATGAAGGATAACAAGCTCCATCTGATGGAGATTGTTTGGTTGGATGAGGATTATAAGATATTTGATCACACCTAATCAGAAATCTCACAGCTTGTTATCAGCTGATGGAGGGATTGTGGATCCCAGTGAGCTCATCATTATCACCTGTTTTGAAGCACTCCATACTTGAAGAATGAAGGAATGTATTAAGGACAAATGTTATTCTTTTTAAGGAGCAGAGTGACTCCCCATAATCTAATGCTGTTTGTTTTTCTTTTAGTTTGGTTTTATAATCATATTGTTAAAAACTGAAATGAAGTTATCTAACAGATGTTGGCTGTATAATTGACTATGAGTTTATGTGATTCCAAACAATAATAAAAAACTAGAGTAAAGAATCTGTACGTGAATACTCCTAACTCTTTTCTGTCGTTGATAGATGAAGCCACCTTGAGGAGGGGGAAATGAAGATCCTTTTGGGACAGAAGGGACTGATGCCTTACTCCCAAAAGATGCTTGAGAACCTTTTGTTTGGATAAATCAACCTTTACAGGCAGGACTTCTTCACACTGGCGTCAAACGATCAAACACTCTGCTTGGACTACAGTGTCTGAGATTACAACGCAGCGAGGACACCAAGCTTCATAAGATCTGTGCACATAAGAAACTGTGCCTCTTCAACTACGATGACACCACAAAAAAGAGTTCCTTGCATTTTTTATTTAAGAGAAAACAAGGATTAGTTTGAGTGTATGCATTGAATATGTTTGCATGTTTTTTTTGTATAGGTAATATTTTTTATAACTAAGTTTGCACATTTTGAAATGATTAGGTTCACTTCTCTCACACTATTAATCTGCACCACTGAAGGCTGTACATCAATCAATAAATGTAATACACATCAGCTTTACAGTGTTTGTGTAGTGTTTGGGGGTGAGTGTAAAGACTTTATATTCCCCTCCAGTAACACGCAGTGCACTCATGTTTCACAGATGACAGAAGAAGTTCCTCTATTCATGTAAAAGTTTCAGGTAATTTGATTGTTAGGGGAATTCTAAAGCACAATACACACCAAAACACACATGCGTCTTTAGGTTTGCTATGTGTGTGTCTGTCTGATTAGTAATTACACCAAACATTTTCTGCAACCAGTGCTATTCACGTAAACGTGCTGACAAAATTGACCATTTATTATTACTTATAGGCTTCCTGACGTGTGTTTCTTATTTTCTGCATCTCCACTCAATATCAGAGGGGAAATTACACTTTAAATCCATTACATACACTTGATACCTTGGATGTAAATATAGATAGGAAGATAGATATACAAACTTTATTAATCCCTTGAAGGTTCCCTCAGGGAAAGTCAGATATGAATAAGATATATTAAGTATATTAAGAGAAGAAACGAATATATAATGATACATTATTATAAAGTTTTATAGTTTTATAACGTTTTTTTTAATTAATCAAATAAACAATGTGTTGTTTTTTTTATATGCCCACATACTTACAATTTAACAGTTGTGAAAATGGTTGTAATTATTCCTCCATATTTCTGTTATTTGTTGTCTCAATATTTTAACATTTATTTTGCTATTATTATTATTATTATTATTATTATTATTATTATTATTATTATTATTATTATAAGATGTATTCTTTTTTTATGGCTCAACTTCCATCCCAAAGAGTCACGGAGCTCACAGCAGGCCTACAGATATCATCGAGTGAACTAACAAACCAAGAAAAAATGTAAAGAAGAAGTCGGTCTGTATTCAGGCTAAATAGGGAATGTATTTCACATTTACGTAAATCCACAATTTGTCATTAATGTGTCGACTGCAGGACTACAAAAAGGTCTCGTTTGTGGCTGCTCGACATTTGCACGTGCATCTTCGTTTAATAAACGATCTTTGCTCGCCCTCACAGTCAGCTGATTCTGAGGGGCGTGGCGGACACACGCTTGCTAGCGCCAGCTAATGCTGTCACCAGTCAAGTGTATGTGTAGATTAGCTGGCCGACACATCACCAGAAGAGCTGACTGACTGACTGAGCCTGGCAGACGGAATATACTCAACCAGCTTGTTGGTTTTCCAGCTATCCAGCTAAAGGGTTGGCTGTGTTTCCCTGACGGTGTAGTACCTTCTCTGCATCAGTGTTGCTGAAATGCGAACGTAGCTGCTAGCAAAGCGAGCCTGGCCGAGGAGAGCAATGCTGGCTGTATCCTTCATCCAGACAGGAGCATAAATGTTAAACACAAAACTGTCTATCGAGACTGTCGATGCTGGAGAAGATGCGCAAAGACGTGAGGATATTATTAGTCGGAGAGCGTAAGTAATGTTGTCATTCACACTGACAGTCAGTCAGCAGACTTTAGTGTTCACTGATGCTACCAGCTGGACATGTGATGCTGCTGACAGCCTGACCAGGGTCTCATTGTGATCATTTCTGTGTCTACTTCACTTCATTTGAGCCTTTTTGTTTAACTTTACATTGTGCATTAGATGTATTTGTGTGGTTTACTGTTATGCTGCATTACCCGGCCTGGACATCCTCTTATATAAATACAAAAATAAAGAAAAGCTTTTATTTGCTTTAACTTAGAGGTAGTTTTCAGCATGTCCAACCTCACTAACCACAGATCATTTAATTGTTTTCAGCAGTTTTTTCTGTTTCTCTGCAGAACATCTGGCTCAATACAGTTGTTACTTTCAGTAAATTCAAAGATCCCTGGTCTTTGAATTTGTGGAAAATCATGAAATTAAAGGAGGCAAATCCCAGACGCATGGTTGATTTTGTTTTTCTAGATCTACCTCTTTAACACTGCTGGTAATTATCCACATGAGGCCATGCTGTTTTCAGATGATTAAGATACTAAGTTATAGGTTGTGTACTTTATTCTCGGTTTCTGGCTTTTTCATAGGAGGTCTGAGGTATTTAAATAGTACCAGATGAAAGCAGAATCGGAGAGCTCATGCTCACACATTTTAGAAAGCCTGCGATGTGTGTGTGAAATCTTTGTTCCAGTCACATGTCCTGAAAAGTTCACTTAGCTCAATCACTCACAATCTTCATGTAACAATGTTAGAGTCATACATGATGCTCCCACAGCTGAAATATTAACATGAAGTTCAATGATTGCATGCTAAGTTTTACTGATGAATCTAATGTAAGTATTTAACTCAAACTCCTTTCTTCTTCCTCTCCTTTGACAGCCAAAGTGGGCAAGACGTCCCTCATCATGTCTCTGGTCAGCGAGGAGTTCCCAGAAGTGGTATGGATACATTTCTATGATCTCAATGTGGGATATCTTGATATTCACCTCCACCTTCAAGTCAATAGACTTCTTCCTTTATGGAGTTAAACACTGTTGATTTTACTGTGTTATTAAAGTCCTGTAAGCAGTTGTAAACATGTTTCATAGCCGTGTTGTGTTGTTCCTAGGTTCCTTACCGAGCTGAGGAAATCACCATACCTGCTGATGTCACACCAGAGAGAGTTCCCACACACATCGTGGACTACTCAGGTACTTTAAGCCCATTACCAAGTCTTTGAGTGACCCAATTTTCTATCTAATTCTTTTGAGGTTTAACTGCATCGACTGTTCCTAACCTTGGTGTGAAATCATAAACGTAAACGTCTTCAAAACGGAGAACGCAGAATGTGGTTGTAACTGTTCCTTATTTGTCTTCTTGGTACAGAGGCAGAGCAGACAGATGAGCAGCTGTTTCAGGAGATCTCTAAGGTCAGTCAGCTTGTTAAGCTTTTCTGTTAACATGGAGAGAAGTGCTGAGTTCAGGTAAAGGCCTGATGGACTGTCTGTGTTGGTCTTTTTCATAGGCAAATGTGATTTGCATTGTCTACTCAGTCAACAGCAAAAAGTCCATTGAGAAGGTGAGTTACCGCTGCTTATATCATTTCCATATTTAGTTTGAGGAGCAGTTGAACTTTATCACTTGTGTGACACTTGTGAGTTAGAAGTTGTCTCTTAATATGAGGTTAATCTTTGACATTGTTATCTTTGCCTCCTTGTTTTTTTTTGTTCCTTAGGTGACCAGCCACTGGATCCCTCTCATTATTGAGAACACAGACAAGGACAGCAGGTAAGAACTTGTGTAAAAATAGTTCAGAGCTTTTTCTTTGTCAGCTGCAGTGAGATATGGGGGTGAAGAGCAAGTCCGTTTCTCTGTTTGTCAACCAGCATGTCACAGCAGAACCTAATCCTGATTGAAACTTTTTCTGTAGTGAGAAAACATCCATGTCATGAAATGTAAAATGTGTGTAAGAAGTGATGAGCTGTAGTCAGGCAGGATGGAAAACTTCTTCAAATGCTTCTCTGTCAGCAACACTCAACATGAGCAGTGAAAAGTACGATAAACCATGGCACACTAAAAACATTGCTTTAACCTGTAGCTTCGTCTGGTTGGCCCAGCGTAATCACTTGTGGTCACATGACCAATCATCACAATATAGATTATTCTGGGTCATAGCCTCAGACGAGAACAATAGCGTGCATCAAAACAACATGATATCATTCATATACAAGAAGAAATACTTTATCAATCCTGCAAGGGGAAATTCAGTTTTAGACTCATGCTACACACACACATGCACAATCTGTATCCTATGGACATGCACTGATGGAGACATGACAGAGTGAGGGGGGTGCCCACACTGAGCTGATGGGGGTGGGGGCGGTGCCTTGCTCAAGGATACATCGGCAGTGCTCAGGCACCTTTCCAGCTACCAGACCAATTTCCAGACATGGTCCCAGCAGGAATTGAGCCGGTGACCCACCCGAAGTCCTTACAGACTGAGCTACTGCCACCCCACTATAGATAAATATACATTTACAAATACAGAGCATATACACAATAACATACGGGGCACCCTGTTGGTCATTTATATGATGAGATTCAGCTTTAGTTCACCTTCTGCTCAGTGAAGCTTCGTCTGTGGAATAAGTTGGTGTTTGTAAAATCTATGACACATCATGTTATTTATGAGTGTTGATACGATCCTTTGTGTCCAGGGTTCCTCTGATTCTGGTGGGGAACAAGTCTGACCTGGTGGAGCACAGCAGCATGGAGACCATTCTGCCCATCATGAACCAGTACAGTGAGATCGAGACCTGTGTAGAGGTGAGGAAGGGGGGGGGGGGCTGAGCTTTTTTTGAGACTGTTAATCCTGTGAGTGTAGAATAAAACATGACGGAGTGTTTATTTGCCTCATAAGTACTTTCATATTGTTAGTTATGCAGCAGCAGTGCTATTGATTCAGACAACGGTTGCACAAGCTCAAAGGGGACGTAAACACAAACGGGAATCAATATCTTCTTCAGTCGTCACTGATTAAACGGAACATAAAGAGAGGAAGAAACGTGATCTGTGAAGTTGAAACTGTAGGAGAAAAGAGAAACAACACTGCAAGTTCACATCTACACAATTCAGTAGATGATCCACGGTACCTGAAGGGAGAGTCAAAGTCATCATTATAAAAGGAGCTCAGTGGATATCACATGGTGACAATATAGAAATATCTACAGGTTAGATAGGACCTACATTTAGAAAATCCCCGATATTTGGATGATTTTTAAGTCGTTTTCAAGCAATTTTTTTGAGACTTTTTGGTTCCAGCTTCTTCAGTCTAAGTGTTTGCTGCTTGTCTTTGTCATTTTTGACAGTAAATAAAGAATCTCTGGTTGTACATGAGAACAGATTTAAAGATGTCACTTTGAGCTCTGGGTAACTGAATGTGTATTTTCAGAAGATGAATCCCCAAATCAGTTGTCAATCAGTCTTTATTTCTATATCACCAATTCATACAAATGTGATCTCAAGAGACTTTACAAAAAGAGCAGGGCTAGACCTTACTCTCTGTGACATGAATCCACCTGATCCCACACCTGGTCAGAGCGATCAGTCTTCTATTAATATCAACAACTATAATGAGGATAAAATGAGGAGGGCTAGAAAGAATCAGTAGATGAATACCTAATGGGAATAAATGCTCGTAAAGAGCTTTGTTCAACATTTGCTCTTCATGTTGACGATCCTCTCTATCAACCGAGCTAAACACCTTTCCTAATACAGCATGTTAAATCCTCCGCTGTTTGCAATGTGATGTTGATCCTGTGACCTCTGAAGTCTGCAGCTTCTAGATAATCTATATCTCCTTACACAGGTCTGTACCAGTGATTTTTCAGACTGGTTAATTAGACTGGGCTCATCGCTCAGACAGATCCTGTGTGTTAATACCCCGTCTGGCCCTGACTTTGTTCACACACTCTCATAGACACTCGCACGCCTGTACTGTATATACAGACGTATACTTACACAAACTCCAGCAGACTAACAGAGACAGGTAGGTAAACATCACTTGTCAGGCAGTGCTGCAGGTGTAAAAGTCTCTCTGTATGTTTTAAAAACAGAAACTGCTCTGCATATTTGTTTAACACATGTCCCTTCCTTCTTGTCTTTTGACTTTTTAGTGTTCAGCGAAGAACCTGAAAAACATCTCCGAGCTCTTCTACTATGCCCAAAAAGCAGTCCTGCACCCCACAGGTCCCCTCTACTGTCCTGAGAAAAAAAATGTAAGAGCAGAAATGTATCCTGTGGATTTGACAACGCTGTCTCAATTATTTTTAACCTGGGAGTTTTTTAAAGACAGTATTTTGTCAGTTATGTTTTTGGGAGCCCACTATGCATTTTTATAAATGAATTAGTTAGGCTCAATCAATTAACACAACTTACATTAATGGGACTGTGAAAAACAACAGCTGATGAAAAGGGTCCCTTGTATTTTGGGTTGTTATTGCAGAGGGGAATGAATTGTAGATGCTTTTCCGGGCCAGAGGGACTTTGTAGCGTCTGCCTGATGGCAGTAACTGGAAGGAGGGGTGGAGGCAGTGAGAGAGGTCCTCTGTGATCAGGAGGGCTTTCCTGATTAACTATGTGGGAGTGTTTGGTTTTGTGTTTGGTGGGGAGGGAGTTGTACCAGGATGAGATATTAAAAGTGAGGATGGATTTAATAAGTGATCAGTAAACCACAGTTAAACTGTGTTTGCTGACAGGAAAAGTCCAAAGTTTCCTCTTCAGGTGGAGGCGCTGCTTTTTTGTAGACGGAAATGTGATCAAAATAGTGAAATCATTATGTGTGGGTAAACTTTAGGGCTGGGAATCATAGGGTAACTCGAGATATGATACGATGCGATAGGTGACACATGCCCCACAACAACAATAACATCAATAGGTGATAAATTGCAAGACAATCATAAGAAGAAACATCACGACATCGTATTAACTACAGAATACAAAATGCTCCTAAAAAGGTCAAGTGCAGGATTCATGTATTTATTCAGTCAGTTTCACTTCTCATCACGCGTCATCCGTTGACTTCGTTTTGACGCTGTCCGATGTTATCTCGCTGTCAACTTCTTCTTCTTTTATTATCCCGCTGTCAACTTCTTCTTTGGTCAAATAACTTTCGTTCACTTCATCCTCATTCATGATTAAGTGTCACTGTGAGGAGTTATGAAGTGGTGATACGGAAAGTCAAATTGCAAAGGAAATTTGTTTAGATTGCTGCACATGTTTAAATTAAGGTATCAATATTTGGTACCAGATATTTGATAATTGTATCACACCGGGCGATCTATTGCCATTTTAATATTGTCTCCCAACCCGAGTAACCTTAGCTTTGCTCCTGTGATTCCCAGATGAAGTCACTTTGTGCAAAAGCTCTGACTCGAATCTTCAAAGTTTCCGACCTTGACAACGACGGGATTCTCAACGACCACGAGCTCAACTTCTTCCAGGTAAGTCACCTGGTTACTGATGTGGATGAATCCTTTAACAGCAACAAAAACAAAGGAACGTGTCATGCTATTTGTAGCTTCCTCAACGATGATGTTTCTGTGTGAATGCTCACAGCGGACGTGCTTCAACACCCCGCTGGAGCCTCAGGCTTTGGAGGATGTCAAAAATGTGGTGAGGAAGAACTTGAGTGACGGAGTGTGTGACAACGGGCTCACTCTGAAAGGTGGGACTGGCCTCCTCCCCCTCATGAAGACACACTTATCTCTTTCACTGACTGCCCCAATCATATTTCTATGATATTTCTCTCCAGGCTTCCTGTTCCTCCACACTCTTTTCATCCAACGAGGACGCCATGAAACAACGTGGACGGTGCTGAGGAGGTTCGGTTACGATGACGACCTGGAGTTAAATCAGGACTACCTCTTCCCTCCGTGAGTCTCGTTAACAACATACAACTCCACCCTGTGTGCTAGCAGCTCCTCCTTACTTGTACCTGTGTCTGGTTCGCCGTTAATGTTTTGCAAGGGTGTTTTTCAATATTGACTTTGCAATATGTCACGCTCTCTAGGTTGAAAATTCCTCCAGACTGCACCACAGAGCTCAACCACAACGCCTACCTCTTCCTCCAGAGCGTCTTTGACAAACATGACAAGGTATAATCCTGTGCACCTGCTTCTGTTTTTACTTTAGCCTGTGACCTGCAGAGGCACTTACAAAAAGCTAATCAGTTACCCAGCAGAGCCCAAAACCAACATGATACACTGCTGCAGCGAGCGCAGACCGCCTGCTGAGACCTGATTTAACTTGTTGTCAGTGAGGAGGGATTGACAGGAGAATTAGCCACGGGGTTAGAATGAAAGTCACAGAGCCAAAGTGGCAGCTAGTGCCAAGATCTGCTTTCTGTCAGAGCTTACAGTCCGACTGTGAATGTATGCTTCAGTGTGTCATGATAGCTTTCTCCACAGAGAGCAAACTGAGGGAGTTCTTCCGAATTTCCCCCTGGCATTAATAAAGTATTTCTGATTCTGATTGTCCTGATATAAACTGAGCAGTTTTTCTTAAATTCATCTTTTAGATACCGTGTTCAGTGTGTCCTGCTCTGAGTACAATTTTTACGTTGATATTTAAGCAATATCATATGAGAGGGAGTTACGATGTAGATAATCACAGCAGTGCTGATATCCTCAAGTGTGATATTGATCTTATACAAAAGTTAGCATATCGTTGTTGAGACTTATATTTACGGCCCGACGGTCGTGCTAGCTTGATGCTAACTCATCGAACAGAACTCAGGCCGGATGTAGCCTACGCCGCGTGACCCGTAGTTTAGTGTGTTGTTAACGGCATACCAACAAACGGGTGAGTATGCAGAATGCAGTATATTTATTTTGAGTATGTAGTAGGCAGTACAGTATGTGTAGTATGTGATTTTGGACACAGCCTTGGACTCTTGCTACTTTGTTTGTTTCCATGGTTACCACTGAGCAGTTTCTTTGTATTCTGAACATGTATTTGTCTGTTTGAAAGAAGAGTCTGTAATGTGCTTCTGAGTTTTCAGATTGATTCATAAAGACAAACACAGTCTGCTGTGAATGTTTATTAACTGTACTCAGGACACCTGGCTGAGGCGGAGTGATACATATTGTGAAAAGTCCCATTGATGTTGTTCTATTTATAAGCGCTCATTGGAGGCCTCTTGACCAATCAGATTGCTTGGTCGGAACTAAGCGTTATATATATGCAATATTAACCAAATGTTATTTATTATGGCTTACAAGCTTTCCTCTCTGCTGGTGATTGCACTATAGTCGTTGTCTGTGATGTGTGTGTGTGTGTGTGTGTGTGTGTGTGTGGTATGCTAAACGTATACGCACTGATGCTTTTACACAAATGAAGTTCCTAACTGATAAATAAACTTATTTGATTGAATTCTGTGTTTCAGGACCGTGACTGTGCCTTGTCACCAGAGGAGCTGAAAGACCTGTTTGATGTTTTTCCCTACATGCCCTGGGGTCCGGATGTCAATAACACGGTTTGCACTAATGAACAGGGCTGGATCACCTACCAGGGATATCTCTCCCAGTGGACGTAAGTGGCCATTAATAAAGAGAAATCAAGAGGTGTCGGCCCGGCCCGTGTACAGACGCTCAGTCCTTCACAAAGCGGCACAAGCCTTAACCTTAACCATCCGCCCTTTGCTGCATATCATCCTCACTCTCTCTTCCCATATAGCCGACTATAGCCATTGTCCTACCTAATTAAGGGAATGCCAAAAAAACATGTTCACAGGCAACAATATTAGTTCACATTCAACCATTTCTGTAAGTTGTTTTAGTGGATACAGTAAACAATCTCCATGTTTTTGTTTGACCTTTAATTTTCATTACTTCAGGTTAACAACTTATCTGGATGTCCAACGATGTCTGGAGTATTTGGGTTACCTTGGTTACTCGATAGTTGCTGAGCAGGAGTCCCAAGCAGCAGGAATAACAGGTGATCTACACCACAAATTACATATTCAGATAAAGTGTGAGCTCCAGAGAAGGTGAATGATCGTTGTTATATATTATATCATTAATGCCGTCATGAGGATCATGCTCAGTAGTCATGCCATCAGTAATTACACCAGTGAATCAATCCTCTCATTACACTGGTGACGCAACAGTTCAAGCAGAGCATTGTTGTTTACTGACAGAAGCCCTGTGTTGTGTACACTGAACCGTGTGGGTGTGTGTGTTTGTTTTGCCCCCCTGCAGTGACCAGAGATAAGAAGATTGACCTGCAGAAGAAGCAGACCCAGCGCAGCGTTTTCCGCTGCAACGTCTTTGGAGACATTGGGAGCGGAAAGAGCGGCTTCCTCCAAGCCTTCCTGGGAAGCAACCTCATGGTACAAAAAAAATATCATAAGTATTGAACATATACATTTAATGCATATGTTACTGATACAGACATATCCTGGATTTAAATGAAATAGTTTGAATAGGTCTCAAGCCTCCAACCCCAGATATCCTGTAAAATCTAAACGCATCATTACATTAATATATTCCAGGTCAAATATTTATTTTAATTTGACATTTTTTCAGACAGTAGGTTTAATCAATAGGGAAGGTTTTAAGCCTACTCTTAAAGTAGAGAGGACGTCTGCCTCCCAAACCCTGACATAGATGATTCAAAAGGAGAAGGGCTTGATAACTGAATGCTCCACCTCCCATACTACATTTAGAGAAATTAGGTACCACGAGCAGGCCGGCATTGTGGGAGCGTTGTGATCTGGAGGGGTAATAGGGCAATATGAGCTCAATAAGCTATTATGGTGCCTGACAATTAAGAGCTTTATTAGTGAGAAGAAGGATTTTCAATGTATTCAAGATTTAGTGCAGAGAAGCTAATACAGGAGGAATTTGACATCTTTTACAAATTCTTGTCAGTACACGTGCTGCAGCATTTCGGACCAGCTGAAGAGACTTTCAGAGAATTGTTAGAGCATACCGATAACAGAGAATTGAAATAATCAAGCCTACAAGTTACAAATGCATTGGACTGGTTTTTCAAGGATTTTAAGGAAGAGTATTCCTGTCCTATAAATATATTTATCTGGGAGTTAAAGGACATATCCTGATCAAATAGAACTCCCAGATTCTTTATGGTGGTGCTCCATGTCAGGCTGATGCCATCTCGTAGGTGTTTGGTGACAAGCAGAAAACTGCTGGTCATCCAAGTCTTAAGGCACTCTTCAAGTTCAGGTAACTGATTGGTTTTATCAGGTTTCATTGATACGTATAATTGAGTATCATCGAAGAGTGTTTCCTCATAATCTTACCCAGAGGAAGCATATTTAAAAGGAAGTCAAAAAGGATTGGTCCGAGCACTGAACTCTGTGGAACTCCGTGACTAACTTTGGTTAGAGGACTTTTTATTATTATATTCAAGCGTATCATAGTGTACTGTTAAAGAACAAATACTTTCCTTGCTTATTATAATAGGATAGTAAATATAAAGACAGACCTGATCCTCAAAGTATCATGTCATGATCTTTTTTTTTACACAATATTTCTTTTTCTGTTTCTCCTCAGCACCAAAAAACGATTAAAGAGGAGCACAAATCCTACTATGCTATAAGCACGACCTATGTTTATGGCCAGGAGAAGTACCTGCTTGTGAGTATCACAATTTCTTCTTATATTTGGAAATACTTGAATATTTTAAAATTATATGGACGTGTGTCAGAATCAGGTTTTTGGGGCGCTGGTATAGCTCAGTCAGTAGAGCAGGTGCTGGCATATACAGTGACCACAGTCCACACTAAACCCTAAATTAAAACTAGTACGTTGTTGTTTGGTTGCACTGCGGGGACGCACAGTTCATTTTAACCAGTAGAGCTTAATGTCCATACTCCACACTAACCAAGTGATTGTCCCAGAAAAGACATTTTGACTTCACGGCTACAGGACAGGGCCCTTCATATGTTTAGTCTATTTATACAGGTTAGTGCATCCCAGCGCTGTCCAAAGTAGGCGACTAAGAGGAGGAGAACGATTTTTTTAATCAATAATCCAGATACTGTTGTCTATATTTGTTGGTTTTTAGCTGCTATCTGAATTTGGAAACTGTTTTCGTGGTGCCCTGATTCGCTAAACTTTGCGAGGACACATCTGTGAAATATATATAACTTGTTTAGAAACAGTCACCTTATGATGTCATTATTGATCTTTTAAGGTATTTACTCTTATTAAAGCAACAATATGTACCTTTTCCACCTTAAATTATAAGTTAGTAGGCAAAAGGACATAGCATTTTTATTCCCTTTTGTCATCATGTCTTTAAATGATTCTTTCCTTCTCAGTATTGACCTACATGTATGACTTTGCATTGTGTGAGCTTGTCAGCTTTGAGGACAGCTCAGCCTCAGGTTGGCTGTGCTAACCTTGCTGTGCTTGTTTATTTAAGCTTCTTATCATGTTCACCTCAGTGCTTTTGTTAAGCAAGCATTTCCTCTTACTTTGACAATAGGATTAGTAATCTACATCCTTGGAAAAACAGAAGGTATACTGAACTACAGCACGGCTTGTTGTTGTGTGTGTGTGTGTGTGTGTGAGAAGCCTTGCAGCATTTTTTATGAACTGAGCCTTCAGACGGGAGTAGATACTTCTAAATTTGCATTTGCTTCATCTTTTTGCATTTGCAGAACAATCCTTATATTGGCTTTTCAAGAAGGTTATTTTTAGATAACCACATTTAGGTACTTGTTAGATGAAGAATGCTTCACACACCCACAGGCACTCTGTCTGCACTCAAGTCCACAAAGAAACACTTTGCAGCATTGTGACTTTATTTCTGCCAGCTCTTTTATGGAGGTGGACACAAATGCTGTGGTGATGATGCCTGAGAAAGGTTTAATCTTTCTAACCACTGTGACTCGTGTTGCTGCTGCATCAGTAAAACAGCAGCATGTGGTTCGCCGCTTTTCAAACTAAAGAATCCTTTTGATCAAGAAGTCAAAGCCAGGTCAACTCTCTCTGCAGTTTTTTCCCCCTTATCTATCAGTGCTTGTCCCACCTCTCCATCTCTCGCTCCGTCCTTCTCTTCTCAGCTTCATGAAGTCTTCCCAGACTTCGACTACCTGTCTGATGCTGATCTGGCCTGTGATATTGTCTGCCTGGTCTATGATGCCAGCAACCCTTACTCCTTTGAATACTGCGCCAAAGTCTTCAAGGTAAAACCCTGCTATATATAAAAAGGAACACTATTTCAAACATCAAACTCCTAACCACTGTGTTTCATCACCCTATGTTTCTCTCCTCAGCAATACTTCATGGACAGTAAGACTCCATGTATGATGATCGCAGCAAAGTCTGACCTGCAGGAGGTCAAACAGATGTATGGCTGTACTCCTCTGGAGTTCTGCAGAAGGCACAAGATGCCACCTCCTCAGTCCTTCACCTGCAGCTCTACAGCAGCACCCAGCAGAGACATCTACACCAAGCTAACCACTATGGCCATGTACCCGTAAGTACAGAGACACCGGCAAAGCTTAATCCAAAAGGCTACTGGACAAGAACTGATATGCACAATGCACTTGTAGATGCTGCATCGGTCAATATTTTAAAATCATCCTCAATATTTATCCTAGTTTTACCACATTTTTACGCGTCAATCTTATTAGAAAAAATGCAGAGGCTTTTTAGGTCGGGTAGAATCTGTTATAACTGAACCAGTCGGCTTGCCTGCTTTCATCACTGCAACACCTGTTGGTTTGCAGTTTGCTCTGCAAACCGAGGGGCGTCCAAAACGGCCGTGTGGTGTGCCTTAAAACCGCCTCTCTTCTCTGGTCAAAACAAAAACAAACCACTCAGGACCAGAATCTAAACTTAGAGGGAGGACATACTGGCTGCTGCGTTGTTAACAGAGAAGCCAGCACTTCAACATAGCATGTTTCCTTAATGTGTGAGGTAATGGTAAGGTCATTTTATGATTTAATTCAGTAGATGTGTTACATATTGGACATTTAAATATGCATCTCCTTTATGCTGCAAGGAGTTCCTCTTGATTAATGCCCAACTGCAGAAGTTAAATTGCAGACAGGTAGATGTAAAGGATTTTTGTTTTTGTTTTGCAGTGAACCTTCTCTTTTATTTGCAGTTCATATCCAAAGCTGAACTGCGTGTCGTTTCTATTGCTTCTCTCTATGTCTGAGGTATAAACCGCCTCCCTGCCTCCCCTCTCTGCCAGTGTCCGTATCAGACATGATGTACTTCAGTCGACATTAGTGCACTTCACTGCCCTCAGGACGTGATGCACTCTGATGGGCTGATACCACAGTGTTTTGCATCGTGGTTAAAAGGGCTCCCCTGCTGAGCTGTCACATTGATCCCTCCCTGAGGCTCACACTCCTGCTGTCAGTCAGTTTAAAGTGCACACAGCATCTCTCTGCACATCACACAGTCACATCATTACACACAGTACACCGGTTCTTATTTAATCCACAGCCTGGGTCCTGTCTCTCTGCTGATGACCCACAAACTACTCATGTCACGGTGGTGGCATCTTCTAACTCTTTCTTTTTAAAAAAGCTCTCTTCTTCTTGTGTGTCTTCCCCGTATCTCTTTTTCAGCCACGCCCGGCTGCGCTGCATGTGCACATGTAACCGGTGCACCTTCTGCTTGTGTCAGAACTTCCTCAACTCTGAGCTGCTGCAGACGGTCAGGGCCAAACTCTACGCTGTTGTACTCAGAAGGTCTTTTTTTCCAAACCTTTTACAACCCTCACTTCACCTCTGATCAACTTTCATCATCATCACTTCACGCTTGTGCTCCATTCATTTCTCCCTCCCTCCTTTTTTTTTTTCTTTTTTTCTTTGCAAAGTTGTTTTTATTTTTAGGCATACATTTCAAAATAGAGGAGACTCTCATCAGCTAATGTTTAAATGTGGCATTCAGGAGTTCTAGGTTTATTATCGGCCAGAAAGATCTTCACAAAAGTACACCGCGGTGTAGTGAAAGTTTAGCAGAGATTTAAACGTTTTGTGAAGCAATGTAGAGATTTTTTTGTTTCATGCTGTCAGTCCTTTGAGTTTCCTTTAAATTACTTCCTGATAGCTTCATTTTCTATCTTTCCTTATCATTAGTGATGATCTTCCTGTGCGAGGATTGTACGCATGCACTTTTTCATCTGAATCTCCCTTGTGTGCTCATTCTGCTGTTATCGACCTCCTTTCCTCTTGGTCTGTGTCCATGTCACTGTGCCTCAGCCAGGTCATCGAACACAGAAGTCATACCTTGTTGTCTCGTGGCATGTCTACGTATAATCTGCATGATTCTTTTTTGTGTGTTTGACTGTTTTTGTTTTCATATCTCCTTCTTTCAAGGCTCAATTAACCTGCCATCAGTTCATCCATGACATCATTTATTTAAGTAACACTTCTGTAGACTGACACTTGACATTTTGTTTCAAATTAAACTTCAAGAGATGTTCAATTGTTACAGGTTGTTTTTTTTGTATTGACGATGTAGGAAATCTCCGTCTTTCTCTACTCTGTCCTTCTCTTCTCCGTCTCTGTATTCACCTCTCTTTGGGCCTGTGTGTCTCTCTTTTACAGACATGTGAGTCAAGCAGACCTGAGGAGCTCCACCTTCTGGCTGAAGGCGAGTGTGGGGGCCACAGTGTTCGCAGTGCTGGGCTTCGCCATGTACAGAGTGCTGCTCAGGCCGCGGTGATGCTGCAGCACCCTCTCTTCTCATAGTACATAATAGAGGTATTTTGACTTGTCACAACATTAAGCTTTCCCATTTACATGGTTTGTATTTTAAAGGGTCCTAATTATTATTTCTGAGGGGGGAAACATGTGAAAGCTTACGTGAGCAAATGTTCTTTTCTTTGCATTTAAATGCAGTTCATTCTGTAGATTTCTCTTCTTGGGAATAAAAGAGAAATATATTTAATTTTCTACCAAATTTGCTCAATCTATTTGTTTGCAAAAAAAAAAAAAATCTATATTTATATTGAAAGTAAGTGTCAGCTGCTAATGAGCAGTGGTGTGCAACATGCAGATGCGTTACATAATGTACCTAGCTTTTTTTTTTTTCTTTGCTTGTTGGTTGAGATGAACAACTTGCTGTTACTTGTCAAAGGATTATAACGTGTGGCGCCGTATGCAATAGCATTGATGCAGTTATTAGAACAATCTGTAAATAGTGTAAATAATATAGATACTGTACATTTGTTCGTCTTTGTCTAACAGGGCCGTGTCTGATTCTCACTCAAACACTAAACACAGGGGTGTAACTTTAAAGCTCGGTCATAAATTAGCACGAATATTAGCTTTGATCACTCGCTCTGACAGGAACTGGTTCCCCTCTCATGGCCAAGTGTTTGTACGCACACTTTTTTGTAGTGTGCAAAAGGGTCTGCTGCTCTCGACTATGTCTTCCCATGTTGGTGTGTGTGTGCGTGTGTTGGTATGTTTGTGTACTAGAATGTTGAAATTCTACTCTACAGCTATTTTTCTGCACATTTTGAGTTTGCATGCTTTAGATTCTGACCACATTCCCGTGTTTAAAGACTGAAATGACCTCACCATCTTCTCTGCATTGCTGTCAGTGCTCCCAGTTATCCCGAGATGTTGTAAAGTTTCAGGAGTGTCGACAAAGGATAGTTTAGTTGGAGACATGGTGAAGTTTGACGGTCATTTGACCGTGTTGTGATTCCCCATTCAAAGAAGATGCAATAATGTGGTCCAAAATGTTGATTTCAGTACCATGACCGCTGCTTGCCACAAGACTCAGTGTCATGTATTCATTGATCCCTGCCTTTCCAAACGTTTACAATAAATAAACATGTCTACATTAGCTGGTGTCACTGGGGTTTTTGTATTCAATTTATTTTACTTTTCAGTGAACAAATTCAGCAAATTAGATTATGTGATGTGTTTATGAAAAGCATGTGTGAGAGGACTCTGAGGCAGTGGAGAATGATGTTAAAGGCAAGACAAGTTTATTTATAGAGCACCAGTCGGAGCAACTCAAAGTGCTTTAATTTAAAAACAGAGTTTTAGAAACATCATGAAGCAAAATAAGACACTGAAATACAGAATGTTTTATAAAATAACCCCTTAAACCGTTCATTCTCAAAATGTGGCACAAGTACCTCTGGTGGTACACGGGATTCCTCTTGTGGTACACATGGAGTCTCAGAATTTTTTTTATTAATTAAAATGTACAAATTAAATGGTTGGCAAGTTAAGCTGTGATGGAGCAAATATGACAGTTAATGGTTTTTGCATTTGTGGCTCCTAACGGGAAATATCAGAAAGTAAAGTGCGGTGGATACGTCGAGCAGAAAAGCGGAAACTGAAGTCAACGACATTTGACTCAAGTCACATCCAGTTTGGATTCTTTAGGAGTGGCACAGAGAAGGAGCCCAGGCTGCAGTGCGTGGTGTGCAGTCAATAATAAACAATATGCATATCAGGAGTAAAATGACCTCCCTGTGTAAACTGTACATGTAGATAAAGAGCGCTACCCTACTGTATTTCAATGTTGGCCATAATGGTGGAACTTGGAGAGCCAAATATTTTCTGAGGTGGTTCTCAGTGTGAACAGTTTGAGAAGCACTGCCTTAAAGCTTTGATGTTCCCAGCTTTATATTGTTAAATGCAAACAACGTTCCTATTGGCTTAAATCCACTCCAAGGTTTCTTTCTAATCCAAATATTAGAAATGCCTTTTTAAGTCATCAGTTGTACTTATTAGTTTGTGTTTGGACTCAAACCTCCTGGATTATTTCTGAATAACCACTAACTAAGGTCTCCCTTGGAAAAGAGGTTCTTAAAGGGGCCAACCTGGTTAAATAAAGGTTCAATAAAATAGACTGAGCCTTGAACTACTCTACTTGTAATGCAGTCTATAACTTACTTTTCTCATTATACCATTCTATATGAATGTATTATAAAACCTACATTTTGTCCTGCTCTGACAAAAAGATTATAAGGTTATATTAGTGCAGTAAATGTTGATTGAACAGTTCAACGGTACGTGGACGGGCTTTAATCAGACACAAGAGGGCAGCATTGCTTTGATAATAAAAATGAACTTCACTGATTCGCCTTCATGTAAAACATTTCAAAAACTGTGATACCAAGTCAGTCATACATTCTGTATTCTTCTTTTTACACTATTAAACACTTATGTCTTCAATAACAGATAACTATTCTTTATTGTTATTGGTCCTGTACACACTTGTTATTTGAGAAAGACTCAAGAAATGATACACAAATATGTCTTCTCTCCACCAGAAAATAGTCTCTGAATGAAAATAAGACTGACCAAATCCACTGCACCCATCGAGCTGACCCCTCTGTAATTCAAATCACCCTTGGTTCATCAGAGCGGGGTGTTAGGTAGTGTGCTTTTTCTATATTCGAAACACTCGATGTACAGACAGATGCACAACGTGTTTCATTTTAAATGAAATTCTGAATGATCTTTTGATCTAAATTCTATTTTAGTGGCTATTTTGCCTCTAATAAACCTGAATTATTTCACCTTAAATATTCCAATGTATTAATAATGTTCGAATGTTGTTTTTTCACATGCACATTTGTATGGAGGAGCTTTGATGGGACCAAAAGGGTAGTTGAGATTCTCATCTGATATGTAGCAGAGAGTTACATCTCTCTCTCGACCTTCAATCTTTCTCTCTTCCAGACAATCTTTCACTGACGTGCTTATCCTACAACCAGAACCTACATTTAAGTGAAATCAAGCTGTCCTTTGAGTCAGTGCAGAGCCTCTAGAAAGCTTTCAGTTGTGTAATCAGTGAAGTTCTCAAAAACATGACGTTTTCAACATCAGAGGCTGAATGTTTGCAGCAGCTGCTTTGTTAGGACACTACTGCTCTCTCACTAATGAGTATCTGTAATGATGTGAGTCAGTCAGAGGCCGGCTGCAGGAGAACTATTTAATCAAGAAATTGAATCCCTGTTCATGCCAGGTAAAAACAACCTGAAGGTGTGTTTGACACAAAGAGGACACTTTCATTAGAGCCTTAGTACCAAGCCATACTGCTTAAACTTAATCCATTTCTTTTGCACTTTGCAGAAGGAACCATGCTAGGTCAGCTGTAATACATCAACACCCCATATGACTAGTGAGGGTTAGTGAAGAGTTGAAGCTCCTTTAGCTTGTAAGGAGACTGATATCACTATTGATGTGTCTCTACGACCTACAAAAACCAAAGAAGACCATACACAAAAAGATTAGCTATCTCTTAATCGTTATTTTGATGTCTGAAACCACTGCTGCGGGGTAGCTGTCAGACAAAGTGACTAACAGCACACTCCAGAAACATCCTTTGTTCACAGCAAAGATTCTTAATTTGATTTTTTTAAATACCAGAATAAGATTTAAAGAAAAAACATTTACACAAATACAGGACAAAGTCAGCAATGAGATAAGAGGTATCACTTTGTCCACAGGGGTCGCAAGGAAACAAGGAAGGAAGCAAGGAAACAGGTTAGTTGAAACATTTGGCTAATAGTAAGTCAAAAGTTTAGGATAAACCAAGACTGAATATCAGAAGTTGTCTTAGCATCTTAAAACGATGTGGGAATGACTTAAAGCTGCATTCTTTCTAACAGCCAGCAGGGGGAGACTGTTGTATGCAAAAATCGATGCATTATATGATTTCAAGTGTGTAAGATCCTTTTCAAAATGAATACTTGAACACGTTTGGGATAAATCACAAGTGTTGTCAATGAAAGGGACTCATCAGTGAGGAGCTGAGTATTTGTATGTCATATACAGAACCACCAGAACAACAGTGAGAGAGTCCCTTTCCAAACAGAAGCAAAACTCCCCAGCTGTTCATTTATACAGAGTTAGTTCACCCCCATATAGCTGCTGTTTGTCTCCACACTCTTTCCCTTCCTTTCACCCATTTCCCCCCTCTCATCTGCCTGTGCTGTTGCAGCACTTCAGCTGGTGTTGGCACATGACTTGTGAGAGAGCCTGTCGAAGCTGCTTCTGTCCAATTAGCAGTTTGTAATGGATATTCCCTTTAGTGCTTTTAACCACAGAGGGTAATTCCTCTTCGTCTACTTCTTGATAAATATGAAAGATGAAAAGTGATCAACACCAGGGGAATTATGATAAGGTTTATAAAATAGTAGATGTATTTACTTCTTATCTAAAGTAGACATTTTAGTCACATTTTGTTGTGTTAAACCTTCAAAGATGGATAGGTCGATGGATGGATGGGCGGATGGGTGGACGGATAGGATTGATTGATTACTTTATTGATCCCCTATAGCAGGGGTCATCAACTGTACATTTGTACAAGGTTCAGCTTTCTTCTTGACAGACACTGTGGGGGTGGACTTTAAAATATGCTTGCACACAAGCCTGACAGCTGTCAAGCCCGATGCGAAGACGTTTGTGTCAGAGGGGAAATGTAATTTCTACCATTTACCTAATACGAGTACTTCAGCCATGTGATTTTATTTTTATGTTTATTGTTTAATCACCTGAGATCATTTATATTCTGGGGGCCGGATGCGAAGCTTTGGGGGGGCAGATGTGGCCCGCAGGCCCCCAGTTGATGATCACAAATTAAAATAACCACTGATGAACAACACAGGACACATAAACACACACTTACATTTATAATAAAGTCAGTGTGGATGTAGATAGAGGACATACGTACACATTCACACATTCATATACATACAAGTATTTTGGCATTTAAGTACAAGAGGCAGGGTTATTATACGTGCAGATGACAATTCAGTGTTTATAGATCCGGCACAGGCAGACGTGTTGAAGAGACTGATTGAAGAAGGTAAGAAAGACCTCCTGAATCTTTTCTTGAACACTGTGGGTGAATGAATAATGCATGAGTGCATGAGGGTGAATGTAGTGATATGTGGTATGAACTTTTGGCTGTTCAGTTAACTACAAATATGAACTTGTGCTAAGATAGAAAAGTAGACTCTATAAAGTTAGACATGTTAGCCAGAAATATATAAATCCATTATGTAAATGCCAACAACTTTACACCCTGCAGTCTTAATCTTCTAATAATAAATGTGCAGCTGATCAGCCATTCAGTCCCTCAAAGGTCACCCATGTACAGAAGAGTTACAGTTACAGTGTAAAAGGTAAAAGTGAGTCATTTTGAGGCTGTTTATTTATTCTGGTTTAGAGCACAAGAAGTGAATAAAACTCCTTCAGACGTGTTTCCCATCCATGCACAGATTTATACAGAATCACAACACTGGTCTGTGGTCTTCTAATCTCTTGCTCCTGGGTCTTTTTCCTGCCTACATTATAGACTTCAACTTTAACCCACCACTGCTGTGTAGGAGTCAGGAAAAAGACCCCAAGGGTTAAAAATATCAACTGGTTGTTTTGTTTCCATGGCAATGCTATCATATACTGTACCTTGGGGGAGTTTCACTATGGATACTGATCAACCTCCACACTGCAGACCACACTAACGCCATCTCATATAAGGCTTCCACCCATCTATTAAATGTGCTTGAAGTCTATCATGGTAATAGGTGGGTGTTTGTTTGAAAACTGGGCCCCATCATTTGGGAGGGATTGTAGAGCAGACCTGGAGGGGACAGTTTATTTTCTCTAAAACAACCTGGAATTTACAACCTCGGACACTCCCCTCTTTGCGAAGGCTTTAAAGCAGACATTTAAAGAGTTTATGTGCATGCTGTTTGAGGGACCTGATTGATAAGTATTTATGACACCAGATGAGATTAGATTAAATGTGCATGAACCCGTCTGAAAAATGGGTCATTGCTGCAGCAAATATTGACAGGACACGGACAGAGATATTTGAACAAACTCACAGTTTAAATAAAGAAAGGACAATAAAGAAGCACAGTGGGGGCATAAATCAGGGTCACACATGTTGAAATAAGGCATGAAAAATGTGTCATATATCAGTATTGGGAACAGATGAAGAAAAAGAATGAATTTGAAATAATTAAAATTCATTTTTAAGAATTATTATGACCGTTTGCCACAATTAACTTTGAAATCCTGAAGGATGTAGGTGTAAATCACATTTCCACTGACCTTGGTGAGCATTATTTAATAATTGTAGAATATCCACTGCCTCAAATTACGTTATGATTGATCATCTCCTCTTCAGCAGAGTGTGTTACTGGGTGCTCTCTACATAATAAAGCAAAAAAGTGAGCAGCACAGACACACTAACATACAATACAGGATGAATATTATATTGATTTTTCACTTCAACACTGAAACTACATAAATGTATTGTAGGTGTTTAATAACTTTCAATCAATCTCTGACATGCATCCCCATAACTATCACAACTCGAGGTCTATTTACTTTCTTGTTCCATACTCAAATAGCTTTTTAACCACATCATGCTGTCTTCCAACCACAACACAATAACCATGGGGAACAAGAGAGCAAGTTTACCTCAAGTGGGGCGAGCTTTGTTTGCTAATTTCAAGGTCAGTGATACAATTGAACCACAAATACCCTAAAGCCCAAGTTCTGAAAAGCATAGCCCAACCATTTCATAATTAAATGCTTTCATATACCTGAAAGTCATATTTTAAACTTAAGTTTTAAAACTGGTTTATGTGAATTAAATACAAACCTGTACTGTGCATAGCTCTGTGCAGTGAATGCAGGATTTTCTCAGTTTTAGCCTTGACAACAATAAACTATTGTGACCTTGTTGAAACTATGTTCTCTTTATTCAAGGTTTTAACTATTTCTTTTGTAAATGGTTAACACAATTTCTTAATTTATTAGAGCCCAATGATAAGAACAATTTTGACAAGTTTTTATAAATGATCTTTCCCACTTTAGTCTTTTCATCTATTGCATTTCTAAGGATGATTGAATGATGAGTTCTTCTTTACAGTGTGATAGGACCACATTTCTCCAAATAGGCTAATTAAAACATTCTAAACTTGAGATTTGATATGTTATTAATAAAACCATGTAGGCTATACATTTGATTTACATTTCAAAATGCAATTGAAAAAACTTTATTGACGTATTAGCACTGCTTTATTAAATACAACTGGATAAACACCTATCAGAAGATTTTTCACAACCTTTTGTTGATGGCTTAAACATAGCTCATCTGAAAGGCATATATAATTTCTTTAGGCTACCATAGGCTAGAGTGCACATCATATGCAATAAAAGTTGTTCCTAATGATGTTAAATTATTAAACATAACTCTGGTGTAGTGTCTCATAACTATTACACTTCTACATTTCTACATTCACACCAACTCCCGCCTCTGAGCCGGAGAGACAGTGACAGCCAGCTGTTCAGAGCCGGAGTTCCTCGAAGCCCCATGAGTGGGAGTGTCTGGTGATCCTTCCTCACCGGCGGCCAAATCTCTTCCCTCTGCCTCCCCTCTCTCGCTCTCTCCGCCCCCTCCTGCTCCTCTCACTCTCGGTGCCTGAGAGGACGCATGCAGCTGGAGCAGAGTCCCAGTCGGTGACTCCTGGAGCTGAACCAACCATCCCAGCGGAGGCGGTCGGTGTGTTCCTGCCTCCTCTTTGAAGCGTCCCTTCTGCACAAGGCGTAGAGAGCAGACGGCTGGCTGTCCACCGCGCTCGCGCCGCCGGCAGAGAGCCGCGTGCCAGGTATCTGGCGGCATGACGCACCAAAAAATTGGGCACTTGCCTGGACTTTCTCTTTCGGGGACTGCCATGTGAATATACACTGTGTTAAGTCGAGTTTTGTGACCTGCCCCCCCTGGACTAGCTAGCTTATGAGACTTTTGTCGTTTATCATCTTCGTCCTATACATCTCATGTTGTAGTGTGTTTGATGATGTCATTGTTTCTTTCAGATGTATGTGCGCTCTACTGCGTCGCATCTCTCCAAGTGTGAAGACTCTTTCTGCCAATGTATGTCCCTTGCTTCTCAAACTTGGACTGCTGCCTCGGTTCGTGGCGAGAAACGTCCAGGCTCTCCCCTCCAGCTCTGCAGCTCTGTCTCTACTGACTAACGAGACCGTGAAATGGATTGTATAGCTCAGTACTATTACTAAACTATCAACAAACCAACTTTTCCTCTGCAGATGTCTGTCAGGACTATGTTGAAGACGGTGCACTGGGATTGACTGAAGAAGCCATACACATTCCTTTGATTTTGCCTATTATTTCACCTGGAGTAGCCGAAAAAAAACCCTGATTTGAAGGTGTACAGACGCGAACACTATGCTCAGCTTTCTTGACTTTTGTGAGGGCTGACGCACACAGGGAGCGACATGAGATTGTACACTATGTTGAATAATTCCTAAGGACCGAGTCTCTTCTCTCCGCGGGTGTTTGGAGCAGAGCAGCCGGAGGATGACTAGCGGGACCCGGGAGACGCCGGTGAACTCTTCCCCGGCGGTGGCGGCCAACGCAGAGGGCGAGGAGATCGAGGTTTTGGAAAGCACCGACGTCCTGCCTGTGGCTCCAGAGGACGTAAGTCAACAGACACACAACATATTGACCTTCAGTCCAAATATGACCACTATCACAGTTTCACATTTTTACAAACACACAGCTGGATCTTCACTTTCTGTTGCACAGACAGCAACATCTCGCAGGAGTTTTGACTTTATGAGGCAGAATATGCCTTTCAGACTTCGAGATATCCTTCTATATAGAGACCCCATAATGATCCTCACTTTGCTAACTTATTATCTTCTCCTACGCCTCATTGGGCACAATGATCAGATAGTAACAGCATGTGTTTCCAAGACTACAATTAAGGCAAATGCCCACTGAGAGGAGAGTCCCTTTTACCAAGACTCATCATTTCCAAACAGGTGCTCCTCTCAGCTCAGGCACCTGTTTCTGAGATGTTTCCTGTTCACCTCTTTATTCTCACTCACTCCTTTATTCTTACACATTTCCCTCCTCTCTCCTTTCCTCCTCTCAGCAATGGAAGTCTCTGTTTGACAAGGTATGTTGTGCAAGAGTTGCTTAAATCTCTCACCACATGCATGTTTCACTCATTGTGGAGCAGTGTTGTCTTTCAAGGTGCTCATCTGTGTTTGACATAATCTCTGTTATTAGCCAGAGCAGCTGATACACTGAATTGTCCTGCTTAAAGGTCATGAAACATGGGCAAGATTTTGGATTATCTATGATGCAAATATAACCTTTATGCTGCAACTGAAAAAAAGTTGTGAAATTTTGCTCTACATCATGCCTATTTTTAACTTTTCAAGTGTGAAATTAACAAATGTTGTCCATGCTTCGTGACACTGACATTTTAATGTGCTGCACACCTGGCTTCATTACTAATCAAAGCAACTCACAGCTGCAATAGGTAATATTGTTTTATGTTGTTTAAGTCCTCTGGGTTCACTCATTACTACCCTTTCCTGCTTATCGGACCGCTTAAAGAATCCAAAAACACATCTCCTGCTTGTGAAAACAGCTGTTTTACTTTTGCAATTTTACTCTTTCATGACTGCTTCATAATGTGTTTCTTTCTTTTGGAAAACAAACTTGGTGTCATTTGGTTTGTATGTGGTGATGGCAAGGCCTTCTCTTCTTCAGCCTCAGTTTGTGATTTAGGCTGATTAGGCAAATGTATTTTTAGATCACAATCTAGCCAAGTGCAGCTTTAAATGCTTTTCCTGCTGGGTACCAAACAGAAGAAGATGCAGCCAGGGCCGCCTGCAGAGAGGAGAGAGCATCAAAGGGGCAGGAGACCACTGGAGGCTGTGGGTGTGTCAGCCGCTCACATTGACCCCCATAATACTATTAGGCTGATATATAATCCTTGAAGCATTGATCTATCGGTCAGGCAAGTCTTGTAGGACACACATGCAAAAACACACACAAATACACACATCGTTGCAGCCAAGAACCCCCAGGAGAAGAGAAACACAGTCTGACCCTTCATGCATGCAGCATGTTGGACTGACAGACGGCAAACGGGCCCCTTACTATCACAAGCGCACACACAAGATGCACGCACACACATACATAAACACTTCAGAATGCACTATGTGGGGCTGCTGCAGCACCTGCCCACCCAGGGGCCCCCTTCTTTCTCTGGGGGGATTGCATGTGTTATGTGTGTGTTTCTGTGTCTGCAGGATGTTAGCGGGGATGTTGAGGGTTGAATCGGAGGCTCGTGTCAGGGTCACTCTTTCAGGGGGGAAAACTGAGGTCCCATGGGTTGACGGGAAAGCTAGCTAGTGTGTGTGTGTGTGCGTGCGTGTGTATGAGTGATTGAGCATATTCTATGGACAGGCATTAAGTGGGCCTCTCAGTCCGCTGTCTTTAAACGTGCGGCACAGCTTTGAATTTCCTCAAGTGGATGTTGGTCTAAAAAAAACGCTGGTTTGTCCAAAAGGCGAGGTCGCTGCCCGGTCTGGCAGCTACAAATGTCCTTTCACTCTTTCATTCTCTTTCCCTTCTTCCTCCTCACAATGAGTTGCTCCATTTGTCAAGGGAGTGACCTCGGAGACCCCCAGCTATTGTAACGTGCCAAAGGAAAATAAATGATGGGCCATTAAAACCAAGGAAGAGAAGGATTTTAAACCAGTCTGGCAACTTGTGTTATTGCAAGAGAGACAATAGAGAAAGTCTGCTTGAAAACAGAGTGATGTCTGGGATTGTATTTGTTTATTGCTAAGATACACAGAAACAGGTGACAGCAAGTGCAACTATGCATGTCAGTCCAGTGTACAGGTTGCACTGCTTTTCTTGGCAGCATTTGAGAGGGCAGAAGGTAAATGACCCATCTACGAATGTCAAGGAATACACTAGAACACGAAAGCCCACTCACTCCTGAAAATGTTCTAGAACATTTGTGGACAGGCTGCCCATGAAATCTTCCTGAGTAATCTGTTTACATATGCACCACACAGTGGAAGACTTTCACTGTGGGACAGAAGCGGAGGTCTCATGGACATGACTAAAATGGGACGACACAGAATTAGTAGATGAAGCATAGAGTCTGACGTTATGATGACAGTTTTTGCCTTTTTATCAAAGTCATTTGACAAATCCACGGTATTAACTGAAAAGTAAAGAAGAACATACTGAGGATCTGAAAAGAGCTTGAAGCTGCTTGATTATGCGCATGACGCTCGCTCACCGGGTGTGTGATATAAACTTCATCTCCCTTTTCTGCTTGCTCACTCGCTGAGTATTACCTGATGTCTTCACACATTAGCACACCCCGACTTCATGTGGAACTTTTACTAAGAGACTGGCTGGAAAATTTGGGCTTAAGTCGAGACGAAATATCTGTCTATATGCGTTCACACGAAAATGTCAGAGTTTTGTGTGTGTGCGAAAAAGCCAACAAACTGAAGGCTGGACTTGGCAAGGGAAAACCATCTGAATCAGCTTCTGACATGTTGACCCAAGGAAGCTTGGATTGACCTGAAAAAATACAAGTTGTATGCTTGGAGACACAGTTTTTCTTTCCTAAACCGATAATCTTGCCACTTTTTTTAATACCAAGAAAATCTTTATGCAAACTAGTTTCTTGTAAGACTACTCCATTCCCATAGCTCCTGAAATCAACAATATGACATTCAGGCCGGTGGTTGTAACTTATTTAGTTGAATAACATGTTCTTGTAGATATAAGACATCTACAGAATAAGATGTCCAGAGGGGAGAAAACAATGATGGATTTATTTGTCAATCACATCCTGCATCCGTTCCTCATCAAATGTGGCGCACATTCAAATCTGTCCATAACTTCGGAGGATGTTTACACAGCAGAGAAAAGACAGAATTCCTTGACTTTTTATGTGGCTTTCCTTAATTTTCTATAAAGTAGTTCGGGCTGTATAAACAACCTTACCCATGATATCATTGTACCCTGCTCCCATGTGAACTCTGCACATACAGCTATCAATTTCTGGCTTTCAGAGCATCGGGGGCAGGAATCAAAGTGCTGCGTCGCTCTGTTCGCTGTTCCCTTATACCCCTCTCTCCTTTCCCCGGAGAGGATTTTGTTGCTGTATAAGTGCTTTCCTCCTCTGCGTGCAGGAAGTAAGAGACCTCAGAATGCTTTAATTCATGTTGCCCCTCGCCTGAAACAAACATGAGGACCAAACACAGACAGAAGCTAATGTTTAATGAAGCAGAGGAGAGGATGCTTTCAGGAGGATGACAGCTGCAGTGGCCTCTCTCTACCTCATAATCAGTGTCCCAGCGTCTGTTTGTCCTTTAAACACACACACCTATCTGAAAAGACTGGTTACACACAGTATGCATGTCATTAAAAGAGATGAAAAGTGCATGTTTTGAAGGATCCATTCCTTGCTGTGCTGACTGATATGCACACTAACATTAGTGCCCCTGAATGTTGTTGTTTTTTATAAGGATTTCTGGGGATTTGAGGATGGGCTGCAGTTTATGTACTGGATTTATCTGATAAACCGTATTAAGCATGTCTAGATTGGACCCCAAAGTGAACCAAACATTCCTGTTTTGACTTAGAAAAGCACATCACATGGATCGTCTTAAGTCTGGAGGAGCTAAATGGTCAGTGTTTAGTAAGATTTCTCTCTTTAACCTCATTGTTTATGTCTCAGGTTCATTTTTTAAGAATTTAAAACCAGGAAGTGTTACTGTTTAAAGTGTCCTCCTCACAGTTAGTGATTTTGCAGAATGTGGATTATGAAGGGCTACCCCTACAGCACAGACACACTTTGTTATCTAGGGAAACCTGGGAATGTCCCCGTAGATAACAAGTGCTTGTATTGCCTGAGATTGGAAGTCCCCAGGTGAACAGACTGAAACCTGGCTCAAGACTTGTAGAGACAAGATGTATACAAACCATTGACTTTGTGTGGTTTTTCTGTGCAATAGAAACATGCTTTTTCTTCGATTGCTGGTCACTGCAGAATTTTTGACCCACGTTGTGATAGAAGACTAAAAGCATGAAGAGTGTCTGTGGACAGAAACATTACTTTGATTCTAGGCTTTGTATGTGTGTGTGTAATAGATCTCTAGATGTGTCCTTCAGTTTTCTTAGTGTTGACAGCCTGCTCCCAACTGCATGCTGAAACGCCCCAAGCACGCGCCTGCAGGAGCTTAGAGATTAAACACTTTCACATGGCTGCATACTTTCCATGAAAGTGTTTCCCCCCTTCATTTCTTGCTTGGTGGTAGAGAAAAGCCCTTAAACGGAGCTATGATCCCCAACACATTACTGTAACCACACATATAAAAGTCTTTTTGATCTTTTAGGAATGTCTTATAGCCAGAGGGGCTTTGAGTCAGTGCTATGCTATTGTACTGAGTGTGCTGCATTATCTACATGGTACACATTTTGTAGTCATACCAGTGCTTCTTAAATGGTCTTAAAATGTGGCTTGAATTAGTGAAGAATGTGTAACTCAAAGTATGAACGAACTGAACTAAACTAAACTGAACTAGTCCATTTGCGACTCCTAGACGAGAACGTGAGTGTAGTTCACTCTGCTCCCAGTCCATCGTACTTAGAGTTGCTGAGCACTGTGTGCCAAAGTCAGATAAGCGGCATCCTACATGGCTTCGGTATGCTTTTCAAAGTAAAAGCGCGATCTGTTTTATTTCTACGATGAGACTACCTGCGCTTCAGATATTGCTTTTATTCTGAATTTTATCATGGGCCATTTACTTTAAGTCACTTGCAAGTGGTTTAGCTATCTCCTGGGGTCCATGCTAAATGTTTGTATTTTGACACAAAGTTTTGACCTGAATATTTATGTGGAGAGCCTCTTGGTAGCAGTGTCAAAAGCCACCTACATAACTAACTTTCAACATAATACAGCTTTGAGGCCTCAGATCCTGAGGATTCTTCAGGTAGTACTAGTCTAGTGCTTTGCATCAAATGCATCAGAAAGCAGGAAATGACATCTACTCCAAAACAAACTTTTGGGGGAGCATCCCCAGAACCCCCATTACATTTCCCCCCCTATTTATTTTTATGATTCTGATGCCCATGTGTACAAAAACCCTTAATTCTATAGTTGAAGGTATATTTGAGACTCCTGTGACTTTAACTTAAGTATTGACAGTGTGGTGTGTAGTTAGAAAAGCACCGCTAGTGTCATTAATCAAAACAAATGAAATCAAATTGTGGGGTAGCCACCTTTTCCCGGTGGGACTCGCGTTTCCCTGAGTTTCTGTCATGCCTTTTAATGAGCCTGTTAGTTAAACATTCAGTGGCCATGCCTGAGAGTAAAGGGAGGTCATTATTTAACGTCTTTCTGTCTGGCAGAGCAACTTTGCCTCATGGCAACGCACAGCTGGCACCTTCTATTCAGCACCCCTCTCTGTATTTTATAAGTACTCTTCAAATGAATGGTCCACCGCCCAGGTAACTGGCACTTAATGGATGGGCCAACTGGGAACCCTCAGCTGCGTTTACTGGTGCATGGCAGGGGTAGCAGCAGCATGTCCTGCCATGCCCTGTCAGTTTTACCTACAGTAGAAGCAGCAGGAGGTTTAGACAATGAGATCATGACAGCAGTCAGTGTTCATAGAATTGGGTTAGGAAAACAATTGAAAGGAAACTGCACATGATATGATAGAATTTCAAGAGAGCTGGGAAACTTATAGAGGGGTACATTTGACCTAAACCTCAGTACTCATGATGATCCTGTGACTTAAGCATTTCTTCTCAAAGCTATTTTCACTATTTTTCCTCCTAAAAGAAATCTTGTTTTGCATCACTTTCCCTCTTCTTCTGTGTCTTTCCCATAAATGCCTTTTTTTTTTTCTCCTCTTTGATCTCCATACTGATGTGCTCATCAGCCTAATTGCCATTGACACATTCACAGATGGTGGGGTCACAGTCTGCTGACCTGTTCGTCTAACTACAGCAGTGATTGACACCAGCTGAGTCATGGAGATAACTCACCCACAGTTTCTGCTGTTCTCAGACTACTTTGACTTGAATCAAGCGGCACCCCCTCATCCAAAATGGTTCCCCCTGGGTTGTGTCGTGGTGATAAAATAACAGACAAACAGTTTAAACAGTTTTCATTGAAAGATGTAATCAGAGCTCATCTTTCCTCGCCCCTCTGCCTCTTCCCCCCCCTGCTCAGCTCTAAATAGATTTCCTTAATGAAAGGCACAGTTCCAGTTGGCAGAGTGTGAAAACAGTTGCTGCTTTAATGCAGAGGTAAAAATAGCTGCTGTGCCTGTCGATCTGTAAATGGAAGAACGAAGACATGATGGTTTACCCGTAATTGGCTGCTTTATGCAAACTCATAGCAGCAGTGTGTCATGAAATCGAAACGTGATGATTGATCAGATCAAACAACCTCCAGATGCTTTCTGTTCGGTGAGTGCGTCCTGTATGTTTGGCCTAAAAACGTGAATCCATTACGTGGGGTCAGGGGAGGGCAGTGGAAGTGACAGCACAAACCCCCTGCTGAGTGAGCGTGTGTGTGTGTGTGTGTGTGTGTGTGTGTGTGTGTGTGTTTATGTGTGTGTGTGTGTGAGAGACGGAGGCTGGGTTTGCCTGCTGCTTTTTAGGACCAGTGTCATTGTGAATATTGGTGGAGCTCCAACACATATTAGACCTGATTTTTCTGCTTTTAGCTCCCCTTTTATGTCCCATCTCTCTTTCTCTCCGTCTCTTATCCTTCTGTCCTGAAGTCTGCTTCCCCATAACAGTTAATGGAGGACAGCACAGATGTGAGGAGGAATCAGTCTCAGTCTGCTCATCAATGCTTTCATCTCGTGTATTTTCATTGGCTCTTTGCAGAGGTGACAGCCATGATTATAAACTTTTCATCTGTTTTGATGTAACGGCTCAAGTAATGAAGGACTCTGGGAAAAATAAGAGTTGTATGAAGGAGCTTACCGTAAGGATACGTCAAATTCATGTTTTGGTCTTTGTTAAGATACATCAGTTAAAGGGCTAGTTGTCTTTTGAACTGTGGCCATATGAGGTGCGATGTGTAATACATACAGTAGATTAAGGAGGTCGAAACTTTTGATTCTTTTATTCTTTTCGACACCATGTGTTTCAAAACGTCAAAATCTCTGTTATTTTAATGATCGAAAGAACCAAAACTTCAGATCGCCCAAACTGCCTCGAAGAGAGAGAGAGAGAGGATGATCTTAACTGCACAAATACGTTGATAACATTTTGGTACAGTAACATTGCCAACGTATGTGTGCAATTTAGACAGTGGGATTGAGTTTGCTTTGAATTTTTGGTATTTAAAAACAAAAATATTACCTATATTGTGCTCCTAGGACTTCTGATTTTAGTTGCTGAGGTTTCAAAACAGTTATTGATATCATTTGATTTTTATTTGTATCATATCTAAGTTAAAAATTCTGGTATTGTTAAAACCCAGTAGATAACAGTCAGCTGGTCCCTGGTTGGACAAGTTGGCTGAAGTTCCTCCATGGAAGCTTGGCTATGTACCGCTGCAGACGGGGTCATGAGAAGCCAGTATTTTAGCCTCCTTCATGTAAAACAACATTTAATTTTCAGTGTACACTCAATTTGTGGACTGTCGTATCCCCCCTAAGTGTACTGTAGCTCCTTTTATGCAGCTTGTTCATGACAGGAATGTTACACCTCCCAGTCTGCGTAAAATCTGGGCCAGTATTCTACCGAATAGTGCTGCTAATCCAGATGTGCCACCAAGCAGCTCTGCGCAGTACTGGGGGCATTATTAGATATGGGATATTTGTCTATCAAGATATTTTCTCCCTGAAATCTTATATTAAAGAGTACAAAAACTTGCTCCCCACACTCCGACAATGCATACAGAATGAATGGTGGTTTAATATAAAGTTATTATGTACTTGAAGCATTATTTGATAAGGGTATTCTGATGTCCTCTGCTATCAATTCACGCTACAGAAGCATTTTTGGATAAAACAGCACATCTCAACAGAACACCGGCATAGGAGGTATAGAGGCGTAACGGAGGTGATTCAGCACCTTCAAAAACAGCGTAGCCAGCAGGATGGATCCGCACCGTGAGAGTGTGTATGTGACACCAATATGCATGGCGGCGTTGTGTGGCTCAGTGTAAAAGTTTGAAGTCACAGTGATGTCAGAGCTTTGTTACATCGTCGTCGTGGAAACTGTCATAAAGGAACTAAAATATCTTAGCTGACTCAATCATGTAGCTTCTTCATGATTATGAGTCCACAACACCGGCTGTTTTGGACTTCAGCTACGTCAAGATATACGTTTTTTGAATATAGAGGGCTAAGGAGGAAAGCCTAAGACTAGGCCTGAGACATCACACTGCATAAATACTTCAGTCACTCCTATAGCTGACTTGTTTATTGAAAGTGGGTTTTTTGAGGATTGAAAAACTCAAACTTGGACAGAATTAGTCAGCCCAAGGTGTAAAAATGCTCAGAATGAACTATTTTATGTTTCAAACCTAGGAGCTTGGTGGTGTTAAAAGCCTGCTGATGGGCAAAACCCAAGATAAGCTTCATTTTCACATTCTTAATCTTGAATTTATAGTGTTGTACCTTGTTGTAAGCAAAAAAAAAAAGATAAAATAGTGCAATCCCTGCGATTTTGCAATGTGCAAAATGGAAGTGATTGTTTGCCAGCTGGTTTAAAAAAACAACAACTGGAATTCAAATTTGAAAAAGTGTGAAGGCAGAGGGCTTCTGACGCCACCAGTTCTGTCCAAGCATTGTGACACTTTTATTGAGGATGTAGTTCCACATTGTATCATGTAGTCTTTTTTTTTGGGTCTACACGTGACAGCAAGGCAAAGTTTCCCTGAAAAATGTCTCGCTTTCCTTCAACTTACCCATCAACCAACACTGTTAACCTGCTTCCAGCTTCCTATTTCAGTCTGTCAGTCTGATCCTTTGGGGATCAAAGACACAGTGCAGGTGCATTCTTTCCTTATGGCTGAAACTGGAATACCTTCCCAATGGTTACAGGTTACAGAGCTGTTGACAGAGTGACGTGCTGCCAATGACCCATTACACCAACCTGAGGGCTGGTGTGTGACGACTTGTTTCTCTCGTGTTTTCTAGTGAGCGCTCTTGGAACACGAATGGAGAGTCTCTGTTTTTTTGTCACAGAGTGTAAAGTCACCAGGGGGATAAAATCACACACACGTGTACATATTTTGGGACTAATTCCTGTGCCTAAGGTCATACAGGTCCACAGTGAAGCCTGACAGGTGCACTGTTAACACAGGTACAATAACCGTGTGTTTACTGTGTACAGCTGTTTGTGTGTGTTGACTTGTTTCTGTGTCTTCAGTCAAGCGCTTTCAATTAGGGAACGTTCTACACCAAGTGTAAAACCCAGCCAACTCTCTCATTCCCTGCTGTTCTCCCTTTTGGAAGAAAAGTCGAGTCTTTACCCACAGACAGATGGCCACGTTGACGACCAACTCAAACCAAATCTGACATCTACCAGCGCAGACATTTATGCCTGTGTGCTAGATTTATGATGCCAGCTACACTGCTTGGATTTGAACTCTAAATTGTTTGGTTGCTTTCATATCACTTTGTCTTGCTCTGTGCTCAGCTGTGCGTGAAGCACTGTTCAATCAAACCGTCTCTCCAGCTTCACCCTGCTTATTTATCCTTCTCTCTGGAGAGTGTGAAGTGAAGTCGAGGCAGACTGCGGTGTAGACGAGATAATGTGAGACACTCATAATTCAAAGGTAAAGGCTTTTTTTTTTTTTTCTCCAGCTTTACAGACACCCACGCTAAACCTGTAGCTAAAGACTTTAGGTTGCAATTCACAGCTGCTGCTCCCTCTGGATTCAACAACTTTCTCTGTTCAGGTTTTTATTGACTGTTTTATTTCATATCATTCTGGAGAAGATACCTTTTAAAGGCATCAGTACAACCCAGCGCTTTTTCTCTCATCTGTCTTTCCTCTGCGTCTGCTTCTCTGGCTTATATTATCCTGACATCTTCCCAGAAGCTTAAAGGTTTCCCTTCAACCTGCGAAAAGCAGTGTCTCATTACTTGACATTTCATTTCGAGCAATTAGAAGAATTTACACTCTGAAAGGTGGGGTCCCAGTCAGCTTTGAGCCTGTGATAAACTATGATCATCACTTTTACCTTTCATATAGAAGTCGTTCTCTCTGTGCAGCTCTGCATGATACGTCTCTGTCTGACAAGTGCACATGTGGCTTCCCTCAGACTCTCTGGGTTGTCCCAGTTTTTTAGCTCAGAGGGCCTAAAATGGTGAGAGGAAAATCACTGTTTACATTTAGTGTGGATAAACAGCTTACAATGATTCATGTTTTAAAGACATGTGATTTTATTTCTGGTTGAAATATGTTTATGTTTACCAAGAGAAGTGTACACACCCTGAACTTTATGTTAGGGGATATTTATTCCAAAACGGTCAGTAATCTTATTTAAGTTGAAGCTCCTGTCCTTCACAGTCAGATGTATCACTCATCAGAGCTCCGGATAGCTTAGCAGTTGTGTCGCGGCTGTAGAGGCTGTAGTCCTCATCACAGTGGCCATGGGTTCGAATCTGACCTCTGCCCTTTGCTGAATGTCACCCCCCACTCTTATCTCCCAACATTAGCTGTCTCTCTCCAGCTGCCCTGTCCAATAAAGGCAAAAATGACTCAGAAAAATAACTTTAAAAATAGAGAATCTTTGCCATGGAAAACGTAAACAAAGGCTGTATCTTTAGCATGCTGTGATTTGCTTTGACACTTACCCTGTACCAATGCATTTTCAGGCATTCAAAATAAATATGAATCATTTTTTTTGTGGGTTATAAAGAGAGATGCGTTTTAATTGCAGTCTGTTTTATAACCGGCTAAAATCTCCTCACAGGAGCGTTAAAGCGGATAATGCTGTAGGAATGGAAAGCTCATCAACATGTGCACTTTTTTTAGCTTTGGGATTTTAATATTTACAATATGTTTAAGAAAATGTTAGCCTTAGGAATCGAAACAGACTGCAGGGTGTTGCAGCTATATACACTCCTGTACAAAGCAGGGACTTTAAAGAAGGCCCAGTCACTCCTAGCTGATCGCAGTCATCCATTCTTTGCAGACTTTAAGTTGTTTACATACATACATTTGCAGAGTGCAGAGGATAGAATAAAGTAGTACAGTATATGTATGTACTGTATGTTTACGTTAACAAGATTCAAAGACACTGAGCACAATAAAAGTGTTCTGTTATTTTGGATGTCCTCCCTGTTTTGCTGTTGCCATGGCATCCTGGCCCGGCCTTGCCCAGCCTGGCTCGCTCAGCAGATGCCCAAGGTGAGTGGCAGTGCTTAACTTTCACCCAGATCTCCGGTCCCGTCCTGTCCCCTCCGTGTCGTCTTACAGGGCATCGCTGCCAAAGCCTAGTAGCGGGGCAAAAAGTGCTGGAGAGGCAAACTGTGACAAGGAGAAACCACATGACATGATACCACAAAAAGAAAAAAACAGACCAAGAGGATAAAAACAACATTTTGACCCTGTGCTCCCTCCTTTAATGAGTTGTTTTTTTAAGCAGACTGGAGGTATTTGTTTCAAAAAGAGGTTTAAAAGAAGCTTTGTCAGAACATGGATGTTTCAGTGTGGGAACATTTTTTAATATGATTCATTGATAAAAACTCATGCCAGAACAGGTGAATAAAATAAGGTCCCAGATGGAGTTCATACTACTTCATTATGTCACGTTATTTTGAAGTATGAAGGCCTGAGGAGATTCTGGGATTCTGAAGATTTAACACTATTCGCTTATTTTTCCCCAAAACGGATTTTGTCTTTTGTGCAGAAAGTAGTTTAGTGAAGAGATAAAAAAGAGACTGTGGAGTAAATTGTCACAGGCCTTCAGGCTTTAGATCAAATGTAGTGACACTTGCTCATTTCATGGTCGAACTGGTAGGACTCTTGGCAAGGAATACTGAAGGGAAAATAATCTCACCTTCGAAGTAAGAATGCTCTGATGCTTCATTGCTGGCAACTCATTTGTATCTTGCAGGAAAAATCAGGCCAAGGATTGCGTTTGTACTTAAACCTGAGTGGGTGTTAATTTGCTGAACAACAATTTTAAAATTATAATAAACCACATTGCATTTGAAGGGGAAGGTCAGACGCAATCAGCTAAATAAGGTCAGTGTCAGCGCTGATTTGTGTTCATCCTGCCAGACTGGAGCATCGATACTTCAAAGCAATCAACATTGACTGAATAGTTTGCATTTGTTGTTGTGTTGAGATGCTCCAGCTTCTTAATTAAAATATATCAGGGTTTCTATAGATCTGGGATGGCCAATTAAATTGTAGTTAAAAGCTGCTTTATTGACTAGAATCTAAGTTGAATCAGTTTTGTTTATAAAGCCCATCATCACATTTTTTACTTGCTTTCTGCACCTTTTTCTTTAGATTCAATTAGGGGTCGACCAAATCGGGAGCAGACATTCGGCATTTGGCCGATCATCTACTCTGCTCTGCTGCAGGTGTGTCTGTCCCTCTGGAGAAAAGGGGGATGTATGGGTGTGGCCCCCTTTTTTTCAAAAATGATCACTTGAAGAAGACCTCTGGTCGAAACGTTGTGATTAATTCAAACTTTTTGTGCCATTCAAGCATGTGTGCAGGCATACCTTCTCTCTGTGCTCTTAAAAAAAAAAACTAGTAAGGAAATTAAAGCTCAGTTCGTCTCTCTCTAAACTTCCTCAGAATCTTTCAGAGCTGTTGCAATAATGCAACTGGGATTTTAGCTTGTTTGTAACTCTTTCCAGCCCTTGTATCATATACCGACTGCATCTCTCTGTACTGTAGGGCAGTAAAACAGTTGTATTTATTGCACCAATCTTGTAGTTCTTAAATTTAAAACTGTAGGGATGACTTGTTGGACATGTTTAGTTTTAAAAACTGTAGATAACAGAGAAGCTGTTCACCTTTTATTTCTCTATATTTAAAGTGGTTTTCATTCTCGGTCAATCCCTTTGCAAACAGAGAATCAATGATTTGATGACGTCTGTGGTCATGTCACCTTCAAATATAGGTTTGGTCATTGAATGCCACTGCGTCCTTGATGCATTTTGGAGCTGTCGCATTTCAGTTTACAGATATCTGCTTGGAATCAGGTTATTCAAACTGCATGTTAGTGGTAATCGTAAAAACAGGGCCACGGAGGGCCTCCAGGCTGTCCTGCCCGTCATGTCGTCATGTCTAATAGAAATCTGTGCAGAGTTTTAGGGGCAGGCTGGGGAAATAGTTTTATGTGTGGCTGGGTTTATTGCAGCCACAGTTGCAGATACAGCAGCTCATCAGAGTGCCTGTCATGGTTTGGCACTGAGGGTGTCATTATGATGAGAATTATCTCCTTCAAGGGAAACAGCTGTCAAGGTAGTGATAAGTTACAGTTCTACTACAGATGGAATATGTATCCATTTGTCACTTCTACAACAAAGCTTTTCCAAAGTACCTGAACTTTTTAATGGGGTATATGCAACAGTGTTTAGGTTGGCACAATTATTATATTTATGTTTTGTAAAGGTCTGTAGCGGTAAATAGTTTGTATATTTGTGTTTGTCTGTGAACTTTCATGAAACAGCACTGTGTTTCTGTCTATACTTTTTGTGTGGTATTTTCTGTCTAAATGTCAGCAAGGTCCACAGTTCACTTCATTATCTCGACTGTCACTGCAGAGCTCATCATTTTCAGTCTCTCTTAAGCCTAAACAAGAGCTGCGAGTTAAAGAGATACTGTCTCTGAGACTTGGATCCCATTCATCAAAAATGGGAACAATGGAAGGAGTTTTAAGTAATTTAACTTCCTCTGCCTCTTACGCTGACTTTTCCTTCAAACTTTATTTAAACAAGACGAGGAAGTCCATGAATTAAGCTGTTTAATGCAGTCAAAGAGGTCATGTTCAGCTTTAGATGTGTTGCTTGGTGAATGTTGTTTTCTTTGGACAGAGCCAAGCTTGGTGTTTCCATGTGATTCAAGTCTTCTGGTCTATTCCTTTAAACGCAGAAAAATAAGGAAACCATTCAATCTTCTGAATTGCTGGGACTTGTCTTTGGAATTTCATGAAGATGTGAAAACTGCGTGAGGATGTACTAGGTGTCCAGTACTAGGAGACCACGGCAAACTGAAATAAAACGGTTTGGTTTACAGAAGATTTCCTGTTTGCATCACCAGCTGTTCCTGTCTTACCCTATTGTTACTAATTGCCGCTACTGTCGCCTAGCAACCTCAACAGCTGCACCAGAACCAGTTAATATATCGAAGGTCATGTAACAAAAGGTTAAATAAAGTTTCAAGGACACTTGTTTTTTGTTTTTACATTTGTATTGCTAGCTTTTCGACTAAGTTGAAATACTTATATTTAAATGTGAAATCGTCAGTCACTTGAAAGTCGTTTAAATGAGTGCAATGAATCTTGACATATGTCAGGCCATGAAGGATGCACTGTATGCTCCCTTTGTGGCCCGGGAAAAGAACAATTCATTTGTTTAATGTGTTTGGAGGAGCCTTCATTGCGACCACTTTGACACAAACGGGCTCCAAATGTGCCCTTCAAAAGGATGCAGCCCCTGAGACACTGCTAACATCTGGTCCTCTCTACCCTGAATTGCCTGGTCACATTCACATTTTTTTCCTTACTCTGGTAACACTGTTTGAAAGAACTTCTCTCTCGCCTTAAAAGGAGAGGGGAGCTGGTCGTATTAAGAGCAGGGACTGGTTGCTTGCTTGCTGACCTCTGAGGATTATGGGAATAGGATTATGAAGTAGAGGGTGCCAGAGTGGGGCTTTCCACCACCACCGATGAAGAGGAGACAGCTGACAGGCTTGCAGTCTGATTTTAGGCTATTGTTGAAATCAGTTCCCCAAAACATGCCAGAAAATACAACGTCAGAGGTGACAGGCTGCATTTGTCCTTCATTGTGTTATAAAATGTCTTTTTCTTATCCGTCTGTTGGAGGAGGTATTCTTGTTAAAGATTGACAGACAATTTGAAGGGTCCCACCCGACCCAGATGGCAACCTTGAAAATGTTTCAGACAGACCCTGCTATAGCGCTCCCATTGCACCCCTTGGTCCCTCCTTTTTTTATCCCCTTTCTTCTCAAGATTGGGAGAAAATAAGTCTCCCATGGGTGCAGCCTCAGCCTCGGGTCCATTTGCCCACTATTAGAGATCATAAATCTCTGTGGTGAATGGAGTGGCTGCCATTGGTGGTGCAGGGTTTTGATGCTGTTCTGGGGGGGGTTTGACCTCAGGGCAGGCCTGCAGCAGAAGCAGGGACTGAATGGGAGAAAAAGACAGCCAGTGGCAGCGGCCGGCTCGTTAAACAAATGTTTCTCCCTCCTTTATGTTCCCCTTCTTGTTCCTTGAAGAGCTGCTGAATGTGCAGAGCAGGGACCGGGTGTTTGATAGAGGGTTTGGCCGGGTGGTAATGAAGGGTTCTCACCTCTGTGTAAATGGGAGGTTTGAGGGGAAAAGGTCACCGATCTCCATCTTTGTCACTGTTTTGACCTGCCTTTGCCCTATGTTTGAGTGACACGGATACTCCATCACACCTTTGTGTGTGTTTGTGTGCGTGTTTGACAAGGAGTTAGACTTATTATGTCACTTAGAAAAGAGGGTTCATGACTTGTAAGTCTCTCAGTGATTGACCCGCAGTGTTTCTCCTTGGTTGTTTGTGCGTCTTGAATCTGAGTCTTGTTTGTGTGTTTGTGTCTGCAAAGTGTCTTCATATATGCTTCTCTCCAGTGTGAAAGCTTTCACAAGCAGCGACAAGGGGTAGAGTGTTTATTTGGACACATGTTTAGACAGCCTGCTGAGGGCCGTTTTGCTGTCTGCTACAATCCCCTCTGCTTCTGGAGTCACCCTGGGGGCAGTACAGCTCTCTCCATCTCTTCATTTAAACTGCTCCCCCCCTCACCCATTTTAAACTATACGGTCTGTCTTGTTCCATTTGTCCTTCTGTTGCACAAAATCAAGCCATGTCCACCTTAATGCGGACAATTTAAAAAAACTACTTTTTCTATCTGTTAGTCCCATAGGCTTCTGTAAGTCTTATAGAGCAAGCAGTCCCAGAGGAGCTGGTCTACTGCCTGACCATACGGAGTAGCGGTGCAATGGATCACTTTTTTTTTATTATTATTTAAGAATTAGGGTAAAACAGCAACATAATTTCATTATTTATTAACCCCCTGCAAAGTGCATCAACATTACAAACACAAATATAAATATTTCTGTGAATATCAAGTTTGCTGTAATCTACAGAAACACGTTTTTTTGTTCGTATGAGCTTGATAATGTTGAATGTATGACCAACATTTTTTTTTAAGCTGATGTGTCCGTGCAGAGGCTGCTACTGCCGTGCACCTGTTGTGTGAGACCCTAAAACTACCAGAGCAAAAGAGAGAGAGAGCAGCGGTGGTCCGTTTAAATTTACATACAGGTTAACCACAAGTCACTGCTGCAGTTTTCCCTTTTCATGGAGCAAGTCTGAGCTAGATATTGCAGCTTTTATTCTAGTCCTTGCAACCAAAGTCTGTATGATGAACAATCTTGCAGTGTTTTATATTGCATCATCTGTCAAATAAAAGCCCTGATGATATTCTGATTGGATTTTTTCTCCTCCAGACCTGCTTCTCTGACTGGGATCGCATTAGAAACCCACAGGGGAATATGGTTTTAAAGTTTAGAGACCAAGTTTGTTCAGGGAAAAATAGGCTCTGAGTAATAACAGTGAAATATGTGTTTGTGTGTGTAACATGTGGTCCTTAGTAATACATCTCAGTGGCTGTCAGTGGAGTGAGCTGCTGTGATGAGATGTTGACTTGGAGAGATACAATAGGCGGTTCTAATCGATTAAGGCTAGTGATATTGTGTTTCCTCAAAACATTCGTTTGAAGTGACTTTGGGGAGAGTTTAAGTTGTTTTTAGGTATTTGCTCCAGACAGGGTTTTTAGGAAATTCTGTATTAAACCTTAATAATTCAAGGACGACAGAATTATTCATAAAAATTGATGAAAAGTGAGACGAAAAGTTGCTCATGTCACACCTTCAGCAAAAACTTCTAACATGAGCTCTGCAATGACCCTCAAGTTCCAAGATATTTCATCTCTCCAGACATCTCTGACACCTCTAAGTGTCCATGACAAAGAGAGTGCACTCTCAGTAAAGTAGACAGAGCTCTCACGGTCTGATTGCAGCTCTGATATCACCTAAAGCTTTGAGAAAATGAGGCAATGATCACTATCTCTGTTAAATTGCCTGCATGCCCAGATGGAATTTAATGATGACTCTGAGATATGAAATTTGACGTCTAGCTAATCCAAGATTTCTTTATGTGATCGAAAGTGGATTTCTGCAGCACTACCATTGTACCTTTAAGGATTAATATTGCTTAGAGCACGCTATTCAGCGAGGATTTCCTCCTTCAGTCTCAAGAAGATGAAGCATGAATAATAATCAGGGTCACATGCTGTTAAAGTGTGCCTGTGGGCAGACATGAGGTGTTATTTAAGCTGAAACTGCTCCTGTGATTAAAATGTAATTTACCTGTTGAATCAGTATTTGCAAATGAAGTAACTGTGCAGCTGCTAATGTCTTAGTGTGAAGTGTGCATGATCATGCGGTCAATCTATGTGCTTCAGGTCTATCACAGAACGTGTTCAGATGCTGGAAGATTTAAAATAATACCCTGACACCTGACCACATATCACGCCCCATTTTGTGCGTGCTTATGTGTGTGTGCGCGTTTGTGTATTCACATATGCCCACTAAAGACATCTTCACACAGAGCAACGTTGCCTGGTTACAGGCCAGTTGGCAAGGAAACGGTGACGGCCCATACTAATTTGTGATGGCCTCAGACGACTGTGTGTGTGTGTGTGTGTGTGTGTGTGTGTGTGTGTGTGTGCGTGTGCGTGTGCGTGTGTGTACGTGTGTGTACGTGTGTAGGGATGTGTGGGAAATGAGTGAGAGTTTCTAATCTGTCAAGTCAGGACAGGTGACCCAGCGTTCTGATGATAAGGCTAGATGGACACAGCGTCGGTCAGTCATCCCTGCTGCCAATGTGAAACACACTTCTGTTTTATAGAAAAATAACACCTCAGGTCTGTCTGAAATTTAATGTCTTTATGTTTTATTGACAGAATGAGCTATTTAGGTGACCTATCTGTAACATTTTAAAACACAGGGACGTGTAAAATGGAAATAGATCTTCCTTTCTTCTATCATGCATTGTTTGGTTTAAAGCAGAGAATTAGGCGTGCAGGATAAGCAGACTAAACGATTTAACGTGATCACCCATGTAAAACGTCATCAGAGTTACGAGTCAGTTAAACTAATTATTCACTTTTTTTTAAATTCATGTACGCAATGCCAATAAAATGTTGTGTGTAAGCTGTAATGCAGCCTCCCACCAGTAGCTAGGGCTGTAGCTCCAGTTAAGTGCTGCTGCCATTCTGCCTAATGCTCAATTATCTGGATGTAAACTAGAACAAATGATGGACAGAATCTTGTATACAATGCTTAACCAGCACAGGCATGTGGATATTAACCTTCAAGAAGGACTGAAGGTGATGCTAGCACTGCTAACGTTAGCCACACTTGACAAATAAATTGATTTACCTGCAGATGCTGTGATCTGTGCTTTGTATGGATGTAACAATGTAAAAACCTCATGATACGATAATATCACAATAACAAGTCCACGATACGATATTTATTGCGATATTTAAAAAATAAATAGAAGACTTGGAAAAAATGCCATTTCTTAAACAATGATTGAACATTGAGACGGGGTCAAATGACCTAAAACGTCCCTTCAATAACTTAAAAGAAGTGCACCAGCTGGACCTAAACGAAACAAGTCATACTCACAGTCTAACGTATCATTTTTTCAGGTTAGAAAAAGGGAATTGCTTCCTTCAGATTCTCTGGCCTGGCTGGACTTTTTTCCTCGCATCTTCACAAATCTTTTCTGGGTGACGATTTGCCAAGAGGCTGCTCGTATTACTCGTATTCCTCGAAGTGTAAGTCACCGCAGTCTAGCAGTGTCTGCATATTTTTTGTTTGTTTGTCGGTCACCTTCTCCTTTCTCATTTCTTGACACGTGGAAACTGAAATGCTTCCACACGTTAGCTTTAAAAGCCGCTTGAGCATCTACAGTTTCCAAATCGTCTCTCTCCCTCTCAGACAACGCCAGTGTCCACCATTTTAATCATGTAATATTTATTATGACGTGTGCTGAAGCCCTCTTGGCCAGGTCAACCTTGTGAAAGAGATCTTGATATCAATGGGTTAATTACCTGGTTAAATAAAGGTTAAATAAAAGTATAAAAATATCACTACTGAGGCAGCAAGCAGAGTGCAAAGGATGATGGTCTCTGTAGTTCCCACTTCCCTCTGCTCTGGTCCACTGCAGCTGAAACAAAATTAAACTCTGTGCATGGAAGACCTATCATTTCAAACTGCACAGGTCCACAACAGAATCAAGACACTTTTTATCTTGCGATATCGTGAAATTGACGACACGTTACATCCCTAGTGCTAAGCCATGTTCAATAAATTGTGCTCAATTTTGTCTGTTTTCTAAGTGTTCTAAACTTAAGCTTTGTTGACTAGACTAAATTTAAAATAACATTTTATTGACGGGGAAATAGTCACAAGAGACATCCCTAGAATTAATTTATATCAGCAAGCTTTGCAGGATTGAGAGACTCTTCTTTCTTCCATTGTGTGTTTTTAAGGAGTGCAACACTAAAGTAGAAGAAAGCTGAATTTGTTTTGCATATAGATAAGCACAACAGTGCAACAGTTCTAAAGATTGATCTTGGTCTCTGAATGTGGCATGCTAAGAGTGAGAATAGACTGCTTTTGGTTAAGAGAACAGGGGCCAAAATGAGAGAAAGGAGAGAACATTAGACTGCATGCAGAGGAAGTAATTACCTGTGGTAGAAGACTGTGTGTGTTTCCTATCATGGAGGACAGAAGAGCAGCCAAGAGGAGAGAATAGGGTTTGAGAAAAAGAAGAGCAGTAAGAAGGAGGACAAGGTTAAAAAAGTATAAGAGAAAAAGAAGAAGAGAGAGGAGATACTGTGGCTACCAGGGGCTGTCAGTCAGCTCTGTCTGTACCTGCTGATAAGACTAATCTGGGGACTATAGCTCCAAATGTCATGTACTTGAAAATTCCATATTTTGGTCTGATATTCTGACTTTGACTTAGTGTAGTATGACTTTCAGGTTGAGGTAGGATCCCGTGCTCTGTTGAGAAATCAGTATCTTTACCACAGGAGGTGGATTTGATCCTTGTTCTTCCATGGGAGTTTTTTCTAAAATGAGAAAACAAATAAGGCTCTGAAATTACTGAAATGTGTGAGTATGAGTTTGAATCTCTGGAAAACCTCAATGAGGCATTATTTAACCCCAAAACCACAAGTTTAGATCTCTGCTTTTAAAAATCATTCAGATACTTGAAACCATGTACTTTGATTATTTATTAAGTTGCTGGTATCACAGCTCAGGCTTAGTGAGCTAGTTAAAGAGAGTTTAAAAGTGATTATTTATTCTGTTTAATGGAAAACCATTGCAAACAACCTCATACAAAAATCTGAAGTCTATAAATCAGTAATGATTGCAATGATTTAATGTGTGTGTGGAGTTAGGGACTCCACACACACATTAATCAAAGCAAACAACAAACCAAAGGTGTTGATACCGAGAGAGAGAGAGAGAGAGAGAGAGAGAGAGAGAGAAAGAGAGAAAGAGAGAAAGAGAGAGAGAGAGAGAGAGAGAGAGAGAGAGAGAGAGAGAGAGAGAGAGAGAGAGAGAGAGAGAGAGAGAGAGAGAGAGAGAGAGAGAGAGAGAGAGAGAGAGAGAGAGAGAGAGAGAGAGAGAAGCTAAAGAAACCCTGGCCAGGCCTAACCAGGTGCAAACACAGACTATATAAAACATGGACATAGTCTTAGTGACACCACTCATTGGTTTTGTGAAGAGATGTTTTGAAGCCGAATGATGGCAGTCGCCATATTGGAAATGCTGGCCCTCTCAGACTGTTTTTTTTTTTAAATCAAAAGGGCCGTAACTAGGCTCAGCCGTCATCACGTCTTTGCACGTTCATATTGATCCATGACCGCGTAATATTGGTTTCAGTCTGTGAATTCAGATGGTGTTTTGGAGTTGTAGAAGCAAGGCACTGTGGGAATTCCACATAAACACACAGTCAGGCATCCACGCACACACAGTCCTACCCTGCTGGCCCTACTGATACTGTCTAGACTCTGTTTCCCCCATTACGCCTCAGCGACATTTAAATTGAAGGCGAAACTTCACATGGGCGTAAATATTGCGGCTTGAAACGGCAGGCTGGAAAGGGCTGCTATCTCCACCTTACTTTCAATCTAAAAACAGAAGAAGATGTAGAGTTAGGCTTGACTTAAGCATTCTGGAAAACAGCCACAACTCGCCCATCTGTCAGTCAAATCAACCAAGCATCTGATTATGCAAATGCTTGCATAACTCAATATAACCTTGATTTAACCAAACTGGATAGGTGTTAATTGGGCTTCCTGAGCCTTTGCAGCCAGCCTCAAGTGGACGATCCACCCCCAGCAGTTTTTTGCACTTTCGCACTGTCTTCATTTGTCAACATTTGAGGATGTTCTCCACATCCTCTTTTTATCCCGACCAACCTATCTATTTAAACAAACTACAAACAACACTTTATCACCTGTTGGTGCTTAGTCCACATCTTTGGTCTCTCTTCCTCTTACTGTGTCTTCCACACTTCAAAGCAGAGACCCAGTCTGCTCCCTGTCCTATAGTAATCATCCACCGGCACAATAAGACAGGGAAATAACAAGTTCAAGTGTGCAGTCTTTGCAACACTTACCCCTCAGTCTTTCAGTTGAGTTCCCCCCGGAGGGAAAAGCAGCTCGTATTCAAACATGAGTAACGAGGGGAGAGAATGGAGTGAGGGTGAGAAACTGTGGATGAGCTGCTCTTTTAATGAAAGTGTCTTATTATATGGAGCGCTGTGCTGGGAGAAGTAAGGTCCTCTCTTAGCTTGTTGATAGAGCTGATTTATGCTGTGTCAGATTGTTGCCTTATTGACTAATTTTTGTGCACAGCTGAAGGTTATCCATTAAAGGCAGTCATTTGAGTTTCCACCTCCACCTGCCAGCAACTTTCAGGCAAGCTCTGCTGGTTTATTTCTAAAACAAGCCGAGTCTGAGCATTGCAATGATTGCACACACATAAACACGTTGTAATAGTCTGAATTTTTCAAAATGAATAAGAAAAAAAACAGAGCAAATCTTTTTCACTTGTTATGTGTACATTTACCTTTTGAATAGTGGTGCAAACAGTTTGTCCTTGACCCTTTCGGATCAACTTCAACGTTTGGGATCGCATGTGATCCCTCGATTGATGGACGTTTTATCATGAAAATGTCACAAAAGCTGCAACTAAATCCCTTTGAATACTGTCAGCGAAAATAAGGCAGTGTTTAGGTGGTGCGGAGATGTGCTGTAGAAATAGGAAAAAAATCAGTCTATTTAAAAATAGTTTTATGCAACTTTTTCACTCACTTTCATACAGAAAAAAAGGTCAAAAGGTGTTGTTATTTCATTGTGTATGGTTACTTGGTGTCAAATTGTGCTTCAACTTTTCCCTCTCCCCCTGTCTGCCTCCCTCCATTCTTTCTTTCTTACCTGTTGGTCAGCTTAGACTTAGTAGTGTAGGTATAGTGTTGTTCACGGCCGCATTAACAGGCACTGCTGTGGCATTTTGGAGGCTATTAGAAGTCTTGTTGAGGCATTAGTCATGTCTCTCAAGTGTGACGTGGGCAGAGCGAAGGCTGGGCCGGCAGGGGCCTTGACATGCATGGCGAGCTGGTCTTTATGTGAAACAGACGGCTGACCTTTTCCTGCAAAATCCTCCGCGATGGGAGAGGTGATGTCTGGGTAATTTGTGGTGTGAATCTTTTCAGCTCATCACATCTCTCCCTCCTGCGTATCGGCACTCTCTGCTGTCGTTGTAACACTCAGCTGTCAAGTGGCACCAGCGGGTGGGTTGACTTGGACGAGCAGGGAGAGGATTGGATCTGCCCGTCTGTGTTTGTCCCAAGTTGGAAATTGGTTCCAGGCTGAGATGAAGGCAAAGATCAATTGAAACGCTTTGATGATAATGAAATTGAAAAAAGGAGTGAGAATCTGAGTGACAGCCAGACTTAAGTGAGTCATCCAGTGTCAGTGTCACACAAGTCAACTTGCGCTTGTGGTTTTCCATCAGTGCAGACAAAGGTGTTATCCTCCGAGAGAGACTAACACGCATGCACGCAGAGCACAATTATAAGAACAATTTCCCCTTTGAGATTGTATTATTAAATGCTAGCTGCAGCATTCCTGCATCTTCTCCCTCTCCTCCCCTGAACAGTGCTGCTTTTGTCCTCATTACTCTGAATTCTCCCTCTGTCAGAGAACAAAGAAACGACCCACTGGCTGCTGACTGTTGCCCTGTAGGCATCAGTGCCTGCCCGAGCCGGGAGCTGTCAGTTCAGACCCAGACTGTGGTACAGATTAGACCTGCTCATGTCAGATCGACCTCCGTGAGAGTGGTACTTTATTCTTACAAACTGCACAGACTGTATCGGCTTATGTGTGCATTTGTGTGTGCAAGGTTTGGATTCTTTTCAGCCCGAAAAAGTCGTTTTTTAAAAAGAATAATTGTCTTTAACATTAAAAACCGTCCATAAGATTGCCAAGCATGCACACTTGGGGTAGAAATATGAAATATTTCATCTCTTGCTTATTAAACGTTAGCATGTTCACATGCAAACAATTGCATGATACTATATTCGTTTTCCCGCCTTTTACATCAATACATTAAATTGATAAAAAATGTATCCATATTGAAATCTTGTAATCACAATGACTTCTGTGCCTGTAGATGTTGCTGTTCTGGCTTGAAGGCTGACTGCATGGGCGTTAAGCTGTCGCAAGCAAGAGAGAGAGAGCAGCTGAGGATCAAGTGATATGGAGATGAAGGGTTAAGAAAATGAACAAGCAATGTAAATACACAGTGAAAAAAGATACAAGACAGTTTGCGCTATCTGCGTGATGTGTGTCTCTGTGCCGCCCTCCAGACCTGCAGCTCTTACAGAGCCACGACACAGACATACTGATCCAAATAACAGGTCAACAAATACTGACCATAGGGCAGACTGGAAAAGTGTGATTCTGGTATTTATGTAAGTCAGTACAGGCGTACAGAAAGACGTACATTTTTAAATTCAGTCAGATCGGCGTAGACATGGTCACTCTCTCTCTCCCCTCCTCTCTGTAACAAACTTTAAAAACGTCCCTTCACTGACACGTGGATTTTTCTCCATAGTGTCTGACTGCTTCACAGCCTTGACTGTGCGTCGTCAGCTGTCAGTCTGAGTGTCTGACTTTTCGCCTCCCCATCACTGCCCCGCCCCTCCCATTCACAGTCGCCACCCGCTGACAAGCTGTTGACTCTACTCAACCTGAACTAGTCTCTGAATGAGACCGAGTCATGGCCCTGCCTTTGGGACAAATGATAAGCCCCAAAAATCACAGAGCATTTCCCAGCTTATGGGGGGCGAGTTGCGCTGATAAAGTTCTCTTGTAGCTGTGTGAGATAATGTGAAAAAGAGTGTGTGTGTGATGGAGACAAGAAAGATATCACACAGGTAAAACCCCCTTGATGTCAGTCTGTAAAGCCTGATTAACATGGGAGGATGAGTGTGTTTCCATTGTACCTGCTATGTCAGAATGTGTGTGAGTGTGTGTGTGAGTGATAGCCTGTGAATTAGGTGCCACTGGTGTCGCCTGTCCTCCCTGGTGCTTCAGTGTAATTATAGGAGAGACTAATGAGCATCTCCCACTCTAAGGTGCCTGGCTTTTTATTAGACCTGCTAATTGCTCCTTATTGAGGGAATACTGGGGCTTTGTGTTCAGGAAGCAGCAGGAAGACGACATCCTTTGTATGTATGCATGTACTGTTTGTGTGTGGATGAATGTCTAATTTATACCTCTGCTCTGTTGACTTCTGCATAGCCACATAAGGTGGGCAAAAAATGTGATACTCGGGTACTTTAAGATTACCATGTCTTGTAAACCAGTGGTTCTCAACTGGTTTAGCCTCAGGACCCACCACCAACTCATTCATGAAAAATCGCGAACCAAATGTCTGACATTTGTCACCCAATCAGATTTATTTAATGAAAACGTGTGCAGCATGGACCTCTGAAGGTACAAAACATGTGACACACAACAAAGAAACAAAAACAAACAACATGTTTAAAAGTGCTACATTCACTTTTTGACATCCCCCCCCCCCCACATCACACATTCGTGAGCCACTGAAAAGGTTTCCACGACCCACATTTGGGTCCCGACCCACCAGTTGAGAACCACTGTTGAAAATGATACCATCTCTGTAATTTTAATCATTGATAAAGTGTACAAAGTTAAAAATAATGAATTAATTTTCCTGATCTACTGCCTCATGAGAAGAGATTTCTAAGGCTTTTATAAACTCAGATTCAAGAAGCTTTGTTTTGAAAGTATGTATACGTGTGTGCGTGTGTGTATGTATTTGTAGGTGTTGCTTAAGATAAGTGTTATCCTGAAGCCGTTCAGTCAAAGCTGATTGATCATTTGATCAACCAGCATGCTCCTTATTGCCCTCAACTGTTTCCCTCTCCTGACCTGATGAAGCCTTTAAAGCCCCACGCTGTCAGGATTTATCACCAAAGGAGGGAGTAGGATATTATTATCATTCATCTTATACTTGTCCTTAATTATGTCAGTCATTTAAACCTGTCTAAATATGCATTAGGGACTTTTATCATTTACAGTATTAATACTGTAAATGTTTAACATACCCTACTTTTTACATGAAAAAAGGTTCCTTTCTTTTTCTTTGCAACAAAGGAAAAAGAAAGGAAAGCCATTAGAAGAGTAATACCCTGCCAGCTGATTAAATGGGCTGTTATGATGTCAGCTACTGGTAATTAGTGTGTCCTAGCATGCCTGCCATTATGAGACAGACTCTATTACAATAGGCTACACCTTCAATCCAAACATTTGCAACCCTTCACATATGAGGCTTCCAACTACTGACTAGAGCTTTAATGAATGCATGATGTAATTGCCTGTTTTGTCTGAGGGTCAGCAGGTAGAGTCGGCTTTATTAACTGTACACCCATAATAATAAAGGTATGTTTTTTTAATGAGTCAGCAGGGTTTTGGTTCATCTCTGATGCTTAACGTGAAACAGTGCTTCAGAACTTAATCTCCCGATTTATAAAGGCAGTGTTTATTTTTCAGCACTCTCCCCCTGGGTACACTTAGACTATAATCTAACACACACATTCATAAACACATAGATATTTCTCATTTCACCTCTTTGTCCCGCTACCATAATAGCAGGATAAATTAGCTCAAGGGCTATCCTGTTGCTTAGGTAACATGTTATATTACCCTCAGTGAGTCTCATGATCACGAGTGTTGCCATGCTGAGATCCACAGTCACTCCTGCTTTAGACTTGAGGATGTAAAGAAGAGACAGTCATGAGTCTTTAGGGGCGGCAATCGCTCAGTCTGTTGGGAGCTGGAGGGTGGCCAGTTCAAGTCCCAGTATGGAAATTGGATCTGGTTGCTGAAAAAGTTGCCAGCTAACCTCCCGAGCACTGCTGGGGTGCTGAGCCCTTGAGCAAGGCGCTGAACCCAGGAGCGAAGCTAGACCCTCAATGCAGAGAGGGCGTCCCTGCTGATAAACACTACATTTAATATCCACAGCGGTAATAATATTTTATGTCTGTTATTAAAACAATGAATCACTTAGGTTGCCAATGACTTTCAAAATGTTCAGCACCAAGGACAGCGCATGCTACTTCAGATGAATCAATCGATAAGTAGTTCAGCAGCACAATTAATGACATCGAACATAAAACAGCAGTCCACATCACTACAAACCCTTTCCAAACATAAAATAGACAGCCTACACCACAGACAGTGTCACAGTCAAGTTAACATCGAGTAGACAACAGATTCTTTGACTCATTTAATCTTAACCAAAAATGTATAAAACCCTTTTCACACATACGGAAATCTCCTGAAAAACTCCGGAGATTACCCGGAGGGGCTGTATGCTTTGTGCCTGTACTGTAACCACGTGATCCTGCATGTTTTTTGTTATCTTGTGTAAAAGAAGAAGATAACTTTAATGGGATAATTCTTTAGTTCCTTCCTCATTGGTTTGTTTGTTA